>SSNR01000048.1:2481922-2519875 GCA_006937965.1 Callopanchax toddi | reverse complement strand
TGAATACAGGGGTGGGAGAAGGTGGAGAAGAGGGTCTGAACTGTTTAAAAAGAGCCATAATATCAACCCTACACCTAAAAACAACAGCCAGAATCCATTTAATATAGTGCAACATTGTTTTAGACAGTAAAAACTACATGGATCAAAACTGACTTTAAAAACGAGCAGAGGCTACGTCCCCCCTGCACCCTCCCAAACTACGTCCATGTCTTCCATCAGGCACCGCTGACTGGACCGGTTCATAACACCGCCAGTCCAGCGGTGTACTAGACCTACTGGTAACCAGTGGTCAGCGCTGTGCTGGGCAAGCGGTGGAAGCTGTGAGCCGGCCGGTCGCGCACCGGACCAGCTGATATTTAAGGCTGAAATACACCAGCGATCAGCGCTGCGCCACGTCGCGCTGTTACTTTGAATATAAACCATTGTAGTCCGTCAGATCACTCAGTGTAGGCTACTACTAGTGATCAGCACGGTGCTCCACAAGCGGTGGAAGCTGTCAGCCAGCCGGTCGCGCACCGAACTGGCTGACAGCTACGTGTAATCAGTGATCAGAGCTGTGCTGGGCTGACGGTGGTCATTCCGGTCGAGTAGCTCGTGAAATGAGCAGGTCGTTTTAATTTGCACTTCCTGTTGCAGCGGGGTCAGATAAATAGCGCTTTAAAAGGTGATGCCGGTTTCATAACACCGCTATGGCCATCAGCTGTTTGTTTTGTCTCGGCGTCATGCGTAGGTCACGTGATCACTTCCTGAAAGTGAGGAGCTCTGAGCCTCACAGAGCTGCTCAGTGACACACAAACACCGCGAGGAGACCAGCTCAGCACACACACATCACTGCAGCGGCAGACTGCAGGCAGAAACGGTCAAGCGATTAAAAATGCGATTAACGCGATTAAAAAAAATAACGCGTTAATTAGGGCTGTAATTAATTAATCGTAATTAACGCGCTAATCTGACACCTCTAATAAAACTCTAAAACTAAATTTGACTTTAACTGATTCATTAAACCTTGAGGTTTACACACTTTTGGAACCCAAAGTTGTGAAACACTGAATCATTTGAGTTAAAAAAGTATAAAATATCTTCTCTAAACTATATTCTCTTTAGAGTGTAAAGTGTAAAGCATGTTTTCAGCCCTTCCTTTGGTGATGTTGTCGTCTTTGGCCTGCTGACAGTCCCATTAATGTTATGGTAACTGCTCATTTTTATCTCATGAAATTTCAAAATTTCAATTGTTTGTTGAAAAAAATGTATCTGATTTTGTCAGTGTCTATCCACAGAATGATTTATATGTTTAATAAATCCAGTAATACTGACACTGTGATCGTATCATCCTTCATCAAAAACAGCACATCAGGAAATTGTGTTCACTTATGACAAATGAGGATAATGTACCTACTTTGCATTTTCACCCCACACTGGAATCCAAACACAATGAGTTTAGTCAGACCCAGCCATAGACTAAATTAAAAAAAAATATTAGAAAAAAATTAAAGACTTAGAATATTTAGTAGTTTAGAAAACAAAGCGAACCACAGCTCTGATGAACATCACAGCCACAGGGACTGAGATCAGGCAGAGAGAGAGAGATGGATGGGTGGCTGCTATTATAAAGAACATTTCTAAACAAAAACAGTGAAAGAAGTCATACCCAACAGCTTGCTTTTGATTAACATTCCCTCAAACTTTAAATTGATACATATCCTCAAAACCGGACGCTGAACCGATCAGCTGTGGTGAAGAGGGTGCTGAGCCAGAAAGCAAGGCTCTCGATTTACCGGTCGGTCTACGTTCCAATCCTCACCTATGGTCATGAGCTTTGGGTAATGACCGAAAGAACGAGATCGTGGATACAAGTGGCTGAAATGAGTTTCCTCCGCAGGGTGGCCGGGCTCAGCCTTAGGGATAGGGTGAGGAGCTCGGACATTCGGTAGAGACAAGTGAGTAGAGCCGCTGCTCCTCCATATCGAAAGGAGCCAGTTGAGGTGGTTTGGGCATCTGGTAAGGATGCCTCCTGGACGCCTCCCTCGGGAGGTGTTCTGGGCATGTCCTGCCGGCAGGAGGCCCCCACAGGTCGACCCAGGACAAGCTGGAGGAAATACATCTTCAGTTTGGCCTGGGAACGCCTGGGTGTCTCAGCTGAGGAGCTGGTGGACTTGACCGGGGAGAAGGTGGCCTGGGCTGCCCGACTTGGAATGCTGCCCCCGTGACCCGGACCCAGATAAGCGGAAGAAGGCGAGGCGAGGGAGGCATATCCTCAAAACTCATGCAAAGTTTATCATGGGCTAGGTCTACATCCCAAACTACAGTAACCAACTTCCAACAAGCTGAGATGGTTTAGAAATAAGAATGTTTTAAAACACACACAAAGCCCTCTGCAGTTCTTCAGTACAGAATGTGCTTTTCACTGAGGCTAATGTTGGTCACTGGGGTAAAAAAAAAAGACAAATGTGTTTGACCACTGACTGACCAGAAGTGATGTCTCAAAAAAATTTAATCTGATTATTTGTCAAAGCTAACATTATTTTATTTAATCGCAGAGTGACCTTTACAAATTTGATGTATTTTAATCAGTGAGATTACGGTATTTTTAACAATGTGCCTGTAAATTATTGACAGTGTCTTGAGTTTTGTCGTTAGCAAATTTATTTTCTTTTATTATTTCATATTCTTCAGTTGCTACAGTTTGATATAAAAGACATTTTAGAAAAAAATTCATAAGGGGGCTCATTAGTCAGAAAATATTGTGCTTCCTAAGCTTAAGGAGCAACTACAAGGACCAAGTAAAAGTGTTTGTGAAGTGCATTATTGTTCATGTAGAATGGGAAATTTATCTGTAATTATCCTTTTAAATTATGGCTGTGGAGGCTTTAGGTTTTCTACGAACACACACTCTCTCTTCAAAACAAAACAAAAACATTTAAGTCAATTCCAAAAATGCAACCGAAATAGAGGCTTTTTTCTACTTTAAGTATTTTAATTTTTGTTTTTTTACTCTCCACAGAAATTATGAGATAAGAGGAAACTAACAGAAATGTTTATACAATATTTCCATTTTTAAGCGCTCATTACAACAGGGGGCAAGTCTCCAGCATGTGAAATGCTGACAAGATCAGAAATCATTATTTTTTGTGATATTCGTTTTGGCCACTAGATGGTGCTTGTATTTTAAAATAAATGTCTTAATACAGGATAAGTGAACCCATTAAGTAAATCCACAACTTATAGGAATGCCAGATTCAATAAAATGTAGTGAAAAAATTGTAGAAATAAAGTTTAAGGTGAAACTGAATAAATAAATTATTGGCTAACGATACCACTTTCACTTCTACAAATAACTACATTAAAGTTTGGCAAAAGGGCTTTATTTTACTGAGCACTGAACCACAGTAAAATAAGTATATCTATCTATCGATAGATGTGTGTGTGTGTGTATGTATATATATATATATATATATATATATATATATATATATATATATATATATATATATATATATATTTATATATATATATATATATATTTTGAGAGATAATACATATATATATGATACACACACACACACACACACACACACATATATATAAATAATACATACACACACACAAATGTGTGTGTGTATGTATATATATACACTATAGTAGTGTAGTGTAGTGTAGTGTATATATACACTAAAAGAACTGAATACTATAAATAAACTAAAATAAATACTAAAAACTTATCAACTGGAGTCATATGTCTTTTCCATGACAACACTGGATATTGTGATCACACTACACCTGAACCAATCACAGCAGAGTCTAAGTTTACCTCCTGAGAGAATGCAATACACTAGAGGAAACTGGTGTCAACAGAACTAGAACTTCTGGCGTAACTACCAAAGAAAACAGTAGCTTTTGTGACACAGTATCTTAGAAGCATGTCCTGATAAACCACATGAAACCAATTCATTCAGGAGCATGACTGGATTGGTCCAAACCAATGTGACAAGTTTATAAACATAAAACAGCAACTGCACTTTATACAGTATGTAGTCTAGGTGAATGTGTTGAAACTTCAGCATAATGCAGTTTGTTATTTTGTCTTAGAAAAAACAACAAATTGATTTAATCAATATATTTGATTATTTGGGGGCAAACAATTTTTGAACTTATTTGAAATTTTTTGAAACAGATAAGAAAAAAATTAAGCCAAAACAGTGCACCACCCAACCAATGTCACTGCACAAGTCATAGTCCAACAAGGCCTTTTCTTAGTTGTGTTTGTGTTTTACCACAGAGAGCCGACACGGTAGAGTTTTACTACAGAAGTGATGATTTCTTAGATAGTTCAGGTTTATAACACTTTGAGATGACTTTTGTTGAGAACTAGAACTTAATGAATAAACTGAATTTAAAAAGAAAACTGAAAAATGACTGGCGTCAAATTAAAGTATCATCTAGTCAGTGCCTATTTCACTACATTTATTCGTTGCCCTGAAATATCAAATTAAAATTGTTTTGGCATGCAGAATATATTCTCTGCATATTCAGAGAACAACTCAAAGCTTTGTAATTAATGTTTAAGATAGATTAGCATGTGATAATTATGCAGATTACTGGTAGGTACCAGTACTTTGAAAATGCCAATGCAATAGATCAGAGTGTGTTTGAATACAACCAGTTTTCAGTTTAAATAACTATGCATGCAAGCCCCATGCTTAAAAACTTTTGGTCTGACATTTTTCAGTTGCACTGTACCATATATAAGAAGATAATGCCAGAGACTTTGACTGCAATATTTGGATGCTCTGATCAGACATAGTCTTACATTCAATGCAACAAGCAATTATGTTTGGCATGACGATTGCAAAAAAGTTATATTGAGAGAATGGAAGTCGGTAACACCCCCTTGTTTTCATAAATGGTTGAATGATATGGTGTCTTGCCTGTACCTGAAAGAGATACATTATAAACTGTCGGATAATCATAAGTTCTTACAGATTTGGGGGCCTTTCATGGACTACACCAAAAAGAGGACTCAGCCTGATGCCTCATAGCATTGTTCTATGAATCGTTACTGTATTTGTTATACATCTTCGGTTGTGTAAGAGCTGATATGTTTATGTTTTGTCTTATTCTGGCAGTGGGTTTTTTTCCCCCTCTCTTTTTGTGTGTGTGTGTTTCTAAGTTTGTTAAAAATGTTAATAAAAATAATTGTTCAAATAACTATGCATGCAAAATAATCAAACATTTGATGCAAATGTGATGCAGTGTAAGAGTTTACAAAACATTTACTTTAACTGCTATAGTGTTTTGAGTTTGTGTTGTTTTAGATACTTGAAATTCACTTTGGAATAAGCCCCAGTCTGAATAGCAAAAGTCTTGACTCTTTCATGAGAACTTCTTCTTGATTTCCATAATTTAGATCTTTTTTAATTGCTATCACACTGACCACATGTAACAACTCTTCAAATAGATCCCAAATATACATCCCAGTATCATTCATAATGCTGGGTGAATTTGTTTAGAAGAACAGAAATGATGTCCTAAACAGGGTGTGACATTTGTAAAGCGAGCTGGAATGTTTGGATTATTTTTCTTTTGCTGAATATTCTACTGGAAAAGAAACATTTCATAGTAAACAAGACTTGTGATCGTTGGTTCGATTTTGTTACAAAAAAGACTTTTGTCTTGGGTTATCTGAGCAGGAAATTGCATGGTGATGAACAAAAACAAGATCACTTTTGATTCATCAGGATAGCTTCTCCATTCTTCAGGTCACACTTGGCTGTGTGATCACAGCTGTTCAGGAAAAACACCCGGAGCAGATATTTTGTTTCTATTGATGCCAACCCCAATGATACTGAGATCCTCTGCAGAACCACAGCTGAAGATGTGACCGCTGCCTGCCAGGATCCAGCTGCTTGGTCAGGATCTTCTCCAGAAATGTGCCAGCACCTCACAGCTGCACATTTGGAGGTTCACTTGTTCCATGGCATGTCAAACAGAGGTGGCTGCATCTGGTGGTCACCTTGGTTCTGATGGACTGTTGGCCAACTGGTGTAAATTCATGACTCAGATTTCCTGGTGTTTATTTACACTGTTACCTCTCAGCTGGATTAGGTGTTTTGTACCATTAGTATTTATTCCAATTTAAGTTACAAGCAGCTCAAGAGTTGGATTCACAATTATCCTTATTTTAAAATGTTTTATCTATTAAAATGTGTAGATGAGATATGAAACTGTTAATGCCCAAGTTTACAAAGTTAGTTTAAACAGAACATTAGAGGCATCTATTATTTTAATGCTTTTATATTTTGTATCAGTCTATTTAATGTTAGTATTATTATTATTATTATTATTATTATATTCCTGATTTGTTTTGAAGAAGTCTGTTAAATTGATCTTACAGCAACAACCTGATTTTAAGATTATTTAAGTTTGAGTAAACATGGCGGGTTTGTGTTCATTTTATTATTTATTATTATTAAACTTGTTTGCATAAAAACTGTATTTCATGACACTAGCACCCAGGCTGGTTAGTGAGGTGAACAAACTATGTGTTCATATTATTACTGTGTCTGTCATGACAACAGGAAGTACATAACTTTTGTTTGGAGTGGTTTTAATTAGGAATTCTAATTATAAAACAGTTATTTCTGAAGTGAAAAATGTAAAATTGAACACAAACCTAGAAGAAATCATAGAAAACCTAAAAAAATAGCTTCAAATGTTAGACGTTTGTGAACATATTAAGAAACATGGATGTTTATGTGTGCGTTTGTTTGAGTGAATAAAAACAGACTGTTGGAGCTCAACAACCATGGGAGTATTTATGTCCAGGATAAATATGACTTCATGTGATTCAAGAACTTTTATAAAAAAGATGCTTTTTTTCAGTTTGGGTTTGTGTCTGTGTTGAAGAACTTGAACATTAATTTCACTGAAGCTCAGAGGAATGAAGCATTTCACTAAATCCAACCAGCGGACACCTTAACATCAAATTCACACAATTGTGGAAACGTCTCTTAATCTCCGTCTACTGGAAGTCCATTTGAGCATCATCCTTCTGGGGCGGCATTAGCTCAGTTGGGAGAGTGGCCGGTCTGGTAACCGGAGGGTCACCGGTTCGATCTCCAGCTCTGGCTGGGTTAGATTGTCGTTGTGTCCTTGGGCAAGACACTTCACCCAACATGTGTGTGACTGTGTGTGAATGTTGGTGGTGGTCAGAAGGGCCGATGGCGCCAAATGGCAGCCTCGCTTCTGTCAGTCTGCCCCAGGGCAGCTGTGGCTACAGACGTCTGTCGTAGTTTACCACCACTGGTGAGAATGACTGTGTGAATGAATAATGCAACTCTGTAAAGCGTCTTTGAGTGACCTAGAAAAGCGCTATATAAAACAGATTTATTATTATCCTTGATGCATCTCTCCTGTATCCTCCGTAGAAACACTCATCTTCGCTTGTTTGTCACCTCCAAGAAACTGAAATTTATTTATTTATTCTGGAACCTGTTCAACCTAAAATCAATTTATCTACATTTCAATTCGCCAAAATGTGTGTGCTACGATACAGTGTGCAGTACTACGATATTAGGTACAGAGAGAGAATTAGTTTTCGTGAGATATGTGGGAAAACTCAAGACAAAAACCCCCAGTATCTATGCTTAAGTGCCATTTGATATTTCATTTGTAACAATCAGCATGAGTTATACCCTAGCTACTTTTTACTGTAAATCAACTTCTCACTAAAAAGGTCAATGATGAGATGCTGCCTGCGACAGTCGATATGCATCCTTTTGAGTATAATGTGTGTTCATACCAAAGTATTTCTCTGAAAGTCAGAGAAACATTGCAAAATTGTATTTTATGAAACTGAAAAGCAGGTTGGTTTAAAACGTAACAAATTTAATTCCTGTGATCAAGGCATATATTACGGACTAAATTTCCACACTGGAACAGGAAGAATGTCATTTTAGGCTCCCAACAGCTTTAGCACTTTTATAGGCATATTTCACGTAAGATATTTTGACTGCAATAAGTGGGAAAAGCACTGGTGTAGTAAGAGGGCTGCATCCACTTCTGTTTGCTGGTTGTTCTGGGGAAACAACTGCAAGCAGAACTGTCTTTAAATAGAATGCAGCCCTCATTAATACACCTGTGCTTTTCCTACTCATGTCAAAATATCTGCAGAGGAATAGGCCTACTGCTGAAATAAGTTAAACCCCATTTTATTTTTGGTTAAATGTGATATATGTCATTTGCAATAAAAATTTGCTTAAAATGTTTGTTTTTTTATTACCTATATCACTTTAATGGCAAACACATTTTGTTAACTATTTTTAATTTAAGTATGTAAACTATGAGCAGCACTGGGAAACAAATTCAGTGGTACTTGAATGGCTGATAATGTGTGCAGAATGTAGTCTGTACAGAAAGCACTTTTATAAATGGAGTGTGTATGGCACTTTATGATCACCAAAGAATGAGTTGCTGGACCTTCTGTTTTTGATTGAACAATGGATAACTTGAAAAGAAATCCTAAAATGGTCATATGTTCATCCATCAGGTAGTGTCAGGCCTAAAAAGTTAAAAAAATAAAAATAAAAATTGTATAAAAAAGGAAAAAAATCCCCCGAGAAATGTTAGAGAAAAACACCATGAAGTGTTGTTGTTTGAACAGAGTGCTCTGCTTTTTCTGTGGAGCAGAACTTTTCATAAAGATGTAGTATGCTGTTACTCCAGAGGTGATGGTGGTTTATCATAAAGCAGCAGTTAAAGTAGAGAGGACTTTTAAAACGTCACAGAAACAAGAGAAGCAATGCCACTGTAGTGCTTTTTGATGAAACACCAGGGGGCAGCTCTCCCCAGCAGACAGCCAGTACTTTTCTGTCAAAGATGTTCACTCACTGGTTATTCATTGTCCTCCCTAGTTGTAATTTGATACTTCCAAGTTTGTAAAATCACTAAAAATATAGATTAAAGCATATTGAACACATGGATTCCAAGAGCAGCAAACGGAGCACTACTCTCACCACGCAGATTGTATGTTGCCAGGAGTTTCTAGTAAACACTGGATTTAGTGTTGAGTTAGTAGGTGAGACTTGACTTGTAATGATTGTGATAGCAAAACAGTTTGAATACTATAAGATCTAAAAAAAGCACTGTGGAAAAATAAAAATACTTACCGACTGCTGACCCCTGCTACTTATCAGCCATCCCAGAGAGCTTCTATGTGTACAAGTGTGTGAATTTTATATGATTTCTTTATACTGTGACTTTAAGGGGAGGGCAAAATGTTATGGTGTCAGAAGAAGTGCTTAGTGCATGGTGTATAAACTGCCTGAATGTGTACGAGTATTGAATGGTACATACACTCAGTGTTTGAGTTAGATGATGGCATGGAGGTGCACTGAACATCTGTGAGACTGGGGTCGCAGGCTACAGGAGAAGCAGACATCTCCTGCTCTCTATCATCCTCCCTCTTCTCCTCTTCATCAGCATCCTCTGAAGCTTTTCCTGCCAACCTCTTAGATGTCCGACCTACGCGCTGAGCCTGAGATTTAACATTTCAAACACGTCAAAAATAAAGGTAGTTCAGTCAATTTTAAACTAAAATGTGGAAAATTAAAAATATACAAGCTACACCTTTGTCTGCATGTGTTTTCTTACCTTTGCTGTGTTTCTGGTTGCTGCAGCACTCCTCTGGGGCCGTCCTCTGGATTTGGGTACATCAGGGGTTGACAGTGTCATCATAGTGACAGCAGCATGCTGAAGGATGCAGTCAGTGCCACAATAAACTGAATCTGGAAGCGCCGGTTTCAAGCAGCCAGGGCCGGTGCACAGATGGAGACTGATGTCTGTCTCCGTCTCAGCTTTGGCTTCAGTTTGAGGTTCTGGATCAGTCTCAAGCATCGTCACCAGAAGCTGCTTCTCCTTCTCTTCCTCCACCACTACAGAATCCTGAAAAAACATCCCCAACTTACACCTAGACAACAGACTTCGTTCATGAAAAGAGACTAACAAACTATTATACTGGTGATAAAATATCACATGCATGCTTTCAGACAATACTAAGAGAAATACACAAGTTTAAATGAAGCTGGACAACTATTTTTATTTAGCTGTAACTAATTCATCTGAAGAATGCAAATAAAACTCAAACCTTGAGAACTTGCTGCTCTTCTTGCTGCACCAACTCTACCTCAGAAGGACTTGGTAACAAGCAGTCAGGAAAAATAAGGTCTGGCTGAAGTTGAGACTCAAACTGGACATGACTCTGCTGGTTTGTAGTACAGGACGGGCACATATTCTGGTCTTGTGTCTCACTGATACCAGCACAGTCACCATGGAACCACTCGTGGCAACCGTCACACCAGATTATAAACCTAAAAGAAGCAGTGATCAGAAAATGAAACCAACTCATGCTTCATGCTTGAGAGATCTTGTTACCAGAAGTGAGCAGCTACCTTTCATTTTGTGATTGGTGGCAGATGCAGCACAGGGCATTGGACTTAAATCCTTGGGTTTCTGAAAGGGATGGATGCTCTCCTGTATTTTCAACATCTTTCTGGTCCACCTCTTCCATCATCTCCTCTGGGGCATCATCATATCGGCCAGGAGTCAGAGAAGTACTGTGGTTAAAACCAGTGTCTAAAATTATGCAGTCTGAGGCCGACTGCTGAGCAGCAATCAGAGAAATATCAAAGTGAGCAGCTGAAACCTCTACTTCAGGAGGGATATGTTCGGTTTGTTTTTCTGCCCCTTGCAAATGTTGCTGCTCCTCAGTGGTAACAAGCATCACCTCATCATCACTGTCATCATCTGCAAGACTTTCTTGCAGGACTGCTGCCCTGCCTCTTCCTCGTCCTCTACCTCGTCCTCTTCCTCTACCTCTGCCTCTTCCCCTTCCTCTGGCCTTTCCAGTTCCACCTTTTCCACCTCGAGTGGGTCTGGAGACTGGCTGCTCCTTAATCTGTAACTGAATCATTTCATTGCTGTTTTCTTCTTGACTAGAGATCAAAATCACGTCACTGTTGTCCCTATCTGCCACATCCCCAGAAACAACTGGCTGTGTAACTTCCATGTAATCAGTATTATCAGGGATTTCAGTTGCAACTATAGCCTGTGGAGCAGGGGTCTCAGTGGCTTCTAAAATGTCAGGGACTACTAACGTATCTGTCATTGTCATTGAAAGGCCTTCCTCCCCACCAAGCAAAGAGAAGGCAGTATGGAAGGCAGATCCAATGTCTTGCCACAAATTGGGATCAAAGGCCCCACATGTTGAAGCCTCTGAAGCTTGCGTGACATCCTCAGACACAGGTGAGGAAGGAGCAGACCACTGAAGGTCCTCTAAAACACTCCGAGCTGATCGAGTAGACTTCCTTTTGGTGGAAGTTTCTGCTGGCATTTCTGTTGTCTGATTGGTTCTTCGACTTCTGCCTCTTCGAACAATTGGTGGACTGTTGTTCAGGTCTCCAACTTCATCCATGAACTCCCTTCGAGCAATGGTTGTCTGCCTGAAGCCCCAAGACTTCCTAACCTGGGACAAGGTGGGTCTTACAGCAGAATCTGCCTCCTGTGATTGGCTCTGCAGCTCCCCTATAAAATTTGGAAAAACAACATTAAAAAATAAACAAACAAATTAGTCTCATTCATTAAGTTTTTTTTTAAAGAAATTTACAAGACTGTTTTACCTTGGTAATTAGCTTCATTATTTGGATTGTTATTTTCCAATGGGTCCATAATAACACCAAAAAGTAACAACCTTGTCCAGACAAAAACAATTCTAGTTAATGAACAGTCTAAAAGTAATGTTTGGCATTATTTAGCAAATTAAATTAAAAGGTAACTCTACAATTTTTTATGTTGTCAAGATGTGTGATGGGTCATTCCACTTGCTTTTCCATAAACCTGTAAAAATACACCAAAATATTCATAGTAAATAAAAAGTGGCAGGTAGATTTTAAAACAAATTGTAGTGCTTTACTTATCTAAAACATATGAACAATAACTACTTATGTTCACTCTTAGTCTTTACAGCAAGTAAAGCACTCTGATATTTCAGACTTCTTTTACATGCATGTGCATAAATGCACAGTATTTCTCCCCTCTCCCATTAATGCAAGAGGTTCTAATCTTCTTACGCTCACCTTTTATCTTGTTTTTGAGATCGTTTTTGTTCTGTGTATATGTGTTTTTTTATTTCCTGTTGGGGCCTCTTGGCCAGGTCATGTTTGTAAATGAGAACTGCTTTTCAAATGTTACCCGATTAAAAAAAAAGTTTACAATAAGCATAGAAACTATTTTTGACAAAATAATTCTTCTTCCTTACTTTGATAGCTGGCACTGCTGTTTTATAAGTTTTACATTTTAACAATGAATATATTTAAATGTTTGCAAAACACTACACGATGCAGCCAAATTAGCTTTGAAACTTTCATTAATGAATGGATATGTAGAACAAAATGTGTTTTGAACATCAAAACGTGGACATAAACTGCAATGTTGTTTGTAAACTGTTAAATAATATGATTTGGATTCTGTTGTTTGATTTACTTTGACCTGGTGTTAATATGAGGTGTTAGTTAATAAGTTAAACAATAGGTTTATGTAAGATTTGTTCGGCTGGGACTCCATTAAAATGCTCAACATAGAGAAAATAATCCAGTACGAACAGCAGATTCGCGCAAGTAAATACATCGAAAGGTTAGATAACAAACAACATGGTTCCCTTAGGTGTAGTTTATACTACTTAGCAAAGTAGAAACGAATTATCGGGCTATCCTAATTAAAATTGACTGGTTTCAGCTGTAAAACCGCAGAAACAGAATGCTCTACCAATGTTTCACGGGTTTCTCCGTAAAACAACAGGCAAACCCCGGCCGACATTGTCCTTTCAGTCCAAGTTAGCTTACAATTAGTTAATAATTAATAATTCTTCACGCTCCAATGCGAATTGTTTCCTATAATTCCAAATGACTACAAAAAGCAAACAAAATATCAGACCTTCGATGTACAGGGTTATTTCCATGTTATTAACAAATACGTTCAGCTACCATGCTAGTACAGACTTCCATTTTCTTTGCCTTGCTTCTCGAAATATCGCGAGAATGGAAAGCATCGTGGTTTCCGCTAGCTGAGCTCGTCGTGTGTTATGTTTTCTTGTTAAATAAAGTTTTTAAAAAAAACTGGTTTCTCGTGCATTTAGCTTAGTTAGTGGCTTGTGGTAAATCACCTGGTCCTGATGGGATTACAGTGGAGTTTTACAGATTTTTTTGGAATGACATTAGAGAATTGCTACTAGAAGTATATAATGAATGCATTGATAAACAGATGTTGTCTCCAACAATGAAACGAGGAATAATTTCACTAATACCCAAACCAGATAAGGATACCTTACTCCTTGATAACTGGAGGCCAATCACACTAATTTGTTGTGATTACAAATTGTTAGCTCATGTATATGCCAACAGACTAAAATCTGGAATAAGTAAAATAATTGATGAAACTCAATCTGCTTTTATAAAAGGGCGTCATATTCACCATCATACCCGCTTAATTCTAGATTTTTTAGATTATAATTCTTTTATCCCAAATGACAGTCTTATTCTTCTCCTTGATTTTTTTAAGGCGTTTGACTCTTTAGAACACCCTTTTTTATTTAAGGCTCTGGAAACCTTTGGTTTTGGATATAGATTCTGCAACATAATAAGAATGTTGCACAGAGACATAACAAGCAGTGTTGCACTAAACCAGGGATTTTCAAATAGGTTTATTATAAATCGCGGTATTCGTCAGGGGTGCCCAATTAGCCCATTATTATTTATTATTGCAATAGAATTATTAGCTATTTTCATTAAAAATTCTTCAGACCTAGAGGGTTTGCGCATTTTTGATAGGGAATTCAAAATTAGCCAGTTTGCAGACGACACAGCTCTTTTCTTAAAAAATACAAAAATGGTTTCTGTTGGTATAAATAAAATCCTTTCCTTCTCAAGGGCTTCTGGGCTAACATTGAATCTTAAGAAATGTGAAATTTTAGCGATACACAGCTGTAACCTAAGTCATATTGAAAATATTCCAGTAAAAGATAAGGTAAAATATCTTGGTCTGATAATAACGAAAAATGATAAGGATAGAGAAAATGCTAATTTAACTCCCAAATTAAATGCAGTTCAAAAGATATTTAACCACTGGCTAACACGTGATCTATCTATATTTGGCCGTATATTGCTATCCAAAGCAGAAGGTCTCTCAAGACTCATTTACCCATGTCATTCAACCTTTGTCCCCTCAAAAGTGATCAAATCATCTAATTCTATTATATTCAATTTTATCTGGAAAAATAAAACGCATTATATACGTAAATCACAGTTGGTAAAAGAATATGAAAATGGAGGTTTAAAAGCATTGGACTTTGAATCCATTATAGCAACATTTAGAATCAAATGGCTAAGAGACTGTATTTCCCATCCGCAGTCTATGTGGTATCATATTCCAAATAATCTTTTCAATAAAATTGGAGGGCTGGAATTTTTGCTCAAATGTGATTTTGAAATATCTAAGATCCCTTTAAAATTGTCAAGCTTTTACAAGCAAGCTTTGAGTTTTGGAAAGTTGCTCTTTACCCATAACTTTTCCCCTCACAACTCAGTATTGTGGAACAATAGGATTATAACTGTCAACAGGAAATCTTTATTCAAATCTGATTGGTATGACAACGGAGTGTGTTTTATTTATGACTTGTTAAATACAAATGGAATGTTGTTGTCTTATGAAGATTTTATAAAGAAACACAAGATACAGATTTCATGTACTGTTTATACTAAAGTTTGTAAAACAATCCCATTACCATTTTTAAATCTTGTACAGAACATTTTACCATATTCAACAATCCAAACTCACTTGCCCTCACTAACAATAGATAACATTTTATTTCTTGATGCGAAATGTAATAATAAGTTAATTACTTTAGCCTTTAAACAAAAAATGTTTTATAATTTTAATGTTAATACTAGACAAGATCTGACTACTCATTTAAAAAAGAAAACTTTTTCCATCTATGTAAAATATCCGTTAGCTCCCAAAATAAAAGAAACACATTATAAAATAATTTCTAGAGTCTACCCTGTTGGAGAATTTCTAAGTAAGAGATTTAAGTTTGAATCTGAACCTTGCACTTTTTGCTTATCAGAAGCTGAAACATTAGAGCATTTATTTTACGATTGTCGCTATGTTATGGATTTATGGTCTGATATACAAGGATGGATCTCAATTAAGATCTTTAATTTACCTTCCTTTTCAGCCGAAGATGTTCTATACTACATGGACAATCTGGACTCTGATATTTCTGATGTTATAAACCTTGTCATTATTTTATGTAAATACTTTGTTCACACTTGCAAATGGAAGAACACTACTCCTTGTTTTTCCTTCATTAACTACTTCACGCAATATTTTAAGTCTCTTAAATTCATATCTAAAATGAACAAAAAAACTGCCACGATTTACCAAAAGATTAAAAAATCCTTACTTTTTTGATGTTACCTTGCACAATGCTTTTTGTTTACTTTTGTTTGTTTAAAAGACTCAATTAATCTTTTCTGTATTGGAAAATGTTATAATGTTCCTGACTTGTGTTGTAATTGCAATAAAGTTTATTAAAAAAAAAAAAAAAAAAAAGAAGCTTAGTTAGCATGCTTTTGTTAGCACTTCCGTTACTGTCAGGGTTTTTATTGAAAAAGAAGCTTTGACGCTGTAAATAATTTATAAATGACCATAGCAAAAAATGTTTTGTAGCTTTTGAGGTTGATTAAAAGTTTTTAACTTTTATAATAATGGTTTCCCAACTTTTCTGTATTTAACCTGGAAGTCACAGGATCTGGCAAAACCAACTATTATTAATGTAAACAAACATTGCTATTAATTTCCTGAAGGCAAAAGTTAAACTTTGTGTGCAGTGTGTGGTCTCCAGGATGAAATGGTCTAAACCACTTAATCAAAAGCATTGTCCACCATTGTGATTTATTTTTATTTTTTAACAGTTTAGGATAAATGCCATCTGCAATATTTTTTTTGTTTTTGATTATCTCATAATCCCTCCCCTTGTGTGTCATGACCCTCTGAGAATCAACTCTTTTGAGGACACATTTAAACCGCTTAAGCAAAACATTTACAAGACATTTTTTATTTTTTTCTTCACAAGTCCATTTATCATATGTACAATATGTAAACAATAACAAGACACAAACTCAACACTAACATGCACACAGGAATAAATGGCCAAAAAGCTGTTTACGTCTACTCAGTTCTCTGACAGTTTGACCTTGATTTACATCAGCTTTGGGTTACTTGCTACACCAAGAGTTCACTCAGAGCTGACATTCATGTGAAGAATTTCAAATAACTTTTTTTAAACGCATAGAAATGTGATTGCAATAAACATACTATAAAAACATGTAACACTATAAATATTGTTCAGGTATCTTTAGAAAAAACTATTTACATTTTTTAAATTTGAGTCTTTTCAATAAATCATATTTATATGTGACTATACAACATAGAACTGCAATACAAAACTGGTATGAAACAAATGCCATCACTAACATGACAGACATGATGGACTTTTGAAGCTTGTTTTACTCAGAACACTTTGGTTTACACAAAACAAATGTGGTTTAACTAATAACAAAACTTCTACCAGTCAAGTTGCAGGTGTCCCCTTCACTTTCTCAAAAGGCAGTTTTGGTCCCCTGCAGTTTTTACTGTCCAAAATCAAATATTACACTATATTAAATGGGTACTGGCACCAGCCCCATACTCAGGCCAGTTGTGTCCCCCCACCTCTGAAATAAAAATGTTTGTCTTTGCTGTGAGGCATTGTGATATTTATTCGTCAACGCCGTTTCAAACATTTCGTCTCACAATATGGAGAACAGTCAACAATATAAAACAGCAGTAAAGTCCTTTAGAGCAGCATTAAAAGAGATCATGTAGAAAATATGTTGTGGGTTCATACAATCTTGCTCTGAGCTAGAAAAGTGGTAACAGGGCTAACACAGAACACAAATCTACAGTATGAAAACAAAGGCTCACATTTTCTTTCTCAAGATAGACTACTTTCACATGGTGAATTAACTCGAACACATAAGGAAACTGAGAATGAAACTGTCCACCAAGCAGATATACAAATGGAAAAAAAAAAAAAAAAAACATCAGTGATTTGTCACGAAGGTGCAGACCTTCAAGCACCGAGTTTGAGTCCACTTGCCCCACACAAAACATGCCTGTAGTGTAGAAATTAGGTCACAGTAACACTAGCACTGTCCTTGCTTTTGTCTACATATGTGGGAGAGTTGCTTTTGTCCGATATGGATCCTGTGCCTGAGGGCAGTGGCTGTGTGGCAGGAGAGTGGCCTGATGGTTTGACCAGAGGGTCCGAGTTGGACTCTGCCTCTGGCTCCTGCTGCGATGCCGTGGCTGATAGAAAGAAGGAAATATAACATGAGAACTTACAGATAATTTATATCTGTATTGACCATAAAACCAGTACATTATATTTCATGCAACCTTGGATCCTACATGTAAAATAAAATATAAACTTTGTTAATATATGATGAGAATTTATTGTAAGCTTCATCTGATACGGGAACATAAGAACCACCACTGAAATAAAAATACTATTGAAAACCACTGACTCAAAAGTGTTCTTGACAGTTGTGTACATTTGCTGATTAATGCAAATCAAAAACAGATATTGTATTTTACTTAAAAGCAGGGTACCAGTGTTAAATGTATCTAAACTTGAGAATGTGTGTTCACTATAATGGTTTTGCTACCTGACTGCGTGCAGGACTTCATGTGTTCAGGCCAGTGGGCTTGCTGGCAGGGGTAATCACAGTAACTGGTATTCCAGCAGCAGTAGAAGATGGCCTCCTTTCTGCAGTTTGCACACCACTGTTTCTTTTTGGTCTCGTCCACCGCCTGCTGCTTTTCCGACTCCATTTGCTTTTTCACCTCGGCCACCAAACGTTCCCTTTCCTGCTCCAAGCTCTGTCTCATTTCCGCCATTGTTAACTCTGCAGAAGGAAATAAATACACATCAGATGTAGTGATGTGTAGATGCAGTCGCACAATACAAGCCTGAAGCAGGAAACCTACCCAAATTGTGCTTCATCTCTGAGAGTTCTTGTTGATGCAGCCACTGGAGCTTTTCAATCTCTATCCTCAGCCTTCGAATCTGTGGTGAAATAAACGCTGAATATAAACTGTTTAAAATACAGGACATCCTAAACAATCCTGACGACATGACAAATAAAAAGATAATTTGGTTCTCAGAAGACCAGAAAATTAGTAGATACAACCTTAGCTCAATGTCATGATTTCTTAAACAAAAACTTAGCCAAAAATATTGAAAGTGTACCATGTTAGGCACGGTATATAAGACATAATGATGGCGATTATGATAATATGCTGTGTTGCATTTCTGCAGAACATGCTGCAAGGTGTCGAAGCCAAACATTTCCAATCTAATTCCATCTGCATGTTTGTGTCTGGTTGTTCAGATTCAGCTTTGGCAGCCTCCACAATTTAGCATGAGATCGTTTGTTTAGTTTCAGCTGAACATCTGAATTACTGTGCTAATGTACGTGCTGCTACAGAAGCATAAATGCCATGAACCACACAACAAATAAGCCCTCATGTGAACACAAAAATTTACCTCTGCAATTGTGTTTCCTGATGTACTTTTCGAGAGATCGTTGTAGATTTCAGTCATTGTCCCCTTAATTGTCTCCATCATCTGCAAACCAGTGGGAAAATTTGTGACATTTTAATGTAAGGTGTAATTTTAAAACAATGAAGCCATAACTATGTTTATAAAATAATACAGCCCCTTGCATTCTAGTTATTGTCTTATCATAGCAATACATGCAAAAATAACCTCATCTAAACAAATATCTGAGAACGTACTTTGCTTGTGTACTTGGCGATATCTGCTGCTACATCTGCCGAGGCTGTAGGGATCTGCAAGTCTCCTGAGAGGAAAGAGGAGCTACCAAATGTGACCTGTCCAGATGTTGATGAGGATGCAGTCTGTAGCGGGTCTTTCTGTTGGACTACAGGTGACAAAAATTAGGCATCTTTAAAAGAAACTTTATTTTCATCAATTGGGTAGATAATCAGGATGGTGTATTTACCTTTGACTGCTTGTCTGGTCTGATAGCGAGTACTGGAGGAGGAGGAGGTGGTGGTGTTCTGTTGTTGTGACTGCTGCTGCTGTGGGCTGCGTGTCTGTGTCTGACTCTGTGTCTGCGTCTGCATAGCAGGCTGCTCTCCATGTTGCTGCTGCCGCTGAACCTTCTGCATGTGCCACTTCTGGGATGAGGTCTGAAACTTGGTTGGACTCCAAACAACTGCCCGCTGCACAGCCTGAGCCGTCTCTTTGGGCAGTAGTGGGCGCTGTTTTTTTACAGCTGTTGGTACTGGGGATGTTGTGGAGACAGGAGATGGGGCACTGGTAGTTGTGGTGGCACTGGGCTGACCAGATGCTGTAGTAGAAACAAGGCTGAGCGCTCCTGTGACAGAAGGTTGTAACGAGTCTTTCATTTTAGAGGAAGCTTCTCGTGTTGGTGCGCCTGATGCTGCAGATGAAGGCGGTTTGCCTGAGTAGACAGAATCATCTTTAAGGATAAGGTGCTCTGGATTTCTACATTTAGAACTTTAAACTGAAAAGACTATTAAAACGTAACACTTGAAGCTACTTTCTAGAATATATTTAAGCATTGAAAAAAGGACGAAAGAATTTTGTTAAAGTATTCTTCAAATCTTTCCCCAAAAACTCATCAGGACAAAAATATTGAGTTTGCTGAATAATATTCAGAAAATATTAAAAAAATATAATTTACCAGTTATATATTCTGAGTTGTTCAATGTGAATTTTAACCATGAAAGTACCATTCAACATAGATGCATGTGCCTAAATCGGTGTGCCCACCACTATGAGAAAGACGGGATGAAAAGTTGTTCTAATATAACCGCTACAGGTCATGCAGATCACCAAGAATCAAAGTGTCTGGATAAAACCCACTTTAAAGACTCACCTTCTAACTTGTCAGCGTTAGTGTCTTTGGGGGGTTTGGCAGCAGAGGCCCCCTGCTCTCTTCTTGGCCTCTTTGATTCACGACCTCCATGTTCATCCCCCAGGTCAATGACGAGCTCTCTCTCAGAATCAGAGTCCTGATCAGCCACTGACGCAGCAGCAGCTGCTTTTTTGCTCTCCTCTGATGATTTAGGCTTTTCAGTGAGGGGTGGAGATTGAGGTGTCTTGGGCTTGTCCTGCAAATCCCGATCTGTGCCGTTGCTGTCCAGTTTCTCTTTGAGTAAGGGTTCAGAGGTGGCCTTATCCCCTGTTCCTGCAACACCCTCCTTATTCTCTCCCTCTGTGCTCGCTTTGGACCTTTTTCGCTCTGCTTTGTCCTCATCACCTGGTGCAGTGCTCTTTGGCTCATGCTCTTCATCACTGAGATGTTCGCTGTCACTTGAGTCGGTTTTCTCAGAGTCCTCAGAGTCACTGTGATCCACGTCTTTATAAACATCTTCAGGGATCTCATCAATTCCTGCGTGGGAAAAAATGTACACAAAATGATTAGACAACAGCCAAACCTGATCTAAATTTATTTTACAAGATATCACATTTAAATGACTGCTTAAAACATCTAATAAACTCAGTGATTGAAATTGCAATAAAATGCTACACATATTAATAATCTCAGGGGGCGGGTCTCCTTCTCAGTGAGTGGATTCTCCACTAGACCATTCAACCATTTATTTGTATTTATCATTATATTAAAAAAACAATCAAAATATGGAATGGTAACTCTGATAATGGAGCAGATGTAAAAAAAATTTTTTAAAAACAAACTTTAAAATATAGTAAAAATGTAGCTGTGTTATCAGGCAAAAAGAATCATTTGAATCAGGTTTTTTCTAAAAGCTAAACTTGGGTTTTAGGATGAGCAAACAGGGTGATTTTAAGATGTTTAGACTTAAATTAACCGGCTAAATTTACAATCAGGGCTGAATTGAAGTGAACTGAGGAAGGACTTATTTGTAATTTATGTTGTCAAAAAAAGTATCAATTTAGCATCAGACTCAAAGCGTAGCCAAGAGTGAAGATATTCACTTAGTTCTGCCACCAAGATACCAGGCGAGCTCCTACTTTAGGATGAAGATAGGTTCTCCTTTAGGAGTTCCCACAGGCGGAGGTCCCATTAGAGATCAGAGAAAGAGTTCTTAAGACCAGAGTCTGATGTCAGTTGGAGATCTCTGTCATCCAGGTTTTCAGAGGAGATTCTCAGTCTGATGAGTTCAGTTAAACTGGTGCAAACATTTTAAAAAACATTCCAACAACTTAGGTTTGATTCCCGCCTGTGACCATTTCTGCTTAGAGTTTGCATGTTCTCCCCATGAATGTGCAGGTATCCTCCAGGTATTCTGGTTTCCTCCCAGACACCAAAAACATTAATGTTAGGTATTTGTTCATTTTTTAATCTTTATGTATTTAGCAGAAGCTTTTATCCATAGCAACTTGCAAACAATAATTTAACAAAGAAGTTACAATCCAGGATAACAATAAAATACCTCGAGGGAAGAACACTAGTCAGGCTCGGTCAGAAGTGACAGTGTAGTAAAATAATATAAGCATAGAGGGAAGTGCAGGGAAGGTACTAGTCTAAAATACGCTCTCTGAACAGCTGGGCCTTAAAGATAAACAGGGACCTGTTCTGGTAGCACTCGGTAGCTCATTCCACCATTGTGGAACACCACATGAAAAGAGTCTGGATTGTCTCGAGTGTGGTGCAGGCACTGATTCAGGACATAAGCCTTTGAAAAATGGTTCAAGTAGATGGGAGCCTCTCCATTCAGGACTTTGCAAACTAGCATCAGTGACTTAAATTTGATGAGGGCAGCTAAGGGTAGCCAATGGAGCTCAATGAACAGAGGGGTGATGTGCTATTTTAGGTTGATTGAAGACCAAATGCAGCGTCGTTTGTAGAGTTTTCACAGTACAGGCTGGGAGACCAGTTAAAGCAGCTAGGAGGATTGTTTTTCTATGTATCAAATTTTTCTAAATGTTTTAAATGATATTTCAGGACAAAACTATGATCTATGGGTTGAGTTCCACAACATCTGTCATTCTGATGAAGACCCTCCTTCCTCCTAGAGACCCCTTTCCATTATTTCTTGCCGCCGACATTTTTTAGCCAATAAAATTCAAATGTCTGCATTCTCTCAACATGCATGCGCATTGAGCAAACCTGTACCAGTAGGGGGCGCTCTTGTACAGCACGCGCCGTGTGTTTCTCTGCCGTCTCAGCCGTTCACTGAGGACTCACAGCTCATTTCTACTAAAAACTTACCCATTCCCCAGCTAAAGACGGATTTATTTTTATACCTTTCACCTCACAGAATGGCAAGGCTTGACAGGGTTACGCGTTTATTTTGGTCAGAAAGTTCATCCAGGGCCGAGTCATTTCTGTGTTCAGCTACAGACAGAGTAGCAGCAGCTCGCTGCTAACAGAGCTAAATATCAGAAGCAGCAGGGACAGACAGGGTTCATCAGAGCCCGGTACAGCGTTGGAATAAGAGCTGTGAACTGTGAGTGATTAAACCCTACACTTTGAGCTGCACACTTTATGCCTGCAACGTAATGCGCCGTGTGCACGCACACACACGCCACCGGACGCGCGTGTCGAGGTGTTTTGAGGAGGAGCCGTTGGATGTTAGATTCAAAAACTGCTCTCTTGGGGGACTTCCGGTGACGTCATGTAGAAGACGACATCCTGAAACATCGCTCCGTCCGAAAAGTTCAAATAACCTAACAGAAACCATCAAAAAACGGATATACTACCGAGACTCAATATGGCAACATCTTTGAGAAGCAAAGCCTCCAACAAACAGGAAGGTATAACGGATAAGAACGAGAGTTTAAAACAGCTAACCCTCGCTCAAGCCATGAGTAGCACCTCTGATGCTAACGCTCCCAATACAACCTCAACCAATACGGAGAGCAGGATTTTGAGCGAACTGGAGAAATTAAGGCAAGAAAACAGAGAGGGACATTCACAGACCAACTTGTCATTAAAGAAAATGGACACCACCCTGCAAGAACTGAAAACTAGTGTGGACCTGCTGGAGAAGAGGACCGCGGAGGCGGAGGGCCGCATTAGCGACACTGAAGATGCGACACGGAGACATGAGAGGGTGATTAAATATCTGCTGCACAGGGAGATTGACCTAACTGCCAGGCATGAGGACTTGCAAAACAGATCTAGAAGAAATAATCTCAGAATCTACCAAGTACCCGAAGACAGCGAAGGCAAAGACGTAAAGGCTTTTGTTGAAGACCTACTTAAGTCAACCCTACAGTTGGGGCTTGAAGTAGATATGAGAATAGAACGAGCACACAGAGCAACTACGGTTAAGCCGAAAAACCCCACCGCTCCCCCGCGGTCCCTGATAGTGAAGTTCGTGGACTTCTCAGTAAAAGAAATGATTCTAAGACAAGCATGGAGCCAGGGAAGAGTGCTCTACAGGGAAAAACCCATCTACTTTGACCACGATTACTCTCCAGACTTACAGAGAAGGCGGGGAAAGGTACGAGACGTGATAAAGCAACTGAAACTGAAAAATATAAAAGCCAAATGTATCTATCCAGCGCAACTGAGACTGCTCACCGAGGAGGGAGAGAAGACCTACTCGACCATTATGGATGCCATGCCAACGTTACGTAAGATGGGAATCCAGGTGCGGGTGGACGAGAGGGAGAAGATGGAACACGAGCTGGCTCGTTGGACCACCAAGGGAGGGAGACGCATAAGAGACACGGCGAAGCTATCAAGCGAGGATGTGAAAGCCTTCTTTGATGAAGGCAAATAACGGATAAGTCTGCTAAGTATTGAGACTGTGGTTTATTCGCAAGGATGTTAGGGCAAAGATATGTTCTCAACACACCAGACGGACCTTGTGAACTTTGGACGCGCTACAAAGCCGCATAGGAGCTACAGCATCTGCTCTACGAGCTGGAGATATGCAGCCTGACACTAAGTGTAACTCCCACAGAGGAACTGTCACCATCCTCTGCCCACAACATCCGGGGACTGGTATTTTTCAGACTTTTCTGAGAATCCAGCTGGGTATGTGGAAGTTCTTTTCTATTATGTTCTATAATGTTATATGTTGTGTTCAATACGAGTTGAGATGGGCTTTGAGTAACTGTTTGTTTACTTATAAGGCTATGAAACGCCTATATTTGGAATATATGTGTGATGCAGAATCAGTGAATATAACCACAAAAACGGTAAAACCATGAATAATCTGTGCTTTATTACTTATAATGTTAAGGGCATAAGCACTCCAATTAAAAGAAAGAAAATATTCAACCAATTGAAGAAAATGCAGTGTTCAATTGCAATGTTACAGGAGACGCATTTGTTGGAAAATGAACATCTAAAGCTGAAGAGAGAATGGGTGGATCAGGTATATGCCTCTTCATATGGAAGGAAAAGGGGGGTGGCTATTCTTATAAACAAAAGTGCATATTTTAACCATAATGAAACATATATTGACAAGGAGGGTAGGTATGTGATGGTGAAGGGTGAAATTGGTGGTGCTAAAATTACTTTACTTAATCTATATGCCCCAAATGAAGACTGCCCCAAATTCTTTAAATTGATAGCCTCAAAGCTGGCAGATAAAGCGGAGGGAATCACTTTGGTTGGAGGGGATTTTAACTGTGTGCTTAGGACATATCTGGACAGACTTCCACTGAGAGGAGGACCCACATCGAGAAAGTCTATGACACTTAATGCTATGATGCAAGAGTTGGGCTTGATAGATATCTGGCGTTATCTACACCCCAGAGAAAGGGATTTCACTTTTATGTCACAAGTTCATGGCAGCTATGCCAGATTGGACGTGTTTATGATCACGGGGAGGGATACATATAGAGTTAGTGAATGTAATATAAACCCGATTACTATATCAGACCACGCTCCAGTCTCGTTAAAACTGAAACTGGGACCAACCAACCAATTTAAATACTGGAGACTTAATGTATCGTTATTAAATGATGACAAAATTAGACAAGATCTTCAAGGGGCTCTAAAGGAATATTTTGAATTAAACAACGACGACGCAATTTCTCCGTCAATATTGTGGGAGGGGAGTAAAGCTGTCATGAGGGGCAACGCTATTGCTATCTCCTCCAGGCTGAAGAAACAGAGGCATGCCAGACAAAACGAACTGGAGAAGGAAATTAAAAACCTAGAAATGATACTTCAACAATCCCAAGATCAAAAAACTTTAGACATGCTGAAAGAGATGAGACAAAAATTAGATGACCTACTGACCTATAAAGCAAGAAGGGGCATTGCGATTTCTGAATAGGAAATATTATGAGTATGGTAACAAAGCAAGCCGCCTACTAGCCTTTCAGCTGCGTAAGGCCTATTCTAATAGAGTTGTAGGCAAAATTAAATGTCCCTTGACAAACCGGATCTTTACACAACCAAAGGACATTACTAAGGCATTTGCGGACTACTATCAAAAATTATATGAGGAGGAAAAAATACTTGGAAAAACTGAAAAAATTGATTCTTTTTTGAGAATACTCAACTTACCCAAATTAAATCAGGAGGAGGCGGAGGTCATGACGCACCCTATAACTCAAGACGAAATTAAGAAAAGCATCCTTAACCTTCCCCAGGTGTTGATGGTTTGCCGGGGGAATACTACAGAGCCTTCCACAATGAAATAATTCCTATTTTATGTACAGTCTATAACCATGCCTTGATGAAGGGAGATCCCCCGAGGTCATGGTCAGAGGCGGTTATTAGCGTCATTCCTAAAGAGAATAAAGACCCAACCCTCTGTACATCCTATCGTCCAATCAGCCTTCTGTGTGTAGATATGAAAATTCTTACCTCAATACTTGCAAATAGAATCCAGAAATGTATTAGAAAATTAGTTAAACCTGATCAAACTGGTTTTATTGCCAACAGACAAGGTTGTGATAATGTCAGAAGGGCTCTAAATTTACAAACCCTGGCAATGAAAAAGGAGACCCCGTCGATGCTTCTCAGCCTTGATGCGGAGAAAGCTTTCGACAGGGTAGATTGGCTATTTCTAGAACATTCACTTAAATATATGGGTTTTAACGACACGTTTGTTGATTGGATTAAAGTGTTCTATAAAAACCCAAAATCCAGAGTTAGAGTAAACGGTCACTGCTCTGAGTTTTTTTCCTCTGGGACGTGGTACACGCCAGGGAGACGCTTTGTCACCCTGTTTATTTGCTCTCAGTATTGAGCCATTGGCAGAGTTAATAAGAGCTAACCCTCTCATCCAAGGCATAACAGACGATGCAAATGTCCAACATAAGATAGCACTGTTTGCCGATGATATTTTAATCTTTCTAGAAAAACCTGCTATCTCCGTGCCTACTCTCTTAAGCTGCTTGGTTGAATATGGCCATGTTTCTGGATATAAAGTTAATACCAACAAGTCGGAAGCGATGATGATAACTGGTACTTGGCCCCCCCGAACTGGATAACCTAGTCACTTTTAAAAGATCTCCCCGAGGATTTAGATACCTAGGCATTAACATTACTCCGAAAAATGCACAACTTTTTGACTCTAATTATGGAACATTGATTAAGGAAATTAAAAAGGACCTCGAGAGATGGGATGTACTTCCCTTGTCTCTCTTAGGTAGAATAGAATCAGTGAGAATGAATATACTACCGAGACTGTTATTTTTATTTCAATTCCTTCCAATATTACCGTATTTGCCCGAATATAGGACGACCCTGATTATAAGACGACCCCCATTTTTCAAGACTGATCTTCAGAAAAAAGAATAAATTCACTTTTTAAAGAAACTATTTTTAATTAAAATTTGAGCAAATAATTTATATGATACCTTAATTATAGACTATTTTAATATTTGCTTATTAATCAGACAGGAATTAAAGTTCTATGAGACAACATATTTCAGTCAATTGGGGAAAAAAAAAGAGAAAAAAAAAGCTCTCTCTTCCTCACTCTGGCTGTGTGGGCCCTCCCTCTCTCCTTCTCTCTCTCACTGAGACTGTGTGTGTGTGTGTCTGTGTGTGTGCGCGTGTGCACGCAGCTTCAGAAACCGGTCTTGTGTGTGGACACAGGCAGCGCAGGATCCTCAGGTGTTTTTCAGGCTTGAGGAAGAATGCATGTGTGAATCGAGCGCCACGCTCACCTGTACAGAGCTCACGCTGAAAACACTGCAGCCGCCGCGGGTCCACTGGTCCGACAGAAGGTGTCGGCTCCATACGTACTAAACAGAACCGGACCGAACCAAAAACCCAAACTAGTCTGAAAACGCCAGAAGCTGGAGCTGGACTTTGCCATCAGGTGTTTTTATCCTCAGTGGACCTGTAACTTTGAGGTGGAGCGGACGTCTGGGACCGCTCGCGGTCTAAGAGCTGCTTCCTGCAGGCGCCGCTTCTGTCGTTTGAACATAAAGCATGCGCCCCCTGCTGGGACGCGATAGTAAGACGACCCCCCCTTTTTAAAATTATTTTTAATGAAAAAAACCTCGTCTTATATGCGAGCAAATACGGTAATACCGCAATCTACATTCAAAACCCTAGAAAAACTTATATCAAAGTATATCTGGCAAAACCGAAGACCAAGGGTGCGTCTAAAAATACTAATGACCAGTAAGGATCGGGGAGGTTTAGGACTACCCAATTTAAAACTATATTACTGGGCAACGCACATGAGAACTATATTAGTCTGGATTACTGATAATATAGAAACCCAGTGGGTCTCAATTGAAAAGAATTCACTCCCTGGTCTGTCATTGAATATCCTGCCATTCCTGAGTCAAACATCCCTAAAAAAACTAAAGATTAATAACCCATGGATCTCACAAACGCTCAAGATTTGGACCTTAATTCAAAAACAACTTAAAGGTACAGCAGGACTATCACGTGCCATGCCTATTGTAGGTAACATTGAATTTCTACCATCCATTTCAGATAGTGTCTTTAAAAAATGGGCAGATAAGGGTCTGATTGTACTGGAACACCTGTTCCATGGACAGACGCTCAAATCATTCCCTCAGCTACAAGATCAATTTTCCCTTCCTGCTTGTGACCTATATAGATACCTACAGATCAGAAATTATATAACAAAACATGTGGAATGGGATAATATTAAGAAAGAACCTACAGATATAGAAATGTTTATTGTGAATGTAATTGAAAAACAGACATTAACGAAGAAAATAATATCCACAATGTATGGTAAACTACTAACAAATTTGTCAGATAATACACTACATATTAAACAACAGTGGGAACTGGAGATGAATGTAATTTTAACAGATGAATCATGGAGGGACGTGTGCTCTCAATGCCATAGAGGAATCGGGAGTCAAACATGGAAAGAGTTTGACTGGAAAATGAAAACTAGATTCTTTAGAACTCCACTGAAAACTTTCATCTCCAAGACGACAACCACGGATAAATGCTGGAGAAACTGTGGTAGGGTGGGTGACCATACACACATCTGGTGGGATTGCCCTAAAATTAAGACTTTTTGGAAGGATATTAAACAGAAGATGGAGGAGATTCTGAGGACAGACCTTCCCATGGACCCTCTTCTATTTCTGCTGGACATATATCCCAAAGACTCACTCCTTAATGATCAATGTTACATACTTCATATTATGTTAATGGTTGCTAGAAAGTCTGTTACTATAAACTGGCTTAAGCCCTGTCCCCCAACTGTTACTCAATGGATGCAAACCCTGAAACATGTTTATGTGATGGAGCGCTTGACTGCCCAGCTGCAGATGAGGGTGGATGTTTTTTCACGAAGGTGGTCACGATTGTCAAACCTATTTGTCTAAAACTTTTTTTTTCTCCATTCTGCATAACTGTATACATCTATACTGTATATCTATACTTAATTAGCCCAATCTCAACAATCTGTTGACTTTTTTTCTTTTGTTTGCTGTTGTTATTGTCTGTTAATTGCCTGTGTTGTTATTTTAAGAGGCAATAAAGTTTAAAAAAAAAAACAAAACTGCTCTCTTGATGAAATAATCCACAATGCAGCTTTAAAAGGGCATGCAGTAGTCTACCATAGACTGCACCAGGAGCTGGGTGGCATATTGTGTCAGGTATGGTCTGATCTTTTGTATGTTTAACAATGTGAAGCAACACAAACGAGCGACAGAGGAGACATGATCTTTAAAGGTCAGCTGGTTATCAATCACAATACCCAAATGTTGAGCTACCTTTGATAGAGCAAGTGAAAGGGATTCAGTTTGGAGTCTAATAAGTTGCTTTGGATAAAAGCATCTGCTAATTTTAAAACATAATTTAAAAAAAACATTCTTCTAGAATAGCGTCACACAAAGTAGCAGCTTGTTTCAGCAGCTCCGCTTTGTTGTGTTTTTTTAATTTTTCAGCACACGTCAACTGCTCCACCAGAGAAAATAAAACACTATTTGTTCTATGCTAATGTCAGGGATGCATACAGCTCCTCTGAAAGACCTGCTCTTGACAAAACACGAATCATAATTCGACTATTTCCAAATTCATGAATTCAATGCTTTTAAGACCCTGTAGGAACCCTGCAAAGTCCTCAAGGCCTGTGCAGACCAGCTATGTGGGATTCTGCAGCACCTCTTTAACCTTAGCCTGATCCAAAAGAAGGATCCAGTGCTGTGGAAGACACCCTGCCTTGTTCCAGTACCAAAGAAATCTCATCCATCTGTCCTATACGACTATAAACCTGTTGCTCTAATGCCACACATCATGAAAATTCTCATAATACTGCTATTGGCCCAGGTGAATGAACAAGCAAGCCCCTTTCAGGTCCCTCTACAGTTTGCTTATCACTGTGGGGTTGGAGGTGAAGACGACGTTACAGACCTACTTAAAAAAAAAAAAACCAGTCATCCTGACAAAGCAGGCAGCTGTGAGGGGATCATGTTCTTTGATTTCTCCAGTGCATTTAATACAATCCAGCCTGACTTAGTATGCAAGAAACACCTTAAAAGACACAGGTGGCTCCTCCACAATCACCTGGATTAATGGCTACCTGTCTAAGAGACCTCAGTTTGTGAGACTGAAGAGTTGAGTGTCTGACCAGATTATCAGCAGCACAGGAGCACCACAGGGTACTGTACTCTCACCATTCCTTTTTACTCTGAACACCTCAGACTTTCAGTAGCTATCAGAGTCCTGTCGATAATCATCTCATCTTAAATGTGACAAAACAGAGATGATTGTGGATTTTGAAAGAAGCTGGAATATGGCCACACTTTTTCTATCAGAGAAGAAGTGGAGGAATATAAATACCTCCGTGTTCACTTGGACAGCAGATGCAGTGAAACTTTTTACAAGACAGGGCAGCGCAAACTGGAGTTCTTGAGGAATCCGAGATCCTTTTAAGTTTGCAGCAAAATGTTTCATATGTTCTATAAGTCTGCTGTGAAGAGTGTGATCACATCTGCAATCATCAGTTTGGGTAGCAGCATCAGAACCAGAGATCTTTAAAAGCTAGCTGAGAAAATCTAATTTCCCTCTGGGATTAATAAAGTTCTGATTTATTTAGATTTTTAAACAAAATGTTGCAAAACAGAAACTAGTTTCTCTTTTACTGAAGTTCTTTCATGTTTTCTGAGAGAAAACCCTATTTCATTCCAAACTTAGTTTTCACAGGGAAAAGTGGTCACCATCTCATGATGTTTGAACCCAATCACAGCATGTTTTGATATTAAAGCGGCTCTCTGGATTATTTTTCTATGTATCAAAGTTTTCTAAATGTTTTAATGATATTTCAGGTCTAAACTATGATCTATGGGTTGAGTTCCACAACATCTGTCATTCTGATGAAGACCCTCCTTCCTCCTAGAGACCCCTTTCCATTATTTCTTGCCGCCGACATTTTTCAACCAATGAAATTCAAATGTCTGCATTCTCTCAACATGCACGCGCATCGACCAAACCTGTACCAGTAGGGGGCGCTGTCGTACAGGACGCTCCATGTGTTTCTCTGTTTACAGTCTCGTTCACTGAGGACTCACAGCTCATTTCTACTAAAAACCTACCCATTCCCCAGCTAAAGATGGATTTATTTTTATTTTTAAACCTTTCACCTCACAGAATGGCAAGGTTTGACAGGATTACGCGTTTATTTTGGTCAGAAAGTTCATCCAGGGCCGAGTCAAGTTCAGCTTCAGAGTCCAGCAGCAGCTCGGTGCTAACAGAGCTAATATCAGAAGCAGCAGGGACAGAGAGGGCTCATCAGACCCTCGTAGTGTTGGAATAAGATTGTGAACTGTGAGTGATTAAACCCTACACATTGAGCTGTACAACTTATGCCCGAAGTATATGCACCGGCCTGTGTGCGCGCGCGCACACGCGACCGGACGCGCGTGTCGAGATGTTTTGAGAAGGAGCCTTTGGACGCTAGATTCAAAAACTGCTCTCTTGCTGAAATAATCCAGAGTGCAGCTTTAAGTAGAAGTATGTCTAAGGGAGACAGAGACTCTGGATGTTTCTGTACAAAATTATTATTTTTGCCTTTTTCCTTTAAATATACTTCTTTTCATTAAAAATATCTATTCTGAATATCATCTCAAAAGACTATTCAAAACATAAATCCATAGAGACAGAATGTACCTACAGGAGAATAATACCTGCTGAGAATGCGGAAATTTGAACACATCACACCCATTCTGTCTTCACTTCACTGGCTTCCTGTCGCTGCAAGGATAAACTACAAAGTCTCTCTCCTCACTCATCAATGTCTGTATGGAAATGCCCCCTCTTACCTCAAAGAACTTCTCACTCCACAAAACTCAACATGCTCCCTCCGCTCCACTCACTCTCAGCTCCTTCATAGACCCAGAACCAGACTGAGTACCATGGGGGACAGAGCTTTCTGTGCTGCTGCTCCCTGGCTGTGGAACGCCCTTCCTCAGACTCTGAGGGCCCCCCAGTCTGCTGGCAGCTTTAAAAAAGGGCTTAAAACATTTCTTTTTAGTAAAGCTTTTAATCTTTTTTAATCTATTGCTTTTTTAGTTATTTATTTATTTATTTTTTTTAGATTTATTTATTTTTATTTATTTATTTATTTTTTAACTTTCTTTTAAATCCTGTAAGCGCTCTGAGGTTCAAAGAATGTAGAGCACTATATAAATCAAACGTATTATTATTATTATTATTATTATTATTACTTTATGTGGAAGATGAAAGTTATTGTTTGAAATCTCCATCAACAGGAAACATTACATTTGGACTCAACAAGAACATATTGATCACATCACAGAGGAAAAAGAATGAATAAATTCAGTTTCTGAAATCAAAGCTGTCTCCAGAGACACACAGTATAATGTGGTGGTCAGGTCTGGATCAGACGAGGTGTTTGACTCATCTGATTAGAGTCCAGCTGCTTGAGCCTCAGCCTTACTGGGCTCCTAAGGCCAGAGTTGGTTGTTGATGATGAGGCTTCAACTGAATCACAACCTGGAACATGTCTTGAGACGGTTCATGTGTGGTGTGAATTTGGGGTCAAGTTCAGCTACAAAAATATGACTTTTTACATACCGAGCTGTTCCTTGCAGCTTTGAATGGTCTTATCCAGACTCCTGATGGGTCTCTTTGGAGTAGCAGTGGCTGCTGGTGCTGCTTGTTGTTGTTGCTGCTGCTGTTGTTGCTGCTGAACAGTCTCACTTAGCTCCTTCAGATCCATTTCTGCCTTCACTCGATCTGATTCAAATACAGATTCACTAATTAACTGCCATGACGACACTGATGGTTAGCTTTGTTGTAATATTCATAATGTATTAGTGCAAGTGGTGCTGACCAAGGTTGAGATTGAGAATACCGCCTGTCCCTGTCCTCTCCTGCTTGGGCACTAGTCCTGAGTTGATGGACTTTGGACTGCCCGTCACACTGCCTGCTGGGCCTACCTTCCCTGAGACGGGAGATGCTATAAATACACAAAAAAAGGATCATAAAAACTTATTCAGGTTTTTTCTGCAAAATATTTTAAAAGACGAACCCTGCACTCACAGCAATCAGAGCAACATAAACATGAAAGTCATTTACCTGTGCAATCCATCGACTCCTCTCCAGTACTGTAGTGCAAAGCAGGATTCCTGGTGGCCTTCTCCGTGTCCTGCTCTCCATCAGACCCCGTGTGAACTGAGGAGTTGGTGCTCATGGGAGACCGGGGCATGTCTGTCATTGAGGCCCGTCGACTCATAGCGCTAGGTGTGGAGCTCTTGCCGAAGATCATCTTAGGAGATGAAGTTATGTCAAAGTTAAAGCGTAGTTTGTCCGGTTTCTCAGTTTTCACTGCCCCAGCACCAGGGTTAGAGGGGTCCATCAGCATCTGTAGCTGGTTGTTGGGTGTATAGGGAGTGCGGAAGGGTGCGTAGTTAAAGACACCAAACTTCTTGCGTATGTTTTCCACATAGACCTCCATTTCTTGCATGGCACTGTTAAAGATGCTCTTTGTTTTCTTTACAGAGAAAGGGATCTCTTTGGACATCAGGTAGCAGTTGTTGATTGGAACCCAGGCTCTGCACAAAACACAATGAAAACAAGATTAGTGTCACTTTAACACAAAGAGAACATTTCCCTAGAGCTTCTCACCTGTCATGTTGCCCAAAGAAGCGTGCATCCACTTGTCCATCCTTTTCTCGAAGTGCTTTCGCTGGCCAAAACGGAAATCCCTTTAGCTTAGCCCAGACCAGGGGGTGGGGCTGACTCTGTTGAAAGGCAATAACATGATCCAATGTATCCAAACTATGACTTAGGAATTCAATGTAAATGTAGCTTTAGGACAAAGTAAGGACATACACATGGCTCACAAAACCAGTTGTCCCTTTTTTGGCATGAAGACAGGTAGCACTCTGGACACACCTCAATCTCATTCATCTAAAAAAGAATTTTAAAACAAAAATGGATCACATTATACATGCATTAATATATTTACAAAACTGTTACCATCAATAAGTCAGGAGAGCGTTTTTACCTCATGTTCACAGATTTTGACGATGACTTTTGCTGTTGCAGTTAATTTATGATTCCCTGAAACAAAACCCAGATTCATTTATATTTCTTAGTAAATTTTTATAGTCAGAGTCTTTATGTCATTCAAAGTGGCAAACCTCCATTATAGATGATGCAGTTGTGTAAGATCCATTTCATATCAGCAAGGAAAGCCTCAGTGCAGCCATACATTTTCTTTTTCACATTCTGTCAAAAAGTGAAAAAAGATCAAGGAGGTTTTCACTTCAGTTCTATCTAAGTTTAACATTTTGTTAAACAGTAATCCTGCTTTTGTTTGTTGATTTTAAAATAAATACCTTTTCGATAGTACTCAGGTCCATTGGGTGGAAGATGTACTCTGCATAGTCTGGGTGCTGTTCCAGAGACACAGGCTTCTGAAAAGGCTCAGTCTGCTCAAAAAACAGCAAATAAAAGTCAAACTTTAGACAAACTTAACTTTTGGATTTTTTTCCCTAAACTTTATTCATGGAAAAACTCAGGAAACACAAAAACTAAAGTTCTTTTACCCCAGGCTGTTTGATCTTCTGGAGTGCAAATTTGAGCAGGTAGGAGAGCTGGTCTATTGATAGCATGGTCATTGCTTTGCTCTGGGTTTCAATGCATTCAGCAACTGTTATTTTCTGAAAGAAAAAAAAAAAAAAGGTTTCATTGACAATAATTCATATTGTCAAAGTAACAAGTAAAAACGAGAACTAAAAGCAAAACATCAGCTTTTGACGTTTCATTTAGCTTTTAAAAACGTGAAACTAAAAAATATATATTTTATGTAAATTAGCACATCAAAAAAGTGTAATTCATCCCAACAGGTATTTGTTGTATAGGGCCTGATCATATCAGAAAGGAGGAGAATGCAGAAGTGGACATTAAAAATGGAATTTACTGCAAAAACAATAATTTGTTCTTAAAGCAGCAATCTGGAGGATTTCATCAAGAGAGGAGTTTTTGAATCTAGCGTCCAAAGGCTCCTCCTCAAAACATCTCAACACGCGCGTCCGGTCGCGTGTGCCCGCGTGCACACGGCGCATATACGTTGCGGGCATGAACTGTACAGCTCAATGTGTAGGGTTTAATCACTCACAGTTCACAATCTTATTCCAACACTACAAGGATCTGATGAGCCCTCTTTGTCCCTGCTGCTTCTGATATTAGCTCTGTTAGCAGCGAGCTGCTGCTGGACTCTGAAGCTGAACTTGACTCGGCCCTGGATGAACTTTCTGACCAAAATAAACGCGTAACCCTGTCAAGCCTTGCCATTCTGTGACGTGAAAGGTTTAAAAATAAAAATAAAAATAAATCCATCTTTAGCTGGAGAATGGGTAGGTTTTTAGTAGAAATGAGCCGTGAGGCTGAGACGCAAACAGAGAAACACACGGAGCGTCCTGTATAACAGCGCCCCCTACTGGTACAGGTTTGGTCGATGCACGTGCATGTTGAGTGAATGTAGACATTTGAATTTCATTGGCTAAAAAATGTCGGCGGCAAGAAATAATGGAAAGGGGTCTCTAGGAGGAAGGAGGGTCTTCATCAGAATGACAGATGTTGTGGAACTCAACCCATAGATCATAGTTTAGACCTGAAATATCATTTAAAACATTTAGAAAACTTTGATACAGAGAAAAATGCTCCAGATTGCCGCTTTAAGTGGATTCAGTCAATCTGAAGGCAGCTGACTGTTTGAGCAGCTCAAAGCTTTTCAGATAAACTTCAGGTAGAAAAATAAATAAAAAACCAATAAGAGACTGAATGTGTCAAACATGATATAAAACAACCTAAAATTACTTTTATACCAAGTTTATGTTGTAAATATTTAAATCATTTTTATTGTCACTTCCATGATTCCAAACTACATTAAATGGGATTTTGGGAAGAGAAAACAGATTTTATGTGGCCCTGGTTATGCTTCAGGGTCAGGATGTCTGCAGGTTTCAGACTAAATCAGGTGATTCTCCATCTTTGGCTGAAGCTGCTCACTAACAGCCTCAGTGTCAAACTAAACATGCTTGAATCCAACAATCATTTGTGCACACAGACATGTCTGTAGCATGATACCTCACACTCTGGACAGAACCAGTCGCCCTCGGGCTCGGCTGGTAGTTTGAGGCACTTGGCGTGGTACACCCTGGGGCAGAGCTCACAGCAGAGCACCTGGCCCTCGCGGTGGCACAGCCAGCAGTAGAAGTCATTCCTGCCGTCCTGCGGTACAACATCAACAGGGTCTGTGGTGAGTGCTGGCTGCTTCATATAGTAAAAGGGACCATGTCTTAGCTCTGACTGAAATGCAGGCAAGAGAAACAGGGGGCAGGTTTCAAAAACACGCAGGAACACAAAAAGGTGCAATGCAACAGAAACAAGGCAGTAAACAGGTGGGGTAACCAGGGTAAAGCAGCACAAGGGCAACAAGGGAAACCAACAAAAACAAACTGAGCATCAGAAAATAATTCAAACATGAGTCTAGAATGTGATCATTACTGTTTGAATAAGCGTTCATTTAATTTTAGCTTCAAATATTTCTCTGTCCAAATCACTTGGACACATGTATGGATGTGTTTTTAGACTAGTGCTAAAGCTTAATCTACAAAAGGATCTAAACTTATTCTGATATCATGATTGTATTAGTGTTCATGTTAAAATAGATGAAATATTTCAATAAAAAAAGATAAAATGAAGAAAATAGGGATAACTCACAGCAATACTATAAAGTACATTTTAAATGAAAAACAATAACTAAATAACTAGTGATGTATAATAATGACAAAATGCATTAAGTCACCACTACCAACCAAAACTAAACTGTCCACTGGCTGCTCTCATACTCAGTGCTGTTTGCATGTTTCAGATTATTTACTTTTGGACCAGACAGTTCTGGAAACTCCTCAGAAAACAACAAATCTTCAGTTTAACTTCTGTTTGAATTCATAATATATTACCAGATGTTTCAGAAACACTGAACCAAGAAGGTGGTGAGCTCATTATTAGGTCCCACTGTTAGTTTTTATACTATTTTAGGGCTTAAGGGTTGACAGTAAGATTGCTGTTTGCACTGCAAACATTTAGCACTGTGTGCACTGAGATTAGGTGTGGCATCAGTCAGTGCTGCAGTCCTCAAAGTGCACTACACTGTCTAGACTGTCAACTGTAAAAACACATTATAGGAGGTCCTTTTTGTTTGTTAAAGAAGTCCCAATACAAGGGAATGACATTTTTTTAAAAGTCCCTAAAATTCACACACCGTTAGACACAAGAAAGAGGGTTCAACTGCTGGAATGTACTTTTTAAATTTGGAAAGGTGGAAAGCAAACACCAATGCTCCTTGTCAAAACTATTTGTCAGGGGGTCAAATATCTTCAGAAATCCCCAAAATCTCACTGCTTCCTGATGTAAAAAAACAGTTGTTTTTTATTAAACAGATAACTTAAGTGTTTTAAGCACAGGCTTTTTGTTACAATACTGTGACTCTATAACAGAAACTCATTAATCAATTAAATACTTTATTAATCCCAGAGGGAAATTAGATAAAATGCATAACTTTAATCTACTGACGAAAAGCATTCCAACTAGGGGTGCACCGATTGCAGTTTTCTGGCCAATCACCGATCTTTAGACAACCTTTCCTGCCGATCTCGATTTTTTTTTGCCGATCCCGCATTTTTCATAACTAGAAGCCAACTACTTTAATGTTTCCATTTTTATTGAGTACATTGAATGAATACTCACAAAACATGAGGCAGTGTCCTCTCATATATATATATATATATATATATATATATATATATATATATATATATATATATATATATATATATATATATATATATATATATATATATATATATATATA
>SSNR01000048.1:2439422-2479422 GCA_006937965.1 Callopanchax toddi | reverse complement strand
AGACCTATAGTGGGAGGGAATCCAGTAGGGACGTGGCCCAGTCACAGCAGAGGAGAGCTCAGATTAGCAGTACGCATTTCTGGTTCCTCTCAAGCCCCATCAGTAACAACAGGCTCTTCCCAAAGGAATTAGGCCATTTCTTGGAAACCATTTTTAAAAGGCCATTCTATATTCATCACGCCTTAATAAGCCAAAACATTCACCAATGTTTCTTATACCTCAAAACATTAACCTTTTGTTTCTGTATATGCACAAACTGGTAAATATTAATAAATCCAATCTGCTGAAACAATTTAAAAGCTAAAAATTACAAACAAAAACAGCCTTTTCCCTGTTTTTGCTCCTGCAAAGCATTTCATTTCCACTGAGGAACTAAGAGGTAATAAAACGAGGGTCTCTGTTTTGCTCAGTTTCAACAATGTACCCTTTAGTCACAAACCCAGAGAAGAGAACCTTCCGGAGAACCCGGACAGGTCCAACACTTGATCAGTTTATAGCTTAGCTGCTGCTCTGGTTGGGTTTCAGGCTACGACAACAAGAAAAAAGGTCAAGCACATTTGTGGGATAGGTTTCTTTTCAATTCTAGACCTAGAAGAAAGTCTTTAGCTTTTACACTTATAGAGAAAATTAACACAAAGTTTATAAAATATCAGCTTACTGATCTATATAGAAAAAGGTAAAAATATGGCTATTTATTACATTCAATTTCAATGTTTCCTCTACTGTAGTTCTATAGTACTTAATTTTACTAAACTACTAACAGTCCACAAAAACCTCTAAATGCAGTCTTGCTTTTTCTAATTGTCAATGTAACAATCACCGACAGCCTGTCACACTAAAATACAAGAGAAAGACAAAAAGAAGCCTGCATCGTCTGAAAAATGTCACAAAGACCTGAACAGTTTCTCTTAAGGAACATGGCAAATGAGTATCTAATTTCAGCTTGTGCACACACACACACACACACACACACACACACACACACACACACACACACACACACACACACACACACACACACACACACACACACACACACACACACACACACCTTCAGGGCCTTCCTGTTCCGGACTGCGTGAACAAAACGAGGCCCACATGGAAATAAGAAGCGTTAGCCAAGTCACTCAGTGTGGACCACAGCCATGAAAAGAGAGAACGTTTGCAGCCCAGAACTGAAGAGCAAAGTGCCACGGCATTTTTCTCTATACCTACTTAACACCAAGATGTTGCTGCAGCTACCAGATAGACAAGATGGCCAGCAGTAAAACAGGCATGATGATCCAAAGGGCATTCTCAGATCAGGAAATATGATCCATCACACAAGGAGAGTAAAGGCGAATAAATCCTCAACAGATTCTGAGAAACATTCCAAAGAGATCAGGTTTAAGAAAACACAGCATTCCCCCTCTGCAAGTACTGTAGTACCTGATGGACAAAAAGGAAATAGAACTGAGTCACTGGCTTCAGATTCAACTCCTGTGAGAGACGAGTAGGGTTCTCTCGTCACAGAAAATGGAGGCCACAGCTTCCTACCCTCCTCCCTCTCCCCCATCCCCCACTCCAAGGCTCAGACTCGGGCACTGGCACATCCATGCAGGAGGACCAGCGAGATCTGTGGAGATTACAGTCCAACATTTCAGAAAACACGAGCTATGTCAGTACAAACCATCTCAGCCAATCACAGGAACAGAGGACAAACACAGAGCAGAGATACGGGAAAATCCAGCAGCATGAGAAGCACTCATCTGTTTCTTTTCCCTCTTTCCTCTCATGTCTTCGAGCTTTGCTTTTCTCCTCTGTGAACGCTGCTGTCATTGAATAATTTGATGCCATTTTTAAGAAAAAGAAAGACCGTAAAACCAGTCAGATCTCAACAAGCCTGTTCTCTATGTGTAAAAAAACAAATGCCGTCTTAAACATCGAACAAATGAGGTAAACAACTAATAAAAATGGGAAAATAAATATACACATTCAACTTTAAGCATTTGCAAGTACTAGACTCAAAACACCACACAAAACCCAGGAGTGTGTTCAGTCTTCTTACATGATAAAAACAACAAGTCTAAAATTCACATGCAGATAAATGAAGAAATGCATACTAGTAACTTCTGGGTTTTTTCTAAGGGTAACTTAGTAATAAAAAAAAATCCAACATTTCACAAACTAATGCTTCTACATTAAGATGACTACTAGTACAACTAAACCTGTGCTGCTAATATGCAGAGTATATTGTATATTAAGAAAAGGTTTGACCTGGATTTTACATAAGGCTGTAAAGGTTGAATCAAAGATGGAAGCTGTGGAATTTTCCAGAAGGCCCTTGCTCTCCCTGCTGTTCTCTCTCCGATTGTCAATCTTTAACCTCAGCTCTTGCTGCAATTGGCTGGAGGGCCAAGAGGCTGGAACATTATTGGTCGGCTGCGCTGTGCCACACAGATCAGTGTGCAGGCTCCCCTCTTCCTCTTAAAAAGCATTTTTGCTGCAATGCAGAGATTTCCCCCTGCATTAGACGGTTTGGTTTTCTTCAGTTTAGCTTGCTCTTGTTGATTATAACAGCATAAGCCAGAAGGGATTTTTTTAAAAAGGACCTTGTGGGAGAATAATTCAGTGGTTGAGATTAATAACTTAACTGATCGACTATTCTACATCCGTGAGCTTTATAGGCTGCACTGACATGGTTTCAGGCCCTGACAATTATAAATGTTACGTTGGCACATCTTGCTATAGATGATAGTATGCTCATAATTACAGATACTACAACTCACCTTTCATTTTGTTTTCACAAAAACAAACATTAGGTCAAGTATGTGTAGCCTAGAAGGATTGTAATCAGTCAGATTTTACTTTTGTAGATCAAAAATGCCTTCCATCAGCCTACGAGAGAAAAAGACTGTTCTTTGTCTCCCCCACGCAACAGAGACTGCTATAATGGTGCTACGTGATGCAACACAATGTACTGTCTATGTTCTCGCAGTTTTACCATGAACCAATTCAAATTTGTTTTCTGTTTCCTATGGTTCACCTGTGTGAACTTTGCTTTTAGACAGCCTAAACAAATGTCATCCTTATTCTCACAAAATGCTGTGAAACATATTTTTATGAAGGCAAAACCTGACTCCCCTCTGTGTAGTTTTCCTAAAATGACTTAAGGACTAATTTTGTTTACTATAAGTGACTGGTATTTTTGGTTTTCGGTGCAAAAACTAGAAAGATATACAATCCAGCAACAGGAAGAAGATAAAACAAAACTAGCAAACACACTGCAACACCTATCAAATCCTCTCAGACATTTAAAATATTACATAAGCACATCGCACAAAAGTCCTGTTACGTTTTGTGTTGTATTCCCTTGTTATCTGATAGCTGAAAAGGAGGGTAAAGTTCTTCTAAGGCGGCTACAAAATGGCAACTGTATGACTGGAGGAAGCAGTTTCACTGGAGCTGAAGAAGCCTGGGGCAGTAATCTCAAGGCCCATGACTCCAGTATGAGCTGTAGTGTTGGTATGTCTTGTTTCTCAAGGTTAGACAGAAAAAAGCTCTGAGGACTGATCTATGTAGACAGAGGGTTTCATGTCCGGTAAGCAGTATGGAGATTAGACACTCCCATGTCAGAACAGTGTCCTCAAAAACTGTAAATCAATCAAATTTCTCTTTTTTTTTAAGTACTTAAAGCAGCTGTTAATCCTGCACTCCTACTTTGCACATACGTTGCTGTTTTCACTTCTTCTGGACTGGCACGAAACAACAACCCAGAACAGAACTAGCCCACTTACAAAGGGTACATAATGCCCCAAACCCCCTGCCCCCAGAGCCCATCCCCCAGTCTTTCTCTGCCAGGCTACAACACAAAATGAGACATGGGTGCCATTTTTAAATCCAGTTCTCTTTTGCATTATAAATAAAGGAAAAGGATTTGGCATGGCTCACTCAGCCTCCTGTATGGCAGCCTGGTTGTCTGGGACACCCCCGTGACCCTGAGACACAATGAGAGAGTAAGGGTGAGAGTCGTTGCCCAACCCCCCACCCTCAGCCCTGTGGAGCGCGGAGGCCTGATAAGGCCTCCAGTCCACCACAGCTCCTCCTCCTCCTGCACACCAAACTGAGTTTAAGGTGTGTACATTCATCATTAGAAACCAAAAAGTCACCGTAACAGCTAGAAGGAAGCCATGTTGTTATGAGAAGACTAAGATAAAAAAGACAGAGCTTACCTCTGTGGATGCATGGCTGCCTGACACAATGTTATGTCAACACTTATAAAACATGGAGGACACTCTCAGCCCTCAGATGGGGAAGGCTCCGCTCTTCAGGCAAGGCGATCAGGCCCAGGCGATGTTAGCCAGATCCTGACTGGTCGCTTACCTCACAGGCAAGATATAAGGCCGCGCGTGATTGGCTGAAATGTTTCCTGAGTAATTATCTTTGTTCAGTGCAGGCAGGGGCAGCACTGTGAGAGTCAGAGACAGGGGAAGAAAAATGAGCACAGTGCTAGGTTTAAAACCACACAAGTATTTGAGTAATACGAGTACTTTTGACATACAAACCCTTAGTAACAATGCTCTGAAGCCTCCTGTGATAGGATCTGGTGATAGTTGTCTGAGTTGAGGGCTTTAGGACTAGAAATGTCAGCTTCTAGAGTGGTAGAAGCCGGACACCTTGGCTCCTCTACACAAGCCACCATTTTTAATGTGGAAAGGACCTTTGTTTAAACTCCTCCCTCCCACTCAGCTCTCTCCAGAGGAAAAAAAGGGCTCCAGTTATTTTCCTTTTTCCTGTATGCACAAATAAGAGGCAGCAAATTATACATTATATAATTAACATTCACACAAAGTGTAAACAAGCAGGGCACATGTGTGATATTGCTGTTTTAATGACGTACAAAAAATATAACGATAATCAAATTCACATAGAGTCTGTGTTTGGTCAAAGAGCAAAAAAATTACATTTAATAATATAATAATAACATCTCCACACAAAAGAGAAATGAAATAAAACGCTGATCAAATGATAGCTTTTAAAAGGTTCTGTGTTGGGGCCTCTGCTTTTCCTTTACCTACTCCCTCTTCAGCACATCCTGATCTCTTTCAATGAGATCTCATCGTTATGCAGATGACATTCAACTGTATATCGCCAAATGAGATGTTGCAGGCATGTTTTGACTCTATTAAAAATTGGATGGCTGGGAACTGTCTACAATTGAATGTATCCAAAACTGAAATCCTCATCTGTGCTCTGGACCATAGATATCATATATAATGGCAATATATATGATATATATGCTCTGGACGAGCTTGTTCCTAAAGTCATGGATTATCTAGTGGTGTTTTTACACAAGGCTGGTACGGTTGCTTATATTATAGGTCAACTTTACTAAACCCTCTGTCAGAAATCTTGGTGTAACCTTTGACTCAGCTCTGGATACTCATGCCAGTCCTCTGGTTCACTCGTTCTTTCATTTCAGGAATAGGTTGAGTTCCATTGTGTCACGCTATGAACTGGAAGTTATTCTCCATGCTTTCATTTCTTCACATCTGGCCTTCTGCAACTCACTCTTCAACTGTTTGAACAAAACTTCTGTGGATCACTTACTGGTGGTCCAGAATGTTTGCTTCTGACTGAGTCCTCCAAATACACCCACGTCACCCCACTACTTTACCAGCTTTACTGGCTGCCCAGATTTTCCAGAGTTAATTTTGAGATTAGTCCTGGTTTATCAGACCCTACATGGACAAGCACCAGCAAACATCAGTGATCTTTTGTCCTTAGACCTCCAGCAGGTCCCTGAGGTCCAGTGATCAAAGCCTTCTGGTTGTGCAGTGTACCAGGCTAACGAAAGGAGGCAGAGCATTTGCTGCTGTGGGCCCCAGACTCTCTCTCCCTGATCCTGAGATCAGTGGTCTCAGCTCAAAACCTGTAAACTGGCTTTAACTTGAACTCCTGTAGATTACTTACTATGTAGTCTGCTATTCTGCTCATATACTGTATCTATTGTCAACTCTGTGTAATTGTAAAGCACCTTGTGATTTATATCTAGAAAGAAATAAAACATTCTTTCTACTGGTGATAAGCAATTAAAGGCTGTTTAAATATTTAGTTTTGTTGCCCTTTTGGACTGTCAGTAGCACACTTATAGAAAGGAAACTGTTCTAACAGAGAAAACAGAAAGTGAAGGTAAAATTGTTTAACATAACCCCACTAATAAATTGAATTTCCTGGGTTCAGTGATTAAACACATTGCTATTTTATTATTGCTTATATGTAATATATATCAGAATCAGAATTCTTTTTATTGCCAAGGAAGTGAAGTTTCACATTACCCGGAATTTGACTCGATGAATTGGTGCAAACATACATACATACATAATAAGGTTAAATATAAAAATAAAGAAGTAACAAGAAATATTAATAATATTAACAATAAGTGGAGACATGAGCTAAAAGTAAAAAGTAACTGCTGCAGAGCTGCTTAACTATTTACTGTTCAAGAGTCCAAAAGCAGAGGGGAAGAAGCTGTCTTTGTGGCGGGAGGTTCGTGTCCGAATGGACCTCAACCTCCTGCCTGAAGGGAGTGGCTCAAACAGTCCATGACCTGGATGGGAGGGGTCGGCTATGATACGACCTGCATGCCTCAGAGACCTGGAGACGTACAGGTCATGGAGTGATGGAAGGCTGCAGCCGATCACCCTCTCAGCAGAAAGCACAACACGCTGTAGTTTGTGCTTTTCTCTGGCGGTGGCCCCAGCGTACCACACAGTGATGGAGGAGGTGAGGATGGACTCGATGATGGCCGTGTAGAACAGGACCATCATCATGGTCGGCACCTTCAGTTTTTTCAGCTGCCGCAGGAAGAACATCCTCTGCTGAGCCTTCTTGGTGAGGGAGCTGATGGTCGTTTCCCACTTGAGGTCATTGGTGATGGTGGTTCCTAGGAAGCGGAAGGAGTCCACAGTTGTGATGGGGGTGTCTGTCAGGGTGAGCGGGGTTGACGGAGCTGACACTCTCCTGAAGTCCACAATCAGCTCCACTGTTTTCTTGGTGTTCAGCTGTAGGTTGTGGTTGCTACACCAGGACGCCAGACGTTCCACTTCTCTCCAGTATGCAGACTCGTCCCCATCTGAGATGAGACCGATGAGGGTGGTGTCATCTGCATACTTGATTAGCTTCACAGACTGGTGGTTGGAGGTGCAGCTGTTGGTGTAGAGGGAGAAGAGCAGAGGCGATAGGACGCAGCCTTGGGGGGTACCGGTGCTGATGGTCTTAGTATTTGAGACCTTCTTTCCCAGCCTTACATGCTGCCTTCTGTCTGTCAGGAAGTCAGTGATCCACCGACAGATGGGGTCAGGCACGTTCAGCAGGGACAGCTTGTCTTGGAGGAGAGCTGGACAGATTGTGTTAAAGGCAGAGCTGAAATCCACAAACAGGATCCTAGCGTAGGTTCCTGGGGAGTCCATCTATCAGTATATATATATATATATATGGGGAAAGTAGAAATAATGTTTAATGCAAATGAAGATATATTGTTCTTTTTAAATCATCATATTTTTATGTATTGTGACACACTTTAATTCAAGCACAACGATCTTACCCTAAACAGACTACACTTTGTGTAATCTTCATGTGCTCATTAAAGTAGTGAAAAAATATGGAACTACTTTGCACTGATGGGCATTCCTATTACAGGTATTGTAGATTTTTTAAAGTGTGATAACATTTTAAAGTTTAAAAACAGTTTGCAAATAATATGAAGCATACAAGAACAACAATACACAATTTGCTCAGTTATTTGTTAAAAATAAAACATTGTCCAAACGTAGTATGGGTTTTAAAGCTTCTAGAAAAAAGTATTTGTAGCCATAAAGTGGGCTCGAACTCATGACCCTGAAATAAGAGTCTCAGCCAGTGACCAGGTGATAAAGAACTGCTCACAAATCAGACATTCAATTGATTACAGCGGCTGCTATAGGTTTGACTCATGCTGCCCTCTACTGTTTAAAAGATAAACTGTTAATCTAAATAACTACCAGGAATAAACAATATTTGACATGTACAGTAGTAATCTGTAAAGTTTTTACCATCCTTCTTTACTAAAGAAAAAGAAGAACATTAAGTAGCAGAATCTTTCAAACCCAGTTTGGGATTTGTGAAACATTTATTTGACTTGTAAATGTTCAATAACTGTTTTATGTGCTTATTTGCATCTGGACCATATTAGACCTGGTCCAGATTAAAAACTACAATACACAGAGTCTTCAAATCTGGAGTATTATTCAGTATTACAGTATATTCAAATTAAAAATACTGGAGTAAAAGTGGAGTCACTAACTGTAAAGTGCAAATGTGCACCAAACATTACATTACTTGTCATTCTCTAGAAAAGCAACATTTGTCTGTGTCTTTGGGAACAGCTGTTTAGTTCAAAGCCCTATAAGGTTTTGCATGAGCAGTGGCAGGGTTGACTTGTATTTTGGAAGCATTTTTGACAGCAATAATATTTGAAAATTAATAAAAAAATCTAAACCATGCGAAATTAGGGGGGAGTGGAAGATCTATTGAGGACTGTAGAGAATATCTTATAAAAACCATTTAGATGTGCTAAGAAACAATTTAAAATGATCGATTATATTTAAATTTGAAGATGAAATTCTGCAATAAATGAGAGCTACATTTTGTATGGAAAATATTTGTGTTTGAAAAGATTTTGTGTCTTGTGAAATTGAAGTCCAATTTAGTTATTTACTGATTCAGTCCCACCTCCCAGCCCTGCTATTTTATAAACCAAAGACTGAGAGAAATAAGACACACACGTCCTCTCTTCCGTTTGAAAAAAGGAGAGTGGTAACGTGAAGTACCTGAACACATACGTAGCTGGGTTCTCCTCCTACGTCATGACGCAGGGCGGTTCATGAATGGGACTGAAGTGGGAGGGCCGTCATCTGACCAGCAGGCACGGAGATAGTTGGTCTTGTTTTGCGCTGTTGCGTCTACATGAGTGTTTTTAAACTCACGAGCAGTGAGCGTATCGGTGTGTTTGTGGACTCCAGGAGGGGATTAGCTTACAGCAGCGCCGGCGTCCTCCAGCTGAGCCCTACGGGCTGGCTGTAGCCCACAGCATCGGGGGAAGCTAGTCCAACCCTGCCGCACTCCGCCACGGACGGCAGCCCGGGGAACCAGAGGAGGCTGAGTCCGCTTTTGTGAGCCATGGGTTTCCGCAAGAAGAACAAGAGCCCGCCGGTGCTGAGCCACGAGTTTGTGATCCAGAATCACGCAGACATGGTTTCGTGTTTGGCTATGATTATCCTCCTCGGCCTGATGTTTGAGGTACTGTGACTACTGGAACTGTTAGCTGCTGCTAACTGTCGTTAGCTCACACGTTTCATACCCTTCTCATGTGTCCGATTAGAAAACATCCACTTGCCCAGCCAGCACTTCACCAGTAGGTTCACACACGGCCTCTCTATCGCTGACCAGCCCATGTCAGCAGGCTGATCAGGATAAATGTTGGCAGGTTGATGCAGCAACTACAGCTGACATGGTTGAAGGAAACTAAATAGCCTTTCTCCCACTGACCTGAGCTCCAGGGGCCTTTTTAAATAAAACCATTCTCTATATAGATTTAATATAATTTAATATATTATTCTATTTAAGGTTAGAATTAAGCTCATGGTTATACAGATTCATCTCACCACTGTATGTAGGGCTGTGCCCATTTAGATTTCTTCAACTTTTACTTTTTTGTCTCACTTAAATACTTAATATCAGACAAAATAACCTGAGTAAACGCAGAGTGCGGTTTTCAAATAATAATTTATTAAGAAAAACGGCTGTCCAAACCAACCTGGCTGTATGTAAAATATATAACTGGTTGTAGTAAAGAGCCCCAGACCATCACACTACCACCACCATGTCTGACTGTTGGTAAGATGTTTGTCTATTAGTTTTACTCCAGACGACACCTTCCTAAAAGTTCTACTTTTGTCTCGTGGGTTGACAGAATATTTTCCCAATATAAAGATATTGTGAAGTGATAAATGTAATGAGAGACAGGCCTTTGTGTTGTTTTTGGACAGCTTTGTTTTGCTCCTGGAACCCATAGATCCCATGTCTGGCAGCATCCAGGCCTGGGTGTGGCTAGTGAAACGGCTAATCACAGGTAATTTATGATTTAATAATAAAGTCACTTTTAAACACAAACCCAGATTGGTTTGAATTGCTTTTCTCTCTTAATAAATTAAACAATCATTTGATGATTGCATTATGCATTTACTCAGGTTAACTTTGTCCAATGGTGAATTTTGTTTGCTGATCTGAAACAATTACTGTAAGTGTGGGAATAAAACAAGACACCTGTAAGGGGGCCAACACTTTTTCACAGCACTATAATTGTAACATAAGTCAACATTTCTACACATTATCAAATTTATCTAAAGACAAAGTGTTAACAGGACCTTTTGTCTCAATACGACTTAGCTGTATGAATAACTGTATGTATGAATGGATGAATGAATGTGCTGCTGACTCAGCATTAGGTTCTCTGCATGGTGCAGAGGCTTAAAAGCAGCAAAAAAAAAAAAAAAGCAACAGTAATCAGAATCATTTCTGTTTGCAACAGGTCACAGCAAAGTTTGCCATCATGTTCATCACAGTCCAGTACAACGTAACCCAAGGTCTGGGTGAGTTGAAATGAACAGGACCAGTGCTGCTCATTGTTCATGTCTTCTTCAGAATTAGAATTCCCCGTTTAACCTTGTTCTTTATTTATTGTGTTCATTTAGATGAGAAAAGTGAGCCAGTGAATCTTTACCATTATGGCCCTAAAGATGTGGCGACAGTGTTCTTCTACCTGCTCATAGCGGTCATTCTTCACGCCTTGATTCAAGAATATATTCTTGATGTGAGTACCGTTTTAAAATTTTTTAAATGGTTACACATCAAAACAGCTTTCACACACATTTCTTTTTTGAGTTAATCATAGAAGCTGATCTGATCAGTTTTCATGGAAACACTATGGTTTATTTCAGCAGGATCAGAGTATCACAGGCTTCATTGCCTCATGTGTACTCTGTTTTCTTTTTTTTATTGCTGTTTGTTAATGATCAAATATGTCTTTCTTTGTTAAGAGTTGAAGCAAAGTGAATGAAATGGTACTCAAGCTTTTGTAACTATTCCCAGAGGGATGCTATTACAGGAAGGAAAATCTTTTTGACATCATAAATACAAATGGATGTAGGCGAACAAAAGTATTTGCCGTATTTTGAACCTCAGGATCACAGATTGTCATGTCCGTCTTTAAACATCAGAGGATCCTTTTCGTACTTTTTCTTACCAGCTTTAAAAAATGTTTTGTAAAACTATAAAGGCTGATTCTTAGATCTGTGTGATGGGGAAGTTTGTATTTATGTCTAATCGTTTGCATCTATTTCTGGTTTAATGTGCAACACAAAACCTGCATAAGAAAAATTAAGAGCCTAAAAAAGATTTAGCTTTTTACAATTCCAGTTCATGCTTCCTGTTAGTGAAGATGAGCTATTATAGAAACATTATTATAATCAAGGGCACATCACTTTTCTTCTTGCTTTTTAAAAATTGTTTCTCATATTTAAATAATAGTAAAATGATGCACACTTTCTCAGGTGATCTGTATTTGTGTAAATTGAAACCATTAATCAATTTAAGCTACAATAATTAAAAATGTTATGAACTTATTCTTTTCTGGTTCCTGTCTAATGCCTTGTGTTCACTGAGCCTCCTGTTATCTAATCAGATTGCACAGGGCCATTTAATTTAGACCTAAGAAAGTACCACGGATATTTAAATATTATTAGATATTAAACGGATTTTTAAAACATAATTTAAAGCCATACTCAGTAGCCAGGTAAACAATGTAGCTTTTAATGTTTTTTTTAAAGCCTCTTAACAACTTTCCAACATAGTATAGCCATAAATATATTGTGGAGATTTTAAAAAATCCGAAAAAAATCAATAAAGTAGTTGTCCCGCAGTTCATTAAAAACTTCAGCCAATCCTATCGTTCGGACCGAGCGATAGGATTGGACAATCCAGCTGTCTGTCTGCCGCATTTCCTCACTGCTTGGGATTGGCATTAATCCGCCCGGACACATTTTGGGGCAGAACATCCCGGAAGTGAAAGAAGAAGTAGGACAGAGCCGGCGGTTAACGCTTCCATTTTAAGATAAAAAAATACCAAAGTCCCCCCAAAAAAACCACCTTTTCAGCTAGCAGAAAACAAAAAACGTTTGGGGCTGAAAGGAGCTGGGGGAACATTTCTGCGGCTGGAGTTATACTCTGCTTTGTCACCTTTGCAAACTGTGGTCCTATGTCCGCAGGAGGCTGGCGTAAGGATTTTACCCGACGGGAGGGGTGAGTTTACCGAGACGTGTTTCTGTAAAATAGCTAGCGAGACCTCGTTTGTTTACCTGGCTACTGAGTATGGCTTTAAGAGTAGAAAAACTGTCACAGCATTCTAAAAACTTCATGCTTTTTCATACATAACACATCCTGTTTTATTACTAGATCTAGTTGATCCACTGGAACGAAGAAGGTGAAAACAGACACCAGCTAGTGGTCATACTTTTAATTTTACTACAAAAATTACTGTCATCATTAATGGTTCCATTAAAGCAGCAATCTGGAGGATTTCATCAAGAGAGCAGTTTTTGAATCTAGCGTCCAAAGGCTCCTCCTCAAAACATCTCGACACGCGCGTCCGGTCGCGTGTGCGCGCGTGCACACGGCGCATATACGTTGTGAGCATGAACTGTACAGCTCAATGTGTAGGGTTTAATCACTCACAGTTCACAATCTTATTCCAACAACACTACGAGGGTCTGATGAGCCCTCTCTGTCCCTGCTGCTTCTGATATTAGCTCTGTTAGCAGAGAGCTGCTGCTGGACTCTGAAGCTGAACTTGACTCGGCCCTGGATGAACTTTCTGACCAAAATAAACGCGTAACCCTGTCAAACCTTGCCATTCTGTGAGGTGAAAGGTTTAAAAATTAAAATAAATCCGTCTTTAGCTGGAGAATAATAATAATAATAATAATAATAATACCTCAAACTTATATAGCGCTTTTTCGGACACTCAAAGACGCTTTACAAACAGAGCAATGAACACAATTAATAAACACACACAATCTAAGAACACTGACGGCAAGCTAATTAATGGGTGCTGGTGAGGATGATGATTAAGGGAAAGCCTGTTTGAATAGGTGGGTTTTGAGCAGTGACTTGAAAGTGGAGAGAGAGTCGGAAATCCTGATGTTTTGTGGTAGAGAATTCCAAAGAGTTGGGGCAGCAGTGGCAAATGCTCGATCCCCCATGGTGCGATGTTTTGTTCTTGTTGGCGAGAGGAGATTGGAGTCAGCAGAGCGGAGGTGACGGGTAGGAGAATGACGATGGAGAAGTTCAGTGAGATAAGGGGGAGCAAGGTTATTGAGGGATTTGTAGGTGATGAGGAGCAGTTTGTAATGAATCCGGTGTTGAACTGGGAGCCAGTGGAGTTGTTTGAGGACAGGAGTTATGTGGTCTCTGGAGCGGGTGTGGGTGAGTAGACGTGCTGCTGAGTTTTGGATGTACTGTAGTTTGTGTAAGGCCGTGGAAGGAAGTCCGTAGAGGATGCTGTTACAGTAGTCGAGTCTGGAGGTAATGAAGGCAAAGATGAGTATTTGAGCAGTGGAGTGAGAGAGGGATGGACGGAGACGGGCGATGTTACGGAGGTGGAAGAACGAAGTCCTGGTGATGTTATTGATGTGAGATTTGAAGGAGAGGGAGGAGTCAAAGATGACGCCAAGGTTGCGAACTGTAGAAGAGGGTGTGACTGTGTGACTGTCGATTAGGAGGGAGATATTTTGAGCAGAGGATAAGAGGGATTTGGGACCAGTTATAATGAGTTCAGTTTTGTTGCTGTTGAGTTTTAGAAAGTTGGTGTCCATCCAGTGTTTTATGTCACCCAGGCAGCCTGTGATGGTGGAGAGAATGACTGGGGTGATGGATTTGGTGGAGATGTATAGTTGTGTGTCATCAGCGTAGCAATGAAAATGGAGTCCATGTTGGCGTATGATGTGTCCAAGGGGAAGCATGTAAAGTATGAAGAGGAGAGGCCCCAACACCGAGCCTTGGGGGACGCCGTGGGTGACAGGGGCAGTGTATGAAGTGCAGTTGTTGACGGAGACGTAGTGGTGGCGATCGGAGAGGTAGGAGGTGAACCAGTTGAGTGCTGAGCCTGTGATACCAATGGATGAATGAAGACGGTTGAGGAGGATGGAGTGGTCGATGGTGTCAAAGGCTGAGCTGAGGTCGAGGAGGAGGAGAATGGTGAGGGAACCAGAGTCAGAGGCAATCAGGAGGTCGTTGGTGACTTTTAATAAAGCTGTTTCAGTGCTGTGGTGGGTACGGAAACCAGATTGAAATGTTTCAAAAAGCTGGCAGGATTGTAGATATTGCTGGAGCTGAGTGGTGACTGAACGTTCCAGGATTTTAGAGAGTGGGAGGTTGGAGATGGGTCTGAAATTATACATAATGTCTGGGTTCAGACCAGGTTTCTTCAGGATGGGAGTGATGGAGGCAAGTTTGAGACACAGTGGGACAGATCCAGTGGTGAGGGAGGTGTTTATGATGTCGGTGATGAGAGGGCTGACAGCAGGGAGACATGGGCTGTGTTCGAATTCAGGGGCAGGATGCTTATGAGGACGCATTTTGAGGCCGATGACGTCACAGCGCAGCGACGAGTGCTGTCCGAATTCTAAGGATACTCATTCATGCGTCCTCAAATGCGTCCTCGCTCCACCCCAATTTCGAGGATGGGTCTGGTGTATCCTCGCTGGCCAAGGCTATCCCAGGATGCTTTGCGAGCCGGCCGTGGGATTCTACTTTTTTTCTCTTCTCAACTTTATTGAATTTACAACACAGGACACAGTTGGATTCTACTGGTTCAATTTTGCAGCAGAAAAAACCAGAGAGCAGTTCAGTTTTAAATGTCAGTTTCTCAAAAGATGATAAAAGCTTGTGTTTAGGAATGTTTTGCTTCTCTTTATATGAAGTTTAATAATAAAAATCTCCACAGAAGAGGTTGAATGTTTTATTTTTAATGTTATTTAAACAAGAAATCAATGTAAACTAGCTTGAATGTTTTAAATGAAAGTTTAGGAAATAAGTCACCATAAAAGAGCTTCAAGTGTTTCTTTAGATCCATTTTATTAGCTTTAGCCTGTCTGTCAGCGCTGTCATGGTTGCTAAGCGACTGGACTGAGGGGCGGGGATAAGTATGAGGCTAGACCGTCTGAATTCAGAGCCGCTTATTTCTGGTCTTAGCGGTCGAGCAAGGACCCAACCTAGGTAGACCAGCAAGTCCACGTCCTCAGAAGCATCCTACCCCTGGATTCAGACACAGCCATGCTTTGATAAGGGGGGATGGGATGGGGTCCAGATGACAGGTGGTGAATTTCATGGAGGAGAGGAGCTTGGTAGTGTTGGATGGGATGAGAGGTGTGAAGGTAGAAAAACTGTGTGTAAGTGATGGACTGAGTTTGGGTTCTGAGGTAGAGCAGGCAGACGGAGAGGAGGCAAGCTGGCTGTGAATGGATGGAATTTTAGAATGGAAGTGGGTCAGGAAGTCATTGCATTTGAGTGGTGTGAAGGTGGTGGTGATGTTGTCCTTAGGTCGGGATAATTTACTGAAAACAGAGAATAAGGTGCGGGGGTTGGAGGAGTTGGAATGGATTATGTCGGAGTAGAACTTGGAGCGGGCGTTACTGCAGGCTGTTTTGTACATTGTGGTGTGGTGTTTGAGGATTTGACTGTGAACAGTGAGACCGGTTTTTTTATATAGGTGTTCCAGTTGTCGTCGTTTTTTCTTCAGAGCGTGGAGTTCCGGGGTGTACCAAGGAGCAGACTGGGAGAAGGATACGGTTAGTGTCTTAGGGGGGGCTAGCTGATTCAGGCAGGTGGAGAGAGTGTGGTTGTAGAGGTCAACAAGGTCAGAGGGTGTGGGGTCAGGAGGGAGCAGGGAACTGGAGACAGCATCAGATATGGCGGATGAGAGAGTGGTAGGAGACAGAGACTTTAGATTTCGGATGGTTATTGTACGTTGTTGTTGTTTGGGCTGGGGGATGGGAATGTTCAGGTCCATGGTTATGGCCATGTGGTCGGAGATGGTTAGGTCGGTTAGTGAGAGGTTTTGAATAGTCAGGGAGGATGAAGTACAGACCAGGTCCAAGATATGTCCTTGTCTGTGTGTGGGGGAGTTTATGTGTTGAGTCAGATTGAAGCAGTTTAAAATGTCCAAAAAATCAGATGTGAGCTTAGATGTGGGAGAGTCAACATGGATGTTGAAGTCCCCTAGGAGGAGAACAGAAGGTGAGATGGAGGAGAGCTGAGTAAAAAATTCACTGAAGTCTGAAAGAAAGGTTTGAGTTGTTTTGGGGGGGCGGTATATTATGGCGACTATTAGTGATTGAGATCCGGGAAGTCTGAAGACCAGGTGTTCAAAGGATGGAGCATGGGGTACGGAGATGGGGCGCAGGGTGAGGTCCTTGCGATGGATGACGGCGATACCCCCACCCCGGCCTTCTGAGCGGGGTTTATCCAAATAGCAGTATCCTGTGGGGGTGGTCTGGTTTAATGTGAAATAGTCCATGGGTTTGTGCCAAGTTTCAGTGAGAAAGAGAAAGTCCAGTTTATTGTCTGTTATGAATTCGTGCAATATTTGGCTTTTGTTATTGAGAGACCTGGTGTTGAGTAGGGCAGATTTGAGGTGCTTTTGTTGTGAAGTCCTTGGGGCGGAAGTCGGCACAAGCAGGACGCTATTATGGGTCATGTGACCAGAGCTCGGATGACGTAGACGGATGTTTTGGAGCCGTTGAATGGAGGAGCGGGAGCTACGGTCGGACCAGAGCGTGGGAATGCGGTTATCAGATGAGAAGTTGTAGACAAACTTGCGACGGGAGCCTCTGTGGATGTAGGGGCGACATCGGAGAAGTCCATGCTGTGAGATTGTAGTGAGGAGGTCCGAAGATGGAGGTGCACGGTGGTTGAGCCGAAGGAGCTGCGAGGGTGCGTACCGTGGGGCCATGGACGGCAGGATAGCGGAGAATGGAGGCCACAGAGGGGCCAGGAGACAAGCCAGCCACAGCATCACAGGTGAGAGGCTCGATGCGTGGTCCGGACTGGCCTCGGCAGAGTGAGGTGAGGTAGCTTCACACGGGCGTCGGAGAGAAACCACGCCAAAAAAAAGACTTAAAAGGCTAAAAAAGGCTTAAAAAACTAAAAAGACTTAAAAATATACGGTCTGGGGGTGACACTGCACCAAAATCAGGTAGGAAAAGCAGCAAAAACAACTTAAACTTTTAGTCGGACGGAGAAGCGGCAGCCAAACGCGCCAGCGTCCTCTCACGTCACGTCACGTGTGACGGGTAGGTTTGTAGTAGAAATGAGCCGTGAGGCTGAGACGCAAACAGAGAAACACACGGAGCGTCCTGTACGACAGCGCCCCCTACTGGTACAGGTTTGGTCAATGCGCGTGCATGTTGAGAGAATGCAGAAATTTGAATTTCATTGGCTAAAAAATGTCGGCGGCAAGAAATAATAAAATAAAATTTAAAATTGATCATTTGCTTTTAATTTTGATATGGCAAAATATTGCGATACAGATCTCACAATATCGATATTATATTGTGACAGAAATAATCGCGATATATTGCAGTATCAATATTTTCGTACACCCCTAGTGACGATGCAACAAAGTCACTTCATGGTACGCAGTCGCATTTTACTGTTTGAGTAGCTTTTTCTGTTATTAGGAATGTTGTTTGGATCAAAGATTCAAAAAGTTCACTGTTTAATATCTTTGTTTAGAAATGTGGAGGGAGTTACTGAAGGCTACAGCCTATATATTGTTGTTCAAACTAGCCACTTTATTAGGCATACCTTTCTAGTACCAGTTTGGACCCCCTTCCCACTTTGCTTTAATTTTTTCATGTCATCAAGTTGTTGGACACACTCCTCAGAGGTTCTGGTCCATACTGACATGACAGCTTCACATAGTTGCAGATTTGTCAGCTGATCATCCCTGAAGTGAATTGTGGACTGTGGAGGCTGTTGGAGTCCATTGAACTCATCGTCATGTTCAAGAAACAAATTAGAGATGATCTGAGCTTTGAGACATGAAGCATTAACCTGCTGGAAGTTTCATCAGAAGATGGTCCACTGTGGTCATAAAGAGCAGTTAGGAACAATACTTAAAGCCGTACTCTGGAGGATTTCATCAGGAGAGCAGTTTTTGAATCTAGCGTCCAAAGGCTCCTCCTCAAAACATCTCGACACGCGCGTCCGGTTGCGTGTGCGCGCGTGCATATACTTTGGACATGAACTGTACCGCTCAATGTGTAGGGTTTAATCACTCACAGTTCACAATCTTATTCCAACAATACTACGAGGGTCTGATGAGCCCTCTCTGTCCCTGCTGCTTCTGATATTAGCTCTGTTAGCAGAGAGCTGCTGCTGGACTCTGAAGCTGAACTTGACTCGGCCCTGGATGAACTTTCTGACCAAAATAAACGCATAATCCTGTCAAGCCTTGCCATTCTGTGAGGTGAAAGGTTTAAAAATTAAAATAAATCCATCTTTAGCTGGGGAATGGGTAGGTTTTTAGTAGAAATGAGCTGTGAGTCCTCAGTGAACGAGACTGTAAACAGAGAAACACACGGAGCGTCCTGTACGACAGCGCCCCCTACTGGTACAGGTTTGGTCGATGCGCGTGCATGTTCAGACGATGCAGAAATTTGAATTTCATTGACTGAAAAATGTCGGCGGCAAGAAATAATGGAAAGGGGTCTCTAGGAGGAAGGAGGGTCTTCATCAGAATGACAGATGTTGTGGAACTCAACCCATAGATCATAGTTTAGACCTGAAATATCTTTTAAAACATTTAGAAAACTTTGATACATAGAAAAATAATCCAGAGAGCCGCTTTAAGTCTGGTGTTTAAATGATACTCAGTTGGTGCTAAGGGGCCCAAAGTGAAATAAGGAAACTCCCCTCAAACAAAAAATGACAGAAAAAAACATGCACACAAACGGTTACACGACCAGCAGCCTGGATTGTTGCTTCAAGTCGGGATAGATCCATGCTTTCATGTAGACGCCAACGTCTAACCCAATCAGGAAGTGTTTAGGTTCAACATGTTGTGGTTCAGAGCTGGTATTCTGTAGACCTTGGTGGGAATCAGTGGTTATTTGAGCTTCTGTTGTTTTTCTGTTCTCTAGAATCAATCTGCCCATCTCTTCTGACCTCTGACTTCTACAAGACATTTCCCTCCACTCAGCTGCTGTTCACTAGCTATTTTCTCTTTTTCAGACCGCTCTCTGTAAACCCTAGAAATGGTTGTGGGTGAAAATCCTAAGAAATCAACTGTTTCAGAAGCACTCAGACCAGCCTGTCTGGCATCAACAACCATTTAATAAAATATATTTTCTACTCAGTTTTGATGCTCAGTTTGAACTTCAGCAAGTCGTCTTCACCACGTCTAGAAGCCCAAATGTAACGAGTTGAAGCCGTGTGATTCACTGATTGGCTATTTGTGTTAACAAGCCACTAAACTCTGCTGACGTTAAAAGAAACACAGCTGAAAACAGTCTAGTTTACCAGGCTTTTACGTACAATATGTCCTGATTTGACTGTTTTTATGCTTGCTTTTATACATTGTATAGCATGAATGTGAATTATGTTGTACAGCACTTTGACATTCTGTGAAAAGTGCTTTATAAATTAACTTCACTCACTTACTAAACTGGTGTACTTAATAAAGTGACCAGTCAGTGCGTATGTCAATAACTAGGAAGTGATGTAGCCTTGTGTCCTTCACTTCAGCACTGATCAAGCTAACCGTGTGTCGTCGTGTCTTCATTTCAGAAGATTAATAGGAGGTTGCACCTGTCCAAAACCAAACACAGCAAGTTCAACGAGTCTGGACAGCTGGCAGCATTCTACCTGTTCTCCTTCATCTGGGGCTGCAGCAACCTGACATCAGTACGTGGTCCAGGAGTCGCACCAGAAAGCCGCCTCAGACTGCAGCAGGCCTCATCTTATCAAGTGTTTTTTATTTGTGTGACAGGAGGACTTTGCAACAAATCCTACTTTCTTATGGGAGGGTTACCCACACACTCACATGGTGTAAGTAAAGCAAGTTTTACAACTTTATAAATGATTCACCTGCAAATTCAAAACAAAACTTTAAACAAGTTCTACTTAGAAAATACTTTCAGCCAAGGTTTGAAACTTTCCCCAGATAACACACTTTTTTACCTACTTTAATTTGTTTTATCAAGGTCTTTTCTTCATTTGTTTTTGCATTTTAGGATTTTTTAGACACTAATAACAGAACAGCTTGGAAAGTATGAGCTTTGTTAATTTCTAATCTAATAGAACCTAATTCTGTGCTCAGATCAGTCTTTGGTTCTCTGAACATTCTGTCCTCTGTTTAGTTTTCAGGTCAAGTTTTTCTACATTTGCCAAATTGCCTATTGGCTCCACGCACTTCCTGAGCTGTACTTTCAAAAGGTTCGGAAGGTAAGAGAGGTTTTAAAGCTGGTGTACATGAGGAGGAAATTAGATTTATTCAAAGTCTTGTTTATATATACTACATAAAAAACAGAAAATGTAAAAAGTTGACACTCCAGTGATATTATATCATGAAAGTAGGGCATTTAAGTCAAAGCATGCAATTGTGATTTCTTCATCTCAAACATTTGATTGAAACAAAGCCAACAGCAGTGGTGGGAATACCTCAACAAAAAATGTTGGTGTCTCAGTAATGTCATGTGACCTTAAGCATCAATTACAGCTTGACAGAGACGTCTCATGATGTTCATAAGTCAACTTATTGTCTGCTGAGTCATGGAATCCCACTCAGGCAGTCATCAGGTCACTGAGGTTCTGGGGTTCAGAGTTATCAGCCTCAACACAGCAACTCAGTTGATCCTATAGGTTTTCTATGGGGTTCAGGTGTGGAGAAAGAGCAGGTCACTTAATTTGAGGTACCCCAGTCTCCAGCAGCTGTTCCCTAATGATGTCACTTCAATGAGCTGGATCATTATTGGCCATGAAGATGAAATTAGGCATGTAAGTAAGTAAGTAAAATTTATTTATATAGCACCTTTCACAGAAAAAATCACAAAGTGCTTCACAGAAAACAGAATCAAACATGATAAAACAAATAAAATTAATAAAACAAACAAAATATCATTACAAATCAAAATCATTAAACAACAACAAGAGAACACAAAATAGTTATTTAAAAGCAGTTTTGAATAATTGGGTCTTCAACTGCTTTTTAAAGGAGTCCAGACTGTCTATACAGCGTAAAACTAAAGGAAGGTCATTCCAAAGTCGCGGTGCAACAGACTGGAAGGAGCGATCACCTCGACTTTTAAATCTGGTCCTTGGAACTGTTAGGAGATTCTGGTCTGTGGACCTGAGAGCTCGGGTTGGAGCGTACGGCTTTATCAGTTCAGTAACATAAAGAGGAGCTTGACCATGTAGGGCCCTGAAAGTTAGAGTCAGGATTTTAAAATGAATTCTACATTTAACAGGTAACCAGTGCAGAGACTTCAGAATAGGAGTGATGTGATCTTTTCTGTTTGCTCCAGTGAGGAGCCTTGCTGCAGAGTTCTGGACCAGCTGAAGGCGGTCAAGGGCTTTTTGGTTCAAACATGTGAAAAGTGTGTTACAGTAATCTAGACGGGAGGAGATAAAAGCATGAAGAACCATTTCCAGTTCAGGTTTTGACACCAACTTTCTCAGTTTGGAAATATTTCTCAAGATGATAAAAACAGTTTCTGACTAGCTGTTTTGAGTGACCTTCAAGAGACATTGATTGGTCGAAAATAACACCCAGATTCCTCAGGTTTGACTTTACAGCAGAACTTAAATGTCCAATATGTTGACTGATCAGAGGGACCATCCTATCAGGGGCAACAATCAGACATTCAGTCTTTTCAGGGTTTAACTGAAGGAAGTTCTTTTCTAACCAGTTAGTAATGGCTGACAGACACTCCAGTAGTTCAGACAGTTTGTAGAACTCTGAGTTCTTGAAGGAGCAGTACAGCTGAATGTCATCTGCATAAAGGTGGTAGGAGACATTGTGACATCTATTAATGATCTGTCCAAGAGGATGGATATATAGTAAAAACAGGAGTGGACCCAGAACAGAGCCTTGGGGTACTCCACAAAACAGATCTGTAGTATCTGACATGATGTTGTTTATATGGACACTGAAACTTCTGTTTGAGAGGTACAATCTGAACCAGTCTAAAACTGTTCCAGAGATCCCCACCAAGTCACGGAGTCTGTTCACTAAGGTGCTGTGATCAACAGAAAGGTCCAACAAAACTAAGACTGTAAACTCCCTGGAGTCTGCTGCCATCATGATGTCACTGGATACTTTGAGTAAAGCTGTTTCTGTTGAATGTTTTTTACGGAAACCAGATTGGAATTTATCAAAAATGTTGTGTTGTTCCAGAAAAGAGACCAGCTGATCAGCCACGACTCTTTCTAAAAGTTTAGAGATATAGCTCAGTTTGGAAATGGGCCTGTAGTTATTTGGCTGAGAGGAGTCCAGACTGGGTTTTTTAAGAATGGGTTCAATAACAGCATGTTTAAAGATGGAGGGGATAGAGCCGGTTTAGAGGGATAGATTGATAAAATCAACAATGCATGGGCCAACTAGGTCAAAAGCTTTAAGAAGCAAAGAGGTTGGGAGAATATCAACTGGGCTTGAAGATTGTTTCATGTTTTTAAGAATGAGACAGATGTTCTGAAAATGAACATGTGTTGTTCATTTATAGGATCAATGAGTAGATTAATGTTATCTAGGTAGTATCAGCTTGTCACAGAACCATTCAGTTCTACCACCACCACCACCAAAAGCTGGTATGGTGAAAACAGTAGCTGATGAATAGAGTGGTCATCATTTCTGCTCAGCATGAATCAACTTTCATCAGTGAATCGCACTGAGGCTCACTGGTCTCTCATCCCCTTGTAAATGCTCCCTGGTTTCTGCAAGACAATGACATGCATGAGAACATCCTGTTTGAAGCCTCACAATGGTGATGTACTGTTTATCAGTTGTTAGATGTGGTCTTGGTCTCATGATGTCAAAATGTGGACAGCATGATGAGGAGGCCTTAAAAACCAGTTCTAATTGAATCAGGACATTTATTAGTCAGTTCATGGATCAAACACCTGTTGGTAATTTTGCTGTAATGTACCTTGTTAAAAAACAGCAAGTTGTGCAAAAAGTACTGAAACTGGCAGCTATTATTGTTATTTTTATTATTATTAATAGTTGGACATGTGCATACAAAAGTATAGAGAAGGTCATGTTAAGTTTCCCTGAAAAGGTGCATCCTGAAATTTCACCAGTAAGCCACATACGTATATACAGGGTTGCACATAAGCGCATGAGTGCCAAAAATAACATGTGCTTACCTGTTCCTTCTGCCACTAGGCAGACACACATGTGTGCAAAGGGGCCTACAGCAGTGGCGGCTGGTGAAATTTTTTTTGGGTGGGGCGCATTTTTGCTAGTCAGTTTTCAGATGCACAAAAAAAAATCACATATCACCACTAGGGCAGGGAATGATGCAAAATATTTTCATCTGATTGAATATTTTGCTGGTAAAATTCCTACCACCAGTTCTCTAGAAATGTGGTGCTGTTAGGTCTAATTCTACACATCAAACAGTAAAGAAATCATAAAGTCTTCATAAGGAGACCTTAGAATAATATCAATATTATCAGATACAAATACAAATAAAAACAACCACAATGTGGTCACAACAGAAGTTGTAAGAGTTTCAAGGAAAACACAACCTGGCAAAGTCAAAAACATTACTTAATATTCACAATTAGCTTTCTACTGACACCGCAAACACATAAATCCACCTATAACTAATACAGTCAGATAATTAATGTTACAATTCAGCCAACAACCACTAACCAAGCAAGTCATGACAATCAGCTCAACTAATGAAGTGAATTAACAACAAAATAAAGTCAAATCCACTGATAAGTCCCATCAAACCCAGTCAGACCAAACTTCCTTAAAACACCATAATAATTTAATGAAAAGTAGAGAAAACTCATGAAAAACGGGCTAAACTACATAAACCAACGTATTCAATCAGCAGTATTTGTATTTCTCTAACATTCAGCAAACACCAATGTTAGATGCACAGCTAGCCGCGGCTAACTCCGCCTATGGGGTTTTTGAATGGGAAAGTCCGCAACAGACGCATAGTTATTAAGAAAAAAACAAACAAATGAAGTCACTCACCATTGAGTTGATTCAATCAGGACAAATGGAATCATTCGGCTTGTTTTCACAAGCGGGCAAGAAGGATTCTTTGAATAAATATCCATTTTCTACCCTCCATTATAAAGAGAGCAAGAACTTCCGGTTTTGGTCTGAGCAACACTCCGGTCTCCTGCCATTGTGCGCATGTCACACAGTCACACATGATCTCCTATTTTTTGCACTCAGTGCGCATGCAGCAGGAAAAAATTGCCAGTGCACATGCGTCAGGAGCAGAAAACAATGCGCTATGTCGGGACGGCATCCCGTCCAGACATGCGCAGTAGAACCCAAAGAAACACGACCTATCGGTCCTGTAAAAAATAGTGAGAAAACCTTTCTAAACTACACCTAAAGGCAGATTATACACAGCACTTATTGTATGGCTCGTTTAATTTTATTTTTATGTTCGTTTTTTACATTTTGTGATCCCTGTTCCTCTTCTTCTTCCTCTTGGGACTGGTGGGGCGGCGCCCGAGCGCCCCCTATGGACGGGCCGCCACTGGTCTACAGTCTGTAGCGGTATCGATCGTGCAGCCTGTGATCACACACTGATGAGCTGCTGTCTGAGCTGAGTGGCTCGCTGTCTTCTTGTACCGCGTTCTGCAGTGTGTGTCGCTAAGCTTCTGCTGCTGTATGAGCGCTCCGTTGCAGAACCCCAAAACCAGAAAATAAATCTCACTTTAAACAAATAGGAAAGTATATAATTAGAGGTGTCAGATTAGCGCGTTAATTACGATTAATTAATTACAGCCCTAATTAACGCGTTATTTTTTTTAATCGTGTTAATCGCATATTTAATCACTTGACCGTTTCTGCATGCAGTCTGCCGCTGCAGTGATGTGTGTGTGCTGAGCTGGTCTCCTCGTGGTGTTTGTGTGTCACTGAGCAGCTCTGTGATGCTCAGAGCTCCTCACTTTCAGGAAGTGATCACGTGACCTACGCATGATGCCGAGACAAAACAGCTGATGGCCATAGCGGTGTTATGAAACCGGCATCACCTTGTAGAGCGCTATTTATCTGAACCCGCTGCAACAGGAAGTGCAAATTAAAACGACCTGCTCATTTCACGAGCTACTCGACCGGAATGACCACCGTCAGCCCAGCACAGCTCTGATCACTGATTACACGTAACTGTCAGCCAGTTCGGTGCGCGACCGGCCGGCTGACAGCTTCCACCGCTTGTGGAGCACAGCGCTGATCACTAGTAGCCTACACTAAGTGATCTGACGGACTACAATGGTTTATATTCAAAGTAACGGCGCGACGTGGCGCAGCGCTGATCGCTGGTGTATTTCAGTCTTAAATATCAGCTGGTCCGGTGCGTGACCGGCCGGCTCACAGTTTCCACCGCTTGTCCAGCACAGCGCTGACCACTGGTTACCAGTACACCGCTGGACTGGCGGTGTTATGAACCGGTCCAGTCAGTGGTGCCTGATGGAAAACATGGATGTAGTTTGGGGGGGGTGCAGGGGGGACGTGTCCTCTGCTCGTTTTTAAAGTCAGTTTAAAGTCCTGTAGTTTTTACAGTCTAAAATAATGTTGCACTATATTAAATGGATTCTGGCTGTTGTTTTTAGGTGTAGGGTTGATATTATGGCTCTTTTTAAACAGTTCAGACCCTCTTCTCCACCTCCTCCCACCCCTGTATTCAAGTTGTGCCCCCCCACCTTTGAAATTTAAATTTTATTCTTGGTGGAAAATCAAATCAAACTTTATTTATAGAGCACATTTCCTGCAGAACAACACAATGTGCTTTACAGCAAATAAAACAGAACCTAAAATCAGATGAGGGGTTAACAGAGCTGCTACTGGAGTCCACTGACCAAAGTAATGGTTGCACTGGGACTGAATCTGTTCAAGTCTGTTAAACACAATAAATGACTTCAGAAAGACACTTTATGTTGTTCTATATCAATCTACTGGTCTGACACAATCATTTAATGAATTTAAACGACAATAACTCAAGATGAGGGCTTTTTTAGCCATTTCTTTAGATGCGCTTAAAAATGCGATTAATTAGATTAATTAATTACAGATCATAATTAATTAATCGCACAATTTTTTTAATCGCATGACAGCACTATATATAATAATGCAAAAATAAAGAGCACCATTGGCACCATCGTATTTTCATCAAACCTGTTCTCATTTTCTCCTGCTAATTCTAACACAAGCTCTTCTCATCTTTCTACAGGAAGACATCCCTCGTCAGCTGTATTACATCTGCCTTTATGTTGTCCACATCACTGGTGCCTATGTCCTAAAGTGAGTCAAAAAGGTCAACTCTGAGAATGTAACAATAAAAGAACTGCCCATTGGATGCATATCATCTCGTAAAGCTTCACTTTAACCTGGTGAAAACTGTTTCCAGGATAGCATAGTTCATTAAATATTACACAGCTAATCAGCACTAGCGAGCACATAAATAGCTTTAACTTAATCTGTTTTTTACAGATATGGAGCTAAAATGAGGTCTTATTATAGTAATCAGGACTTATCCTCGGCACACACTCCAGGTGAAAACTGTTGACTAAAACACCATCGTTCCTTAAAATAAGATCATCTTAGTTTAAACTCTAGGACAGGGGTCTGAAATCTGAAGCTGTGGAGCAACACACGGTCATTCAGCCCCTCTGAGGCTTTGACATAGAATGACTGAAACTTAAGTAATATATATATATAATTAAATTGAGTTGCCTTGTAGCAAGAAGGTTACATCTTCAAATCCCAGATACAGTCTTTTTGCATGGGGTTGCATGTTCTCCCCGTGCATACGTGGATTTCCATCCATCCATCCATTTTCTGTAGCCGCTTAGTCCTCCACAGAGGGTCGCGGGGCAGCTGGTGCCTATCTCCAGCGGTCAAGGGGCGAGAGGCGGGGGACACCCTGGACGGGTCGCCAGTCCATCGCAGGGCCACACAGAGACGAACGAGACAAACAACCACACACCCACTCACACCTAAGGACAATTTACCAGCCCAAGTAGCCTGACAGTCATGTCTTTGGACTGTGGGAGGAAACCGGAGTACCCGGAGAAAACCCACGCACGCACGGGGAGAACATGCAAACTCCACGCAGAGAGGCCGCAGAGCCGGGACGCGAACCCACGACCTCCTTGCTGCGAGGCAACAGTGCTAACCAACTGCGCCACCATGCAGCCTGCATACGTGGATTTCCTCAGGTTAAATGTGTTTAGTGTGTGTGTGTGTGTGTGTGTGTGTGTGTGTGTGTGTGTGTGTGTGTGTGTGTAGCCTCCACCGACTTGGATTGGTGCTACTGGTCCCCCACTACCTGGTGGAGCTCCTGTTTCATGCTTCGCGCCTCTTCTACTTCAGTGACGAGAACAAGCAGAAAGGGTACTGCTCGATGTTCTGTTTTGTTGTTTTATCCTCAAAATCTCACTTTGTGTTTAGTTAGTAACACACCACTCGTTTTCCTTTGCAGTTTTACTCTGTGGGCACTACTTTTTGTCATTGCGCGCCTCCTCACCCTAACGCTCTCGGTCCTGACGTTTGGCTTTGGCCTTTCCCGTACAGAAAACCACAGCTTTTCTTTAGCAGACGGGAACTTCAACGTGCTCACCATAAGGTAATAAGGGTGAATAAACTGTTTTCACTCTTTAAAAAAAGGTCTAAATTCTAACAATATCTACACTTAAATCTCAGGATGACTTGCCTCGCAGCCATCTGCCTGACGCAGGCCTGGATGATGTGGAAGTTCATTAATTTCCAGCTGAAGAAGTGGAGAGAACACAGCCAGAACCAGATGTCCAAGAAGAAGACAGTCAGCCCAAAGAGCAAACCTCCTAAAAGGGAAACGACAAAAGGTGAGATTCGGGTCAAGGTCAACTTTATTTATAGAGCACATTTACTGTTGCTCACGCAACCCAAAGTGCTGTACATGATAAAAACAACTACATAAAACAAATAAAATAAATTAAAAATGATTTTAAAATAATAATAATAAATAAATAAACGATGAGCAGAACAAATCTGTTGCTACTCAAGCAACCCAAATGCTGTAAAACCACTTGTGTCGATGTTTAAATACTGTAGGTCTGGAATCAGGATCGGGAACGTTTTGTGATGTTTGGATGAACTTGTCTTGTCAGGAGGTTCTGTCAATGGAGTCATCAAGTCTGAAGAGAAGACGTCACCACGGGCAAGAAAAGCCAAAACGTCATAAACCCGGAGGGCTTGGAGCGATGAGTAAAGGAGTTCTGACAATTATGTCTCTTATAAAACTTCACATTTTATCTGCTGCTCTCTAAAACAAAAATTAAATGGCACTAAGGAACCTTCCACAGCTGTCCCTTTGGGGCTGAAACCTCCCATTCATATAAAGTTCAGTGTTACTGTGAGCTGGAAGTGTTGATTTGTATCTGTTTGGCTCCGCTGCAGGCTGGCTTTCAGGCTTTAACAGGATGGATTTAGTTATTTTAAGTGTCCTTTTTGTGTAAAACTTATCGGGTACTTTTAAACAGAGGAGCTATTCTGTAATTTATCATGTAATCAATTAACTTCACATTAAAAAAAAAAGCCAATTTTTGACTTCAGGTGAACTTATCAATAGAGATCAGCTGCACAGGGCCTTATTTGGGTCTTACTCTACATCCTGCTGTTTTCAGGAAAGGATTGCAAAAAGAAAATTACTTTAGAATAATCTTAGTGCTGATATTGGCTGCAGCCTAAACAGCCAGGCTGGTGTTGAACTCATTGATCTTTTACTGCCATTATTTGTCAGCCTTTGCCATTGAAATCCACCATGTTGCAGGATTGAGGCACCGTTTTATATACTTTGAATGGCTTCCTGCCCTGATAATCTGCCTATGACAAAAGCTCATCCAGGTTTGTGGACGTTGCGGCACTTTGGTAAATCTTTATAATGGCATTGGTTGAAAACTGGAGCATTTTCTCAGGAAGGAAATGGGTTTCTGAGGATGCGTTTAGGTCTTTTCTATGCTGATGCATGATTGTTTAAGGCTAAAAACTTTACAGCTTCATACATGTGTTCTCTCACACAAACGCATTCAGTGGCCTTTTTACAACTGCTGCAAGAGTTTTCAGTTATTTATTTAGGTCATAAACTACAGATTGTTGTTGTTTTCGATGCTTTTTGAAAGCTGTAACCAGCAAACACAACCGTATTTAGTTAATCCAAATGATACAATCATTTCTCAAGTGTCCTTAATGGTGTTCTGTTCCTTATTATGTGATTGATTTTTTTTTTTTATTATGTGGTATCAGGGGACAAGCTTTTTACCGATCACACTCTAACCTGCGTTCCATGATTCAGTGGGAGGTGTGTTTGTGTGTGTGTGTGTGTGTGTGTTTGTACAGTATTGTTTAGCTGACTGTATGCTTGTAAAATAACTGATGATGGTGGACAATTTTCGTCTTGTTGAAGGAAAAAAGCTAAATTCCTGTGTGGAAATCATGGAAAGTGACAATCTGACCCTTGGCTCCTGCCTGTTTGTCGTAGTTTACACTTCCAGTCCGTTCTTGTTCTGTTTGCTCGTCACTGCTCCTGACACGCTCCTTTGTGTAACACACTTAAATTGTGGATAGCTGTATTATCGATTCCTAAATGCTTCTGTGTATTATTGTCTCTGATATCCTGTATGACGGAGACTTTTTTTGTTGCCAAATCTGGCATGTTTTTATGATTTGATCTTATTTTTTACCTCCCTGCTTCACCTTTTCAGTGATCCTGACTTTGCTGTAGTATTGAGCTCACATATATTAGATTAAACCACTGTGCACAAGATGACTAAAACACTGCTGACAGTTCTGTGGGGTTTAAATTGATGAGTATAGGATGAAGATGCCAGTATTTAACTTCTGATTTTCGCTACAGGCCTGTGTTTGAGGAAGCATCGTCAAAGGAGAAAAGGATAAGCAGAGGAGTAACGTACCAGCCTCTAAACTGTCTCAGAAGTAAAAGATTTTAAATAATGCCTAAACTATACACTGTACTAAAATATGTCAGATTTTTAAGCTATTTTTATATGAAAAACTGTTCAAATTGACTGTTGTTTAGTAGACACGTGTGAATATTTGTTTTGAGTTGTTTGGGATGTTATATTATTATTTTTACTATAAGAATGAAGCCTGCCGAGCTGTTTGTGTGTACACAGTGCTACGAGTGCACATTTGAATCTAACCTAATGGTTTATGTAACTCTATGGCCTTATTTACAGCTAAGTGAACTCATTTTGTTAGACAGCGTTCTGTTACGCTGCACACGTATTTTGCGGCTTTCACAGATATTGAAAGGTTTCAAACTGATTAAATGAAAGAATGTCCAGCATACAGGTTTAGGTTGTTTATTTCTTTGGTTGTAAAGTTAATAAAGTCAATTTTTTAAAATTGAAAGATGCAGCCAGTGTATGAAACATGAGCTCAACACCCCTTCTCACTTTGAAACACTGTGTATCCCACAGGAGTCCCTTTATTTGTATTACGCAGCATAACTTTGGTCGGTTTCTGCATTAAACCCATCCAATAAGTCAGAGCTGCTTTATTAAAACAGCATTTTGGTCCTTGAAACCTTAAATGTGAGTAAAATAAAAGAGCAGTAAATTAAATGTGTGAGCAGCTTCATTTTAAGGTTAAATCACATTTTAAAAAAGTTCCTGCATAGAAGAAAAACACGTGGTTTATTCAGTTATTGAAGTCTGTCCTTTTAAATGCGTCACCCCTGGTGATGCATTTAAATAACGTGTATGTATACATATATATATATATATATATATATATATATATATATATATATATATATATATATATATATATATATATATATATATTATACACACACATTATACACACATGTATACACACATGTGCGTGTATGTTTCATGTTTTGAATAAAGCTTTTGTTATTTACCCTAAATTTTATTTGTTTTTCTTTTGGAAATTCTGCTCAACCAACATCTGACCTGACTAGAAATTTAATAAAATAAATTAAAAGTTTAGAACTTCTTGACGGAAGACATTCATCCATCACCTTAGTTTTAAACTGTGATCCTTGTGTTTATTTGCATAGCAGGTGCTTTTATCCAAAGTGACCTTGTGTTGTAAATGACTCTCACCATCAAATTAACTTATTCAGTTCTACATCCAGTAAACATGTTCGGTTGTTGTTCACAAGGTGTCTTGTAACACAAATTAACTCCAATGGTTGATTCCAAAGATCTTTCAATCAAAATTGTCAGTGTTTAGTGTAAGTAAGTAAGTAAAGTTTATTTATATAGCACCTTTCACAGAAAAAAATCACAGTGCTTCACAGAAAACAGAATCAAACATGATAAAAACAAAATCAATAAAACAAACAAAATATCATTACAAATCAAAATCATTAAACAACAACAGAACATACAAGAGTTATTTAAAAGCCGTTTTAAATATTTGGGTCTTCAGCTGCTTTTTAAAGGAGTCCAGACTGTCTATACAGCGTAAAACTAAAAGAAGTTCATTCCAAAGTCACGGTGCAACAGACTGGAAGGAGCGATCACCTCGACTTTTAAATCTGGTCCTTGGAACTGTTAGAAGATTCTGGTCTGTGGACCTGAGAGCTCGGGTTGGAGCGTACGGCTTTATCAGTTCAGTAACATAAAGAGGAGCTTGACCATGTAGGGCCCTGAAAGTTAGAGTCAGGATTTTAAAATGAACTCCACATTTAACAGGTAACCAGTGCAGAGACCTCAGAATAGGAGTGATGTGATCTTTTCTGTGTAGAAGATGACTCATCTATTACCACACCAAGTTGTAGCTCAGTACCCATAAAAATGACAGTTATAGATGTTTTTCTTTATAACATGTCCTGTTCTGACAATCTGAACAGATGGAATATCTCAGTGCCTTATGGTGTCAGAGCAGGTTTACTATTAGTTCTAGGTATTTTTCCTATTGTATCCTTAAGTTTATTGAATCTGTAACATGACAGACCACTTCTAGGTAGGCAGAGAGACAAGATGGAAAAAATCAGTTGTAGACGGATGTGTAATAAGTACTTCCTGAAAGTCGCATTAAAGGCACACTATGTAACTTTGTTTAATCAGGTATTCTGTTGTTCAAAAGTTGAAGCCAGTATTTTCTCTTTTATGGTCCACCATGTTGTATATTTGTGCACTCAAGATGCACTCACCTGCATACAATAATGGTTTATTAAGCATCACATAACATTACAACTAAACATATATGAAAAATTCATACATGAAGATACCATATCAGACAGGTAAGAACTACTTGAATCCACGAGAAGCAACGTACACACGGAGTATGTTGTGAATGACTCCATACTAAAACTGAGTTGTGTTTACTAACGCTAATTATCTGTGGTGAGTCTGATACAGTCCTAAAGGTAAGAGTTTTATTAAAATTCATGCAGTAGTCCATGAGATGTGTTGGTATATGAGCTCTGAGATGAGCAAAAACCATTATCTCCACCTTCCAACAGCAGGTGATCATTAAAAACATGCCCAAAGCAGTAATGCACTGCACTTTATTCACCTTTGAGGTGAGTCAGTAAAGAAAACTTTAACTGTTGATTTACTTCCTATTTTATATATTTGGGGCTCTACCTTTAAAAGCATAAAGTGATGTAGTTCACATTATCTACCACCAGGAGGCAACGCTGAGCCTTTTGCCTGGGGGACAGAGATAGTCTCACGGCATAGCTGCAAACAGACCTGCATTAATAAATCACTACTCTGAGGAAGAAAACTGAAACCTTGCTCTATTTTAAAATATGTTACACAAAACACTCAAAACAGACCTCATGGATAAACAAAATGTAAAATTAAAAAAACATCTTAAATTAGATAAAACCCTCTGTTTTATGTTTTGGATCTAAGCCTCCCCATTATCTGGTAACCTGGGCTTTGTAGAAAAGAACATCGATGAATGGAGAGGAGCCATCACAGCACAGACGAGCGACACCTGCAGCTCACAGCTGATGTGCTGTGTTGTTTCACACTAATGACTTTTCTCCAGGCGATCAGACAGCTTGATGGATCAGTGGGAACCAGAGAGGCAGGGCTGGAGCTCTGCAGGGTTAGCACAAGGACAGGAGTTCACCAACATGCTCTCCATCATACACTCACTGGTGGCTGGAAACCCAAACATACATGACTGACTGGAATACTCTCAAAAATAAATAAAATCTGGGAAAAGTTCTGTAGGGATACAGGCAGGAGGTGGGGGACGAAGCTACTTTATTTTGATTGTGTCCTCCCCTTTATCCAATGAGGGTAGACATCTTGCTGAATCGTCAGTATTATGTGTAATTTCCATATAAATTAGCCTCATTAAAATGGGAGTGCTTTCTTGTTTAATGAAATTCATTTGGAATTCTATATTTAATAACATGTAATCCCAGACTTGCAGACTAATAGCAAGCAATTAGCAGGACAGGAGTGTGTGTGGATGTGAGTGTGTAAAAGAAGGAGAGGGAGAGAGAGAGAGAGAGTGTGTTTAATCTCTGGGAAGTATTGTAGCCCTTCCGTGTAATTGTCCAGCTGCTGGACAAATAAATTGTCCAGCAGCTGGACAATTACACGGAAGGACAATTACACAATTACATTACATTATTTGTCCAGCAGCTGCTCTCCCAATCAAGTTTGTTTGCAGTGATTCATGAAGCTTTGAGATCAAAGTCAGTCACAACCTTGGTCACTTTTTGGTGAGCAGACAAAAAAGTGAAATGTGAGGAACAGAGCAGGTGCAGATGGATGAAGGAGAGAGTATTGATGAGGTGGAAACATCTGGTAGAAAAATAACAAAAGAAAAATCAGAATTGTGTGTGTGTGTGTGTGTGTGTCACCTGCAATTAAATTAGATTAATTATAAAATGATATTTTCCTCTAATTATCATGTTTTAAAGAAATTAGCAGAAGTATTAATTTAATGCACCCCACCCCATTCTGAGCAACACAGAATGACCATGGGAAGGAATGACTACTTTTTACCTGGATTAAACCTCCAGAAGAACTCAGAATGGGTGGAGCTTTCTGACACTCAAGTGGCTTCAGCAGCTCAAGTGGTAGAGTGGGCCATCCATCAATCAGAGGGTTGACACTGCACCTGTGTGTGAATGTTGGTGGTGATCAGAGGATCTGATGGCACAAAAGCCTCCTTCCGTCTGGAAGGAGGCTACGGTCCATCAGAACAAGAACCTCTCGTCACAAAAACAGTTTCTTTCCCTCTGCCGTTTGGCTCATGAACAATTAGCAACATACTCATTAACTGTCACTTTAACAGCATGTTTGCACTGTTTTCTGCTGCTACTGTGTTTTTTATTCTGTGTGTGTATGCTGCACCTTATCGCCGAAAAAAGTTCCTAGTCTGCGAATTACATTCAATGACAATAGCAATAAAAGTTTTTCTGATTCTGATTCTGATCTTCAAAGCAGATATTCTTAATTTAATTCTTTCTGATTTCAGGTAAAATTACTTGCAAAAATGTTTCTACAACATCTACAAAAATATTTTAGAAAACTATTAGAAAATTGATTAGATTTAATTTCAACATAAAACAGTCAATTAAAATGATGATTAGGATCACTTAGAGGTTTGAGAAAGCCCACCAGCATCTGCACTTCCTCAGAAGGTTGAGACATTTTGGACTGAGGGTCTACCACTGGTGCATTGTGGACGTCATGTGCTCCTGCAGCTCTGTGTGTCAACTTTTCAGCAGCGTATATGAAAACTCTGCAGAAGGATGTGAATGATGCACAGACGATGATAGGAAGCTGCCTGTCCATTCTGCCTAACATTCACAGTGAAAGATGCAGGAAAACAGCCTCCTGCATCTTAAAAGACCCCACTCACCTGGCAAACACATTGTTTGTCTCCCTCCCGTAGCAGGAGACTGAGAAGAGAAGCAGCAGGTGCCAAACCACCAGGCTGAGAAACAGTTTTTACCCTGAGGCAGTGAGACTGATGAGCTCAGACAGCATTCAAAAAATGTAAATATCCCAATAGTGTATAGCACTTTTCTAAGTCATGTACTACAATGCGCTTTACATTGTGGTCAGTTAACCACACGTTGATGGCAGTAAGCAGGTAACCCTTCAACCACCACCAGCAGGCAATGTGGGTAATTGTTTTACCCAAGGACACGACGACAAAGTGACAACCCTCCAGTTGTAAGACGAACGCTCTACCTACTGAGCTACTGACAATACAATACATCTGTGAAACCTCCAAAAATACTATTACTATAACTATTACCCTACTACCCTGCACTTCCTTTCCCCTACTCTACTGCACTTCCCTCTATGCTTGTATTCTTTGCCCACACTGTGACAGAGGCTGACTTTGTGTTCGTCCCTCTTAAAGCGGCTCTCTGGATTATTTTTCTCTGTATCAAAGTTTTCTAAATGTTTTAAATGATATTTCAGGTCTAAACTATGATCTATGGGTTGAGTTCCACAACATCTGTCATTCTGATGAAGACCCTCCTTCCTCCTAGAGACCCCTTTCCATTATTTCTTGCCGCCGACATTTTTCAGCCAATGAAATTCAAATGTCTGCATTCTCTCAACATGCACGCGCATCGACCAAACCTGTACCAGTAGGGGGCGCTGTCGTACAGGACGCTCCGTGTGTTTCTCTGTTTACAGTCTTGTTCACTGAGGACTCATAGTTCATTTCTACTAAAAACCTACCCATTTCCCAACTAATGATGGATTTATTTTTATTTTTAAACCTTTAACCTCATAGAATGGCAAGGCTTGACAGGGTTACGCGTTTATTTTGGTCAGAAAGTTCATCCAGGGCCGAGTCAAGTTCAGCTTCAGAGTCCAGCAGCAGCTCTCTGCTAACAGAGCTAATATCAGAAGCAGCAGGGACAGAGAGGGCTCATCAGACCCTCGTAGTGTTGCTGGAATAAGATTGTGAACTGTGAGTGATTAAACCCTACACATTGAGCTGTACAGTTCATGTCCGAAGTATATGCGCCGTGTGCACGTGCGCACACGCGACCGGACGCGCGTGTCGAGATGTTTTGAGGAGGAGCCTATGAGGTTATAATCCTGCCAATAATCAGAGAGCACAGATTAAACATCCACGCGTGTATTTTCCCCTCCCGCTGAAGATTCCCCCGTCTCGCGCGCGCACATCAAACACCCGCGCGCGAAATTCAACTACTCGCGCTTGTATTTACCACTGGCGCGCATAATAATACTCCTCGCACGTGCAGAATGAAGCTCTCATGAGCGTGAGTGTGGCTGACACGCGCGCGCGCATGCTGCTTTGCTCTCGAGTGAATATTCTGCTCGCGCGCGGAAATTAATTTTGTCAGTTTGGGGGCGGGTACCAAGAATTCACCGGCCCTTACATGATTGGTTACTTTAAAAAAAGATCTTGCCTACATAGGAGTGCCTTGGACTTTGATTGACAGCACAGTTGTTTACCTGAACACGGACTCCGACATTCCAACATGGCTGCTGCAGTGGAAGATGTTCACGTAAGTCGTGCTGATAAAAGGCTTTGTTCAACAAAACCAGTTCTTTACTCAGCTGGTTTGTAAAGCTATCATGAGCTTTGTTTTTCCTGGTATGCATCAGACTGTTACCATTACAGATTAAACCGCTGACCACAGACTTTGTCTTACAGATCAGTTTTCTTGTTAGCTCAATACATTTTTAGAAATACATTGCATACATTGCATACATTGCATGCATTGTCCGTTTAAGAAAATGTATATTTCCCTTTTAAATTGCCAATGTTTTTATAATGCAACATTTAACACGACATTAAGGTTAAAATTTAAGAAAAATAATAAATGGAATTCAGAGGAATGAAACTTAAGTTGTAAAAATAATTTTATGGGACCGTAGATTTGATGAAACATGTGGCGTTTAGGCAGTGACTCTATATTGGCCCATATTCTCATCGAGGAACTGAATTATTAATAGAAATGTTACCAAAATGATCGAAACATTTCTAGGCAGTAAAATATAGTGAATTACGTTCTATTTCTATATTTCTCCTTTACTTGCTGAGTAACCAAGTGTTGACTTGTGTGTGTCCAGTTGCCTACGCTCAGCTTTGATGTTGCAGAATATTGGAACGGGAAAAAAACAGGTGAGTTATGATCCAAACGCATTTTTATCCAAGTAGTTAGATTTCTTCATTTCAGCAGTGATGGTCATTTTTCTCTTGTCTTGCAGAACCAGGTACGTGATGCAGCTCTCAATTTGGTCTCCATGAGAGCTGCTTTGAATACTCCAGTTCCAAATGGTATGATTCAGAAACTGGCTAATTCATATTTTCAGTACATTATGTTGTGTCAACCCAATGTCTTATTTAACAACAGTAATTGCATGAAGTAGTGACTAATGATGTTGAATGTTGTAAATGAAGTTCAGGGACAGAGCTCTACACAGCCATGGTCAGACAGTGGCAGAAGGCAGGCCATGCTACACCAATCACCACTGCAAAATTCAGTTTCTGCACAGGCACCTTCAGAGAACGCTGTTCAACAAAACATGTCCAGGTGTGGATGTTATTTGTGAACGCCTATGAATGACACAGTTGGCTTAAGCTTTTTAAACTGTGAGATTCTTTAAAATGTGGCTTTTTTTCTTTCATCAAATGACAAAAGGTTAATGAACAATAATATAATTAAGATGTGGACATTTAGAAATAAATTTGCAAATTTGAAAATGTTTATTTTATTTTATTATTTAATTTTTTTCAGATGCTCCACCAGGACTGTTCAAAGCCAGAAAAAATGGCAGACTTCTCTCGCTGTTGCCCATCAAAAGGACAAGAAGCACCAAAACAACACAAATCCAATTCCTCCTTCTGCACACAGCATCAGAGAAATCTCCCAGACCTCAGATGAGCTGATGCTTTTACAGGCTGGGTTGGAAAGAAGGGACAGTCAATGTACCAGAGGACGCTGACCATAAGAAGTATGTGACCTGCTATGAACTTATCTAGAAAGAATAAATTTTGGTAGTATTTGGAATATGCACAAAGTAATGGCAATGCATAATGAAATCTAAAATCTGATGTGTTCAGACCATGTCAGAATTTCATGTATTTGCATTACTGTGATTCCCATTGATTTCATAACCATTTATGTATCAAACCTGCATGTTTTAAATCTGCAGTTGACTGACCTTCTGTGCGTGACATAAACAAAAATGTCTGAACTTGAGGAGGGCCTGGATGCTTCACAAAGCTACGGGTAAGAATAGTGTCTTTATGCTCTTTCTTTGTTTTTGTCAGTGAAATAAAGCCAGTCATGTTTGTTACAATTATAATAAGACATAAATGTGTCCAAATTAAGTAACTACCAAAGGTGGATCAGGCCAACGCAGGCTGACACTGCTGTCACCTCAAGAGGAAGGATCCACTGGGTCCAGCCTTGTGAAGTCCTGGGGAGGTAAGGGCTGTCTCTACTGTATATGAAGCCCATCCAGCACACACTGGAGACTTCCCCTCTACCTCTCACAGCTCTGGAGTTCCTGGCCATGCCTAAAGCTCGCTGTGTGTCACATCATGTACCCAGGAGGTACAGCCTTTCAACGTAAAAAACAAAAGATTCTTTCCTTACTCCTTAATTGTTGATTTGGTGTGTAATAATAAATGTTCAGGTAGCTGTTGAATAATGAAGCCACTACCAGTATTTTACACCGAGTGCTCCAAACTGACTAACACATTAGAAACAGTTTTTATTCATTTTTAAAAGTATGTTTTATTTTATAGACTGTCTGATAATGACAATGTGCTTTTGGATGATGACATTAAAGGGGTAAGATAAATAATTTTGAATCTTTGTTTATCATTAGGAGATTTCATGTTATATATTCTCCATTTTTTACAGGCATCCAGTTTGGGGTCACCTGCCTCCATTCATGTGGACTCCTCACTTCTTCACAGTAAGGTGAGCATATTGAAACATGTTTAGGTGGCTTGTTCTTATGGACTGTTTAATTTTTTTCTTGTCTTGCATTTTGCCACATTAGATAAAGTTATAAACGGTAAATACAAAGTAAACATTTTTATCCCAATAGTCAGGATACACTGGGGCCAGTCTGGTGTAAACCTCAGAGGTGACTAATACATTTCAGCAGTGAGTTAAGTGAGCTAAATAGAGTCTATCATAAATGTCTAGATTTAGTGCCACGAAGGTCACAAAGTCCTAACGTGACTAAAATTCAACTGTGAACTCATCCTGAACATATAAAAGTGTCTCTGCAGTAAAGAAACAAATACTTGGGTTCTGGCTTGAGTCAACACAAATACGTTTGCTGTCAGTTATTCCTCTCTTTAAATTTATTTGACCTAATATTGACATTTCTTTTATTGCTGATAGGTGACTTGTCCAGTGTGTAGTGAGCTCTTTTCAAAGGATGACATCTCCATACATGCCAGTGTCTGTGGGGAGAGGTAGCTACATCTATCAGTACTAATATGTCTAAATGTTCATTTACTATAATTGAATAATGCTTTAATACTGGTAAATGTTGGTTTTGAGTTCTATTTGGATGCCTGATTCTAGATCTGGACTGTTTTTGATTTCTTTCTTTCTTTATGACAGTGATGAGGTCACAGATGAAGAGAGGAAACCAGAGGGACTGACGCTCTCTGGTTAGAAACCATCACCAGGTGTGC
>SSNR01000048.1:2375210-2437284 GCA_006937965.1 Callopanchax toddi | reverse complement strand
TTTTTTCCCGTTCCAATATTCTGCAACATCAAAGCTGAGTGTAGGCAACTGGACACACACAAGTCAACACTTGGTTACTCAGCAAGTAAAGGAGAAATATAGAAATAGAACGTAATTCACTATATTTTACTGCCTAGAAATATTTCGATCATTTTGGTAACATTTCTAAATAATAATTCAGTTCCTCGGTTAGAATATGGGCCAATATAGAGTCACTGCCTAAACGCCACATGTTTCATCAAATCTACGGTCCCATAAAATTATTTTTACAACTTAAGTTTCATTCCTCTGAATTCCATTTATTATTTTTCTTAAATTTTAACCTTAATGTCGTGTTAAATGTTGCATTATAAAAACATCGGCAATTTAAAAGGGAAATATACATTTTCTTAAACGGACAATGCATGCAATGTATGCAATGTATTTCTAAAAATGTATTGAGCTAACAAGAAAACTGATCTGTAAGACAAAGTCTGTGGTCAGCGGTTTAATCTGTAATGGTAACAGTCTGATGCATACCAGGAAAAACAAAGCTCATGATAGCTTTACAAACCAGCTGAGTAAAGAACTGGTTTTGTTGAACAAAGCCTTTTATCAGCACGACTTACGTGAACATCTTCCACTGCAGCAGCCATGTTGGAATGTCGGAGTCCGTGTTCAGGTAAACAACTGTGCTGTCAATCAAAGTCCAAGGCACTCCTATGTAGGCAAGATCTTTTTTTAAAGTAACCAATCATGTAAGGGCCGGTGAATCCTTGGTACCCGCCCCCAAACTGACAAAATTAATTTCCGCGCGCGAGCAGAATATTCACTCGAGAGCAAAGCAGCATGCGCGCGCGCGTGTCAGCCACACTCACGCTCATGAGAGCTTCATTCTGCACGCGCGAGGAGTATTATTATGCGCGCCAGTGGTAAATACAAGCGCGAGTAGTTGAATTTCGCGCGCGGGTGTTTGATGTGCGCGCGCGAGATGGGGGAATCTTCAGCGGGAGGGGAAAATACACGCGTGGATGTTTAATCTGTGCTCTCTGATTATTGGCAGGATTATAACCTCATAGGAGTCTTTGGACGCTAGATTCAAAAACTGCTCTCTTGCTGAAATAATCCAGAGTGCGGCTTTAAGTAGTTTGCTGTTAGCCTTGATGGTAACTTCTTTATTATCACTTGTAAGTCGATTTGGGTAAATGCATCAACACATAAACATAACATATTACTATAAACTTATACTTATACAGTATATTATACTATTAACAATTTACTATAAATTTGTACAACTGGCATATTTGCACATCCAGAAAATTATTACCTCTGTTTAAAGTTATCAGTGCCTTTACTGGTCTTAGTTCTTAGTTTTATGGATTTTAGTCTTAATGGCATTTCTTATTGTTTTTTAGTTACCATGTCTCTTAGTCTCTAAGCTGCAGCAAGACAGAATACATGTGTGTGAATGAGAGGGGAAGTGGAACAGTACGGTGACAGGGGTCAGAGGTTAAAAAAGAGGAAGATTTTAAGTACTTAGGTTTAACAGTCCAGAGTAATGGAGAGTATAAAAAATATTGAAGAAACGTGTTAAGTAGATTGGAATGGACAGAGAAAAGTGTCAGAGTGATGTGTAATAAAAGAACCCTTGCTCTAGACTCTAGAGCAAGGTTTCTCAATAGCCTCCTATTTCTGGCCTTCCAGCCGTGTACTGTGTCCCCCAAGCTGTCATTGTTTCACAAAATCAATCACGAGTTGGTGTGGTACCTCCTCCAGGATGAGGAGCTGCAGCAGTAGCATACACGCTCATCTGACCACATGACATTCTACCAATCCTCCTCTGGATCATCCAGATGGCATTTGGCAAACTTTAGATGGACCTGGACATGTGCTGGTTTAGAGTGTGTTGTGAATGACTCTCAGCCACCAGCACACCAAATTTCAAGTCACTACTGGCAGAACTGATTGTGTTGTGTTGGCTAAGGTTGATTATCTATAACCATCTTGAACTTTTAGCCTCCAAAAGTTAATCAGTTGTAGATAAGCATTCAATCATTTATTTCTGGTAGTTTTATTAAAATCCTTAGTAGGAGATCACAAATACACGAGAGACAATAAAAGTGGACCTGCCTTAAGTAATTATGAGTTCAAACCTCTTTGTGCAATATCCCATCACCTTCATTTCTGTGCGTCACTTTTCAGCTTCATACAAAATCAATACACCATGATTGAACAGTTAAAGCAAAATGAGCCAATAGTTGGACCACTGGCTCAAGAGCCTCAGGGGATGATAAAGTTGCTGTTTCGAAAAACAAAACCCTGCAATGGAAATGTAATAACTGAGAAAGGAAATAGAAACTGGCTGTTTACCATCTCTGTCCACAAACAGAGTGCCAAGAGAGTTCAGGCAACAGAGAGACTGATGAGACGATGTAAATGCATGTGACCCTGCTAGTACTGTCGGCTGTCCCATTTACCAACTGGGCCATGTTGTTTGTGCATGGCCATGTGTGTAGATTTGTGAGTTTTCATGTTCCAGATGCACAGCTTGTTGTTGCACATGCAGACAGAAATCCTTCCTTGGGGAGAGGCGAGCTCATATAAACATATTCATCCTCATGTGATCACAGTGTTTTTGTTCTGTCACCTGATGTGAATGTTGCATATAAATCATTTCAGTTTCAGATTCAGGCCAGTTGATTGGAGTAAATGTAAATTTAGTTGTAATAAAATTAGATTAATTTTAAAATGCCAATTAACAAAATTGTTTCATTATAAAGGAACCAGCAGACCTGGACTCAGAATGGGAGGAGCCTTTTAAAGTCAGCAGAGAGAGGAGATGTGGTCAGTTTGTCCTCCAGCAGCCTGAGTCTAGAGCAGCATAACTAAAGGGATGAGCCAGGACAAGCCAAGCTAACCCTAACTATGAGATTTATCAAAAAGGAAAGTCTTAAGCCTGGTCCTATGTCTGCCTCACAGACGGCAACTGGAAGCTGCTTCCTCAAAAGAGGAGCCTGATAACTGAATGCTCTAAGAACCTACACCAATCCTAGGTTCTGGGATGAAATCAATGCTTGTTCAGTCTACCTGTCAATCATCATGACATCACCTTCATCTCTGTGCATTCTCATTGTGTACTAAATTTGCATGCAGAACATTAATGAACAGAGAGGAGCTAGTCCCATGTGCTGAAATGACAGATGAGGAGCAGCAGCAGCAATAGCTTCAGAACCTTCTACTGAGGGCAAATCATCCAGAGGAGAGACACACACACACACACACACACACACACACACACACACACACACACACACACACACACACACACACACACACACACACACACACACACACACACACACACACACACACACAACGTAGAGTTTTAGATCACCTTGAAAGACTAAAGGCTGACATTGTCCTCCTGCAGGAAACTCACTTATTTAGAAACGAACATCATGTATTTAGCACTTCACAAATCCCTAACATTCACTCGCTACAACTCCAAGCAGAGAGGTGTAGCCATTATAATTAAATAAAAAAATACAATTTATATGTAATGAAACCATCAATAATCCAGATGGAAGATTTATTATTATATTTAAAAAAAATAATGTTGTTGCTAATACTGTTATTACTACAGTAATACAGATGATCTTACTTTCACTGGGTTTTCACAGCACTTTCAGCTCACTGACACAACACTCATAGTGGGAGGGGACTTCAACTTGGTATTCAACCCTGACTTAGACAGATCCAGCAGGGTCAATAACAAAATGAGTCAATCAGCTGATATATTAAAACAATATAGTGGTTTTTGTCTTTGCAATGCTTGGCGCTCCTATCTCTTAAGGAATAGACTTTCTTCTCACCTGTCCTCTAGATTTTTTTCTTACCGGCAACTCAATTGTGTAAGACATACTGTATATCCATTCTATCACTATTAATGACCACACATCAGTCAGTATCACATAGCATAAAAAACAATCATAACACCAATCAGACAACGGAGATTTAAAACATCATTACTAAGAGATGGATTTGTTTCAGTATCTTCAGGAAGAGCAAACGATGTTCTCTGAGATAAATGATCAGTCTGGTGTCTATGCTTGGGTCCTATTGGAGAAAGCAAAGCTGTAATACAATGTAAAATAATTTATTATTCATTACAAGGCAAAAAATGAGACTATAAAATTTACATTAAACCAAATACTGAATGCAAGGTCACAATTTCAGATACATTGATACTTCAAGAACTTAGAATATGAAAATAAATCCAGCAGATCTTTTGCAAATCAAAAAGAACAACGAAAAAGCAACAATATCTTCAGTTAAAGACTCTAAATCAATCAGTGATCCTGAAAAAATAAACAATGTCAGAGATTTTTATAAAAAACTTGTTTAACACACAACCCAACCAACTCTGACACTGAAGAATTCTTAAACAATATTAAACCACCTCAATAAATACACAACAGATATCTCTGGAGGCACATTTCTCAGTGATGGAACTCAAAAGCCTGATCCCGGCTGGCCTCTCTGCAAAGAATTTTGACCACTTATCTCAGAATCAGATTTAACTCTGGTCTCACTTTTACTCTTGAACATATCCACAAACATGCATGTGCACCTTTTTAGTATAAAATACTCAATGGTCAGGTACAGAATTTGAAGATTTGCAGCCTTGTATTCACAGATAATATTTACATAGGAAACATGTAATATATTGTTTTCACTATTTAATAATTGTTAGGAAAAAAAAGGAGATGATTGTGAATTTTGGAAGAACACTTTCCATCAGAAGTGGAGTGGAGGAATATAAATGCCTCGGTGTCCACCTGGACAGCAGACTGGACAGGAGACACAGCGATGCAGAAGGCACAGAGCAGACTGGACTTCATGAGGAAACTGAGATCCTTCAATGTTTGCAGAAAAATGTTATGTTCTATAAGTCTGTTGTGGAGAGTGTGATCACGTCTGCAGTCATCTGTTGGGGCAGCAGCATCAGAACCAGAGATCTTAAAAGTTGAACAAGCTGATAAAGAAGGCGGGGACTGTCCTGGGGACTCTGGAGACTCTAGCACTGATTGGACAAAGGAGGACACTTCAAACAATCAAGAACATGATAATCAACTCTGAGCATCCTCTACACAAGACAGTAACTCAACAACAGAAACAACAGTGTTTTCAGTTAAAGGTTCTTCAGATCTGCTGCAACAGAAGATCCTTCCTGTCCAGAACCTTCTTTAATGATTCTTTAAAAAAAAAGTAAATGAGTTACTGAAAAATCTAATTTCCCTCTGGTAATAATAAAGTATATTTTTGATTGATTGATTGATTGATTGATTGATTGATTGATTGATTTATTGATTGATTGATTGATAAGTCTTAAGTAACATAAAATCTTATTCTGAGTTTTCTTCAAAAAACAGACCAAGTTGTGAGAATCTTGGTAAAAAGGTAACGATTGGTTTAAACTAAAGACAATTTAAACTTCTGTCCTGAAGCAAATTTCGGTCTCACCTCGTCTCTTGTAGCGCTCAAGCTGCCCTGGGTTGTTCTGAGCCTTGGAGATATGCCAAGCTCCACCTTAGGTCCATGGTGAGGCCTGAAGAGATTCTAGTCTCCTCTCTCAAGAGGAAGAAAATTAACTAAATTACCAACCGTAGTTAATTTAAACGAAGAAGCCTTTTTTGTTTATAATTTTTGTCCTAACAAGAGTTGTATTTGGAATTTAAAATAAAGTAAATATTTGGAACCAGCCTCAGCTTACAATCATGAAACTCGTAAATCAAATTGGACCTCAACTCCACCAAACTTCAGGGTGTTTCTTTGCCAGGATGGTTTTCTTCGGACGAGTCCAACCAAGCCACGGCGAGTGTGACCTGGATGAGCTCTATCAAGTCCACTTCGAAGGTCGTGGGGAAAGACCTTCCTGAGGCTTTTTAGACCTGACTTCTTAAGGTGGTCTTGATCCAATAGGGAACCGGCTTCAGGTATTCTATTCAACTGTGCTGTGAAACTCTGGTGCCAGAATAATTATTCATGAATTATTAGGATAAAACTGAGCCTGATTTATTTTCCCAACCCTTAAACATCTGTTCGTTCAAGAAACTCTTGCTTAATCCTTGATCATCACCTTAGTTCTGATTGATTACGTTCTGTGTTTTTCATTACCATACTTTGATTAGTAGTAGTATAATGTTTAGAGTTGTAAGTTTGTCTGTGTCAGATCATTAATGTTATGGCTCACTGATCAGCCCCAGAGAATCACCTAATCACACACTATAAAGTCCTTAAACAAAATAATATTCATATATATTATTATGAGTATTTACATTTTGTAAACTCAGATATCTGATTGCTACATTTCAAACTAAACATCGTTCTTGGACCTACCATCTTGTAAACATTTATTTTTGCTCTTGCTGCCATCCATCTACCACACATCATCCCTGGCACCGATTTCCACCTGTCTGGACATTTTTCTTCACCATCTTCTATTTTTCCGTTGTTTTTATTTAAAGCGGGAGTCAGAGCTGTAGTAACTGTTTGTGAAACCAACAAGCAGAAACCTGTTTGGTCAGCTGTTTGTGTGTTAATTAGTTACGTAACATTAACGTCAAAGATGTTTATGTTAGTTACTGCTCTTGTCAGTGGTTAGACATGAAACTGCCGACAGAGGCAATTGGTGGAAAGGTTTATTGAACATTGTCTGGTACAGGGATGACAAGGGTTTGGACTCAGGAGACCTTGGGGGAGGAGAAGAACGTTATAGTCTCAGAGGAGTGATATTGTCTTATAGATCTGAATTCTCCAGAGAGGGCTTATAGGTTTTGAGGTAAGGTGGATCCAGGCGTTCCAGGGAAGAGGAGGAGAAGTGCTGTGGTGAAGAGTGGGTAGATAATCCAGGTAAGTGACAGTTGGAAATGGCCATTTGCAGAGCAGGTTCTCAGAAGTAAATTGTTTTATCATAAGGAGAAGATGATTTTGAAGTAATTCTGCTTCACATGTACGCAGTTTTGTTCATCCTGCAGCACAAAGAACTGCAGGTCTTCTACACCAGTGGATCCCAAACATTTTGGCTTCTGACCCACAAAATAACAGTGGCAGAGATTTGTGACCCCAACCATCACTGGCAAAATGATACAAACACTGCTAATAAACTAATTAAACAATGACAACACAAACATATACAACTATTATACCATGTTTATTCAACTGTTTGTAACAATTAGGGCACATATTAGCAAGGATTTTAAATTCACTTTCAGTTCTGGAGAACATCCCAGGACCCCCATTTGTTGTTTCAGGACCCACAGTGGGGTCCAGACCCAAACTTTGGGAACCACTGCTTTACATAAGCAAGGGAAATAAAGGAATAGGGGAAAAGAAGAAATGGAAGTTTGTTGTATTTCTTGGAACCTTGTCAGTCCTGTGTGTATTAAACAGCCATATAAGGTTTGCAGTCTTGGAAACTTTAGGACTTCATTAATCACACATTTACTCACTGGCTTTCAGCTCAAGTAGAGCTTGACAGTTTATTTCTAATTGGAGGGTTTTATGCTTTTTGTTGTATTTCATAGATTTTTTTTCTTTCTTTATTTTTAGTCAGTTCTGTTCATCGTTGCTGGCCTTTGTGTTTTCAAGATATTTTTGCTGTTTGCTTTGTGAATTGTTTTGCTGTTTAGCACTGTGGCACAGCTTTTGTTGTTTGTAAAGTGTTATATTAATCAACTTGACCCTGGCATTGACACTATACCTACTGCTCAAATACAGCTGCTAGGGAACCACCCTCCCAAAAACAGGAAAAGAAAAAACACTTTTTAAGAATAATACAGGTACAGAGATGGACAAAGAAATTATTGTTACATTAATTATAATATTATTAGAATAATCTTTATTACTTGGATGAAAACTGTAGATTAAAATAGTGTTGTCAAATGTTATAGTGTCGTTAACTGTGAGTTATTTCAAATACGATTCTGAATTTAAAAAAATCTTTAATGACCACTAGTAAATTACAGAAAATGTATACTGAAAAATTGTAAGCTGTGAATGGTGACATATTTCTGTGGGAAAACAACAAAAATAATTTAAAAAATAGATTGTAGTAGAATAAAAAATGTTATCAAATGAGCTATATTTTTCTTTCTAAGTCCTGAAATCATTGTTTAGAAATGCTCAGTGTGATCAATCTAAAACTTAAGATTTAGAGTATTTCATATTTACACTAGAAAAGATGCTTTTCCTGCGAAAAAGCAAAGTTGGAATGCTGAAAGCTGAAAGAGACAGCTGTAATTGTCCAAAACCAGCTGAAAGAAGCTCAAATGAGTGGAAATTTAGCTAAACTTTAAATATTTGCTGAAAATTTAGATTTGTTTAATGTAGCTTAAAGTTGTTAAACGTGAATAAAATTTGTTTAAAATACCTGAATTGTTGAAATTATTGTACACAATTGCTGAAAAAGTGTAATTTAGCTGAAAAGATTGCTTAAACATGTGAAAAAGCTTAAAAATCTGATTAAAAGCTTAATCTAAGCTGAACTGTGTAAATACAGTTCAATCAGTATAAGATAATTTAGCTGAAAAGATTGCTTAAATATGTGAAAAAAAGCTTAAAAATCTGATTAAAAGCTTAATCTAAGCTGAACTGTGTAAATACAGTTCAATCAGTATAAGATAATTTAGCTGAAAAGATTGCTTAAACATGTGAAAAAAGCTTCAAAATCTGCTTAAAAGCTTAATCTAAGCTGAACTGTGTAACCCTTGCTTAATTATTCTAAAGATTAGAAAAAAATATAGTAAAGGCATTGTAAAAGTGTGACCAGCTGATGAAAGTTACAGGTTTAAGAAGATGAACTATTTTAATTTGAGTTCAAAGGCTTAAAATTTCTTAATTTTTCATTTTAACTGTTTAAAATAGCTAAAAAGGTTGAATTTAGCTGAAACAAATGTTTAAAACCTCTGAAAAAAATCTAAAAAGCTGAACTAAAGCTCAACAGAACAGTATTAAGACATTTTAAGGGTCAAACAGCTGAAGGAGGCAGGAAATCAGGGAGTTCTGCTGAAACAGCGGAGGATTCTTTAAAAACCGTAAAACCTATGGCCTTAAGTAGCATATCTGCTGAAAGAGGACAAAAATCCCAACGTTTTGATGTATAATTTGTCTACATACGACAAACGGTGTGAGAGTAGGAACATTTTGTTCAGAAAGGTGCTCAAATGCAGTCAAAATCCATTACACACTGAGAAAGGCATAAACCAATCAGCCTGGCCAATCAGAAAGCACCAATTTAGCTGAGTCATGCTTAGGTGACATGCAATTTAACTATGTCTACCTCACACTGCTGTGTTTAACCTGGAAAAACCACTGTCCGAACAACTAGCTGCTATTCAAAAACGATAAGACATAAATAAAAAATTTAAACTTTGTGGGTGACAGGACACTTTCGAGGTGTTCTGTCTAAATTTCTGTGTGTCTACGTTAAAATTTGAGGGAGATATGACGATGGAAAAACAGGGTTCAGTGAAAGTTCAAAGACAGACAGATGAGGTCGATTAACATGAGAAATCGGCCCAAAAAGGGAGGATTTCTGCTGGCGTTGAGGTGATTTATGAACGAGCCATACTACCTATGGCCCAAACAACCAGATATTCTGAAACTAGACAAAAATCCCAACATTTTAATGTATAATTTGTTGATGTTCTTCAAACTGAGTGACGGTAGTGACCATTTGAAAGAAAAAGTCTCTCCTAATCCAAAACGTGCTGAGGGTTAGAGGGCGGTGATGACATCACTAGAGTGGGAGACAGGTTTGAGATTCACGATTCACTCCCGAACAAAGTTGTCCTGCTCCCACAGTTTTCACAGCACATGTATAAATTATACATCTCTGATTAGGGATTTTTGTTAGCTTTCAGAAAATGTAACTCTCATGTCTGTGTGACTTACGGTTCTCTCACAAATCGACCTAGTTGGCTCAGAAAGTCCAAATCTGCTCCTATCTCTTTCATTATAATGTTGACGATTTTTTTGTCTGACTTCTGAAATGTTCCTTGAGTTTAACTCATCATATCTCAGGAATGGTTAAAGATATCAACAAGCTGAATCATTCGGGAATAGTTGAAAGTCTTGTGAGTCTTTTAAAAGTTGAATGAAGTTTCTAGGTTGAAGTATGCTGAAGTAGTTAAAGTTTGAAAAATTGTTGAATTTGTTGAAAAATTTGAAGAATTTGAAAGATTTCAATGTATTCCAATGGGCCAAAAAGTTGGACAAAAAGCTGAATATTTCAAAAAATATTAAAGATATCAAGAAGAAAAGTCATTCCACACCATTCCTGAAGAAGCTGAACGTTTTGATATATGAATTGTTGAAATCGGTTGAAAATTGTGGAAGGAGAAGCGAGCCAAAAAACGGCGGAAGCTGGAAGAAGAATAATAAAGAGAAACAGCAAAACAATAGTTGGAATGCTTAGTCAGCATTCCAACTAATTATAAACGTTTTTCTTTTCTTGTGGCATCTTATATCAAGTTTAGGATCTTGTCTGTCTAGAAACGTGTTCTTTTTATGGAAATTCAGATAATGTCTTTCTGATCTCCTTACCGACTATCAAAGTGAACATTTTCGTGTTTGCTTTTTGTGTCTCTTCGAGGTTAACTGATAACACTCATCATCTGCCACTGCAGGCTGCTTTACAGACGGTGCCGCCTCCTCCTAGCGGTGGTGTGGTCCGCCTGTAGTCCGTGTTCGTTACAGACGGAGCGGCCAGAAGCGCTGTGCCCGTTTGCCCGAAACTCGCTTTCCCAGAAGCCTCCGCGCCGCCTCAACTTACGGAACGGGTTTCTTGGAGGCTTCGGGAGTGTTTCCCATTTAAACAAACAGTGCCGAAGATGGCGGAGAGTTAATGGTGTAAAGAAGAAATTACCGAACCGGTTGAGAGAGTCGTTCACAAGGTAAGACCGAGCTGCGCACGTGCAGCTGTTTAGTTTAATTAAACCAGCTTTGTTTTTAGCTGTGCGTCGACCGGAACGTACCGAGTTTGGTTTCTAGTGGCAGTTCACAGAATAACGAGGCATCGGTTCGGTGCGGAGGGCAGAGTGCGCTGAGCGGAGGGTCTGCTAGCATCACAGTCTCCGGTTATCTCGGCTACGGAGTGTTGGTGTAGCGTTGACCCGCTGGAGCTGCTGGGTTACACGGTGCTGCTGCTGGGTCACAGGAGGGAAGAAGAGCCACTTCTGGGACAAGCACACACTTTTACTCACATTGAAACACACACACATACAAAGATGGTTTAAGTGTTTCCGGGCAATTAATGCTGAATGAGGTCAGGTTTTATTAAACCAACATGCTTTCAACTCAGAGAGCCGGATGCGTTGTTTTTACCTGAGAGAAAGGCCGAGTTTTCCCGTTATTAACCGAATCTATTCTCTTCCTCTTCGCTGTGAAGTAATGTTCCTGGGTGTATCAGCAGGGGGCAGCCCTGTGCGAGCCCTGCTGCTCACCGAGTCCCCGGTTTGACTCCTGACACAGCTAGATTGTGCTGTTTGTGTGCCCTTGAGCATGACATAGGAGCCCCACTAAAGCACCGAGTATCTCCGAATCACGACAGCTTTCTCCTCGGTGCGTGTAAACACCGGCAGAATGGACATAAAGTTGGTGTGTGTAAATTACACACGTGCGTCCTGAAGGCTGCATCCCAGGAGTTATTCTCACGATCTGTCACAATATTTAGTGTGTAAGAAGTCTTTATGTGTGGATGCATTAAAGGTCTCGTGAAATATTTGGTTTATAAAAGACAAACATGTGAACCAGCCTTGGTCACCAGATAGTAGTTTGGATTTTACTCTTAATTGTACTTTTTTGTGCCAAAAATGACACGAGTCAGGTTCAAAATGCAGTATTAAGATTACTTTCAATCACTATTACCGGTAAAGCAAAAAACAGTAATTTTGCAATTAAAACATAATGCAAATAATATGAACTTTTGCCTTTAAGTGAAAAGGTCAAGACCCCTCCCACTTTAACAGTATCTGATAAAGCTGTACCAGAGGGAGTAAAGTCATGTAAGACAGACATTTACTTTGTTTCAAAGGAGTCTTAATCACTTGTTTTCATTTAATGTAATAATCATTTAATGAATTACATTCATTACATTCTAGTTACTTTACAGTTGGTTCCAAATACTGTATAGGTGAAGCTAGTTTCTACAGATAGACAGAAGCTTGTTTAGGTTGTTATAATTCCTACAGGATTAAAACCTTCTGTTTATGATGAAAGTCCATATAAACACATCAAACTGATTCTTCTTAGAAACATTTTTACAAGTTACACAAAGAGCAACCATTGCTGTAATATTGGACAGCCTAATCTGTGGATTTGAGCATTAAAATTACTCAATTCACTGACTTGAAGCAGCAGAGGACAGTCTCTCATGTTTAAAATGTTCTCTATATGGTGCACTATTTCTCCAGTCATGATAGAACTTGTGTCTCTGTTTTGTGCTACTCATCAACAGTCTGGGTTCTGCACTTTTTGTGCTTTAGAGTTTACTTTTACATTCCTCGACATTGTGTCATTAATGACCATTAATAACATCAATTTTAAAAAATATATATTCAGAATTAGGGCTGAATAATATATCAAAAATCCATCGTTGTCGTAATATCAGCACGTGCGGCTTATCACAAAACGAGGCGGTTATCTTTGTCTGATATTGAATTGTTTTTGCTGATTTGAGGGTGTGACACAGAAGTGAAAACAGAAGAAATCTGTATAGGGGAATACTTTTCACAGCACTGTATGTATGTGGATACCGGCCAGAAGTTTTTATTGCTTAATAGTCTGTTAATTAGGATGCTGGTGTGTTATTCATCAGTCTCAGTGCCACTAGGCTCATCATTACACACATTATCAGCTGTTCTCTGGTTAAACTGCTTGTTTTTTGATTCAGGAATGTGAAACGACACAACGCCTGTCAGTCTTCTGCTGACTGACTGGCCGTGCCACCCTTTTGTGATGTGCTCAGTGCAGAAGTGGAGGTGTTTGCCACTGAGGAGCCACAGCACAGCTCTCCTGACAGATTTACTGTCAATTCTGTGGCTTAAGTCTTTGCACACGCTCAGTTGCACATGCTCCTACAGTCTGGTCACAAGGAAATGATGTGACTGTGGACAGGCTGAACTGTGGAAACCTCTTGAGAGGGTTCTTGCTATAAGGGAGGATGGTGGGTTGAGTGTATTGATGGGGAGGAGGTGGTTGACAGTGATGCATGACGTTGGGGGGAAAGGGGGACAGAGGTGAGCAGGGGAGGCTGGTGACTGGGTCAGGCACTGGGGGCAGGGCTCACTCAGCAGCCAAGGAGCTGGGTGTGTGGAGGAGGAGGTAGTTTGTGAGTGGATCCTCTTGGTGCAATTCAGTCTGGGATTTTTCTCCTCATCTCATTGGTCATATTTTCTCTTTTGTGGAATCATAAAATGTTCTTCCTGCTTTCCCCTCCTACAATTGAGAGAACTCCTCAGGTGTGAATCTTCAAACTAGAAAGTTCCAGTTACCTTTAAAAAGAAACAATCTGAATTTGCTTGGATGACTTAGAATCTACACCAAACTGCTGTTGTCCTGATGAAGATTTTGTTTCTCTGTCATGGATTAAGATGTATGAAACAGAAATGAATCTTCAGCAGTTGTTTAAAAAATTTCACTCACTCTGAATGAGGGGTCTCAATCATTTTGTCTTATTATTGAACTGAACGGTGCCATTTCAAACACACTCAGCTGACTGGATCTGTTCTCACATTTTCCCAGAATGTAGTACTAAGACTTGTGATTTTGAAAAATATTTTGATGTTACAAGAAGCATCATAGTTTTTTTTTTTTTTTTTTTTTTACAAATAACTTCTAAAATTGTTATGCAAGAATAACAAATTCCATTTTATTGTATTGGAATGTCAAGATTGTGGTTATAGTGGACAGTAACAATTGTAATACAGGTATGTATTTAAAATAGATTTGATTTGTGTGTTTTTCTTTCGTTCTATATATTAACTTTAATTTTTATTTGAATGAGTTTATATTTTAAACTGCTTTCAGCTTTAATCTTAATTCACTTGCTACTTTGAATATTTCTGATAGATGAGGTACTTCTGATATCTTAACCCTCTTTATGTTTCTATTAATTTGTTGAAAGTGCCCATAGTAGCCTTTAAAAATTGGTTCAAGTCCAGCTGTATCACAGAATAGTCCCTGACTGTTAGTAACGTCCAAACTGAGGCAGTCACTCCCATTAGAATAAACGAGAAAGAAGAAGTGCAGAGATCAATGAGTCGTAGGAGGACAGTGAGCTGTAATTGTGAGAACAAAACACCAAATTAGAGGAACCAGTAGCTACATTTTTATTGTTACTTCATATGTGTTCTAAAACACATGCATTTCAGCATAACTCTACACAGGGGTACTCAAATACAAATGTTAAAGAGCCACAAGTCTGGGGTCCTGCGCTTGCGAGGTGGGGATGCCATGCTAAACTCCCACTGCTGAACGAGCAAGCATTCAAGTGCACTGTTCTGAAAGTGAAAGTAAAACTTAAAGGCTGCAGCTGGTCATTTTGTAAGCACACGCACATACCTATGGCATCCATATTGACTAGGGATGCTCGTTTTCCAAATTTTGTTTAACCGGCTATTGAAGCTCTTAACGGTTAGTAACCGGTTAACTGTAAAGTTACGCCACCGCTCGGTGGTCTGGTTAGTCTCGTACCGGACCAATCACAACGTTTTTAAATGGGTTGGAGGGTGGGATTAGCCGATGACGTCAGAGCTCCGACTCTGAATTTAAATAATCATGGCGGCAGTTCGGGAACCGCGTTCGTTTGAAACGTCTTTATTATCAACTTTGGACGATTTAGATTTGGGCTTTTCTTTAAGACGTGACCAGATAGAGGAACTTAAGTCTTTTATGTTGAAAGAGGATTTATTGGCCGCTTTGCCGACAATCTGGTTCCGGTTGTTGCTAAATGTCTCTAGCGTGGTTTGATTGACAACCGTTGATCCTGCCCTGATGAATGAGTCGTTTCAGTGGACCGTGACCAGACCATATCCACATATATAGTCTGGTTTACCAGGCTATCATTTTACAGCAAAGTGAATCCAAAGTTCTGCAACTCCATTCATCCATCCATTCATCTTCTGAAACCGCTTAGTCCTCCACAGAGGGTCGCGGGGGAGCTGGTGCCTATCTCCAGCGGTCAAGGGGCGAGAGGCGGGGGACACCCTGGACGGGTCGCCAGTCCGTCGCAGGGCCACACAGAGACGAATGAGACAATCAATCACACACCCACTCACAACTAAGGACAATTTACGAGCCCAATTAGCCTGACAGTCATGCTTTTGGTCTGTGGGAGGAAACCGGAGTACCCGGAGAAAAACCCACGCACGCATGGGGAGAACATGCAAACTCCACGCAGAGAGGCCGCAGAGGCGGGACGCGAACCCACGACCTCCTTGCTGCGAGGCAACAGTGCTAACCAACTGCACCACCATGCAGCCCAGTTCTGCAACTCATACAACAATATTGAGAATGTTTTCGAATGTTTCAGGACATTTTGGAGAATCTTGCAAATACCGTTTTTCTTGAGCTTTAACTAGCACAAACCTGAATTACTCTCATGTAAAGGTACGCTCAACATTCTGAAACAATTCCCATGAGCTTCTGTGTCATAAATCAGTCCCTGAGGATTTCCTTATTAATATGTCCCCTACAGCTGAACATGCTGCTGTATGCGTTTCCTTGATGGGCTGAGAGACAAGTTGAAATAAAAGAAATGATTAAAGTTGTGAAATATGAAGCAGTCTTGAATAAAAGCCTTTTCTAGAGTGCTCAAGAACTTGAGCCAGAGTAAAAGTTTATAAGGCAACGACCTGAATGAAAAACCCACAGTGAAACTCTGATGTGCTGTAATTCAGCTCCCATTAAGTCGATATTTGCTTACATTTAAGGCTCTCTAGTGGAGCTGGAAACAGTAAAGCCAGCATGCAGACCTAACAAGAGACACATTTTGCAGCTACTCTTGAGATAATAAGTTAGATTTACTGTATGTTTATTGTCTTTGTCAGATAAATCAGATGTTTTAGTTGCTCAGCTCACTGCACGCATTGAGCCAAAAGAACACATCACCAGCTTTTGAGTCTCTCCCCACTCAAAGTACTCAAGAGTTTATCCTTGACAGATTTTTGTTTAATTCATTAACCAAAGGAGACATAAATATATCCTCAAGTTTCATATATCATACTAATCACTTGTTTATTTAACTCCCATTCCTGTTTACGGTTATTGTGTTGCTGATTGCATTGTGTGTGGTTTTGAGTTACATCACAGTGGTGTGTGTGTGTGTGTGTGTGTGTGTGTGCGTGTGTGTGTGTGTGTGTGTGTGTGTGTGTGTGTTGGGAGTTTATGCCCCAGTGGTTGTACAGGAAGTTATTGGCCTTTTATGTGTCAAGACAATGCAGGAAGTGATGTTAGTGGCACAGAGACACCATTTGTCAGCACTGACACAGTTAGCATTTTGGAAGATTGTAGTTAAACAAGATTCTGTGTCTGCATGGTACTGTAAAAATACAAATGAACAGTTGTATTAAAATAAAATATATGCAAAATACATTTTAAAAGTTCATTTAATAAAATAGTTTTTTTTGTACAAAATTAAGGCCTACAACAATTAATTTAATTATTCCAATAATTTGATTACAGAAAATCCTCCAGGCAAAATTAATAGAATGGAGGCTTCGTTTAAACCATATGACTTCATGCTGTTCAGTGATCACATGTTTCACTGAGACAGTTATTAGCTAATTTTCAGCACAACAGCACCATGCCATCAACGTCATACAAACAACTGATGTGTTTGTGATTAAATCTGGATTCACTGCAGTCACAAGTCCTTACAGTGACACCGGTGTTCTCAGTTTAAGAAGTGAAATAAAAGTCCAGGCGCAGCGTCAGATCGTACACTCAGCTCTACATGTCCAGATTTGTACCAAATTAAAAGTCTTTACGAGCACGTTCTGCTTTAAGATGAAATCCGTTTACCAACTTGTTAAAGAACCACGATATGAGTTTCCAACATAAAGGATGAACTAATTCAGTATTAGGAGATCTTTCCACAAAAACGACCGAAGGTTTTGGATCATAAAGGACAAGCTGTTGTAGTCAGGCAGGCCAGACACAGAGTTTTCAGGTAATTTTCTCACTCACCTCTACGTACCTGTCCAGACTTTATCATCTTTAAAAAAAAGTCACAAATGTCCCCAAGTCTTATTGCAGGACTTAGCTGTCAGATCTGTTTAATATAAAATGGGCCTCATTAATGCTTTGATGCTGGTAAATACCTCAGAATACAAAACAAAACAGAAAAACATGGTTAACACAGCTAGCAGTTAAACTTTTTTTTTACTGGTAAGTTGAAACTGTGTAGTTTTCTCACCTGATAACAGAGATTGCTTCTTTTTCCTATCTAATGTTTGTAATATTTATGCCAATAAATAAAACAGATGCTTTATTGTTAGAAATTAAGGATTTGATTTTCAGAAAACTGAAACTGAATTGATGTATTTCCCAAAAGATATATGTAGGTGGCTGCATGGTGGCGCAGTTGGTTAGCACTGTTGCCTCGCAGCAAGGAGGTCGTGGGTTCGCGTCCCGGCTCTGCGGCCTCTCTGCGTGGAGTTTGCATGTTCTCCCCGTGCGTGCGTGGGTTTCCTCCGGGTACTCCGGTTTCCTCCCACAGTCCAAAGACATGACTGTCAGGCTAATTGGGCTGGTAAATTGTCCTTAGGTGTGAGTGGGTGTGTGGTTGTTTGTCTCATTCGTCTCTGTGTGGCCCTGCGATGGACTGGCGACCCGTCCAGGGTGTCCCCCGCCTCTCGCCCCTTGACCGCTGGAGATAGGCACCAGCTGCCCCGCGACCCTCTGTGGAGGATTAAGCGGCTACAGAAAATGGATGGATGGATGGATATATGTAGGTATTGCAGTTATTACTCAGTTTTTATTATAGAATTCAAAACAAATATAGTTTGAGTCAACATTTTTAGTCTTATTAAAAAATAAAGTACACATCATCAGGAGATTTAAACATCTAAAAAAATATGTAAAGTTCTTGATAAGCCCCCTTAAAATTATAGCCTCAGTTGGATAATAGTAATGTTATTTTGTTACTAAAATAATTAAGATAAATGTAGTAGCAGTTATTCAAAAACAAAGACCACTATTACTGTTTCCGTATGAGTAAAAAGGTTAAATAGCAATGACTGATGACAAATATTAAACAAAAATACTTGTTTAAAGATATTTTCTTACATGGCTGATGTTTGTAAAATAGTAAAGATCAAAAATAGCTTTAAACCTGTGAAATTGAATCTTGCATGAATTCAGAAATTGTTACTAATTCCTATTAAATGTGATTCTTCATGTCAACCCATCACTAAACACTAGTCAGCTGTCTTAAGCTGGGAAAACAGGTGTCCTAATAGTCATTATTGAGATCAGTAACAAATGGAATCAACGGTAAAATTGACTTCTCTGGTTATTGGTTTTTAGTCATTTATGTGAAGAATAAAAGAAGATGGTTCATTTGTGATGACTGATTAGCCAATTTGGAGGAATAGAAAGAGAATACTGTGGGTTGAGCTGATGGACTGTCAGAATTGTGCAGTGTATTCTCAGTGTCTGTTTTCTTTCTTTCCCCTAGAATGCCTCAGTGCAGCTCATGTCCTCTGCTGTTTTTTTCCCCTTTTTTCTGAGAGCTATTTCCTCTGTGAGAGGAATGTCAAGTGCCCATCTCAATGCGCGTTTCCCTGTTCTGTATTGTTTTGTAACTTGTGGCTGACTCTTGATTTCTATCTTTTCCTCGTCCTCTTTTTCCTTTCCCTCAGTCTTTGTCCTCTCAGCTGTCTCCCATTTTCACTGTAAAGCACTAGCGAGTGGCCACGTCTGAACGTGCCCAACTCACAGCAATTTGGCAAATTAGTTGACGTAAAACAAATTGTATGTTGGGGTAAATGAATAGTTTTCTGTTCAGTTAGTACAGGTCTGTGTGTGAGTAAACTGAGAGAGCTGAAGGAGGGGTGATGAAGAGTGGGGAGTAAACGAGGGGGAGGAGGAGAGTCGCTTTATTAACGTGGCGGCTCCCACTAAAATTCAGGGAGTGCTGTTGCATCCAGCTGTTACTGGCTGCACGAGGCTTCGTCACCATGGCAACCCAGCCCTGCGACTGCTCAAGGTCGTTCATCCAGCTCTGAATTGAGCAGCGTGCTGCACATATGATGTGCATGGAGAGAGAAAACAGAGGGATTTACTTTAAAGTGACCAATCGAAGGCACTTCAGTGATGGACAAATTTACCCCTTCTTCCATCTTTCCTTTTGATATATACACACACAGACACACGCATAAAACCATACACATATTTAGACCCATCACTTTTTTACCTCTGTGTTTTTCTTTCTCTCCTGGTGCATTGCTGCGAGGATACTTAGGACTTCTTCCACTTTCTCCTCTCTCCTCTCAGAGGATCTGCTGGAGCATCTCTTGAGGCCTCTGCTGCAAGTTTGCAGTTACCAGTTAGATTCGCTGCTGCACACATTGTTCTCTAAAAGTTTCCACCTGGTCTCTGATCATCACAGACTTTTAGATTAATTGCATGTCTCAAAACTGCACCTCTTTGAGAATGCATGTAAACACTTTTGTGTTCTGCTAGATATGTTACAGCTAACATGCTGCCAGGCTTACACTGACAATTCTTACATTGCATGAAAATGGGCTACAAAAAGATAACCACACTTAACTGCATTTTGCTAAATCTAAAGATTTTGGTGCTGAGTTGCAAACTTTCCAAATCTTGCAAAAAGAAATTGATTAGTGATTAAAATTGGCCACTATCCATCAGAATCAGTTTAATTAGATCTTTTTTTTTTTGGGGGGCCATGAAGGCGTTTTACCTGGTCTGTAAACACATAATCACTAAGCTTTAATTTATGGTAGCAATACCAGATCTTCCATGTGGAACTTTTTAGTTTGGGAATCATAATTTTCAGGTTATTCAGAGAAAACTCTTCTGTTTCTCTGTCTCTGTGTCTCTCTGTGTCTCTCTCTCTCTCTCTCTCTCTCTCTCTCTCTCTCTCTCTCTCTCTCTCTCTCTCTCACTCTCTCACTCTCTCTCTCACACACATACACACACACATGGACAATGTTTATGGGGTAGTAGATGAGGTAAATGTTACCAGCTGCAGCACAGCGAGAAAAGGGCTTCAACTCTACCTGAACCCAACACGTCACCGCCTCCTCAACTTAATTCACTACTGCTCAGCCTGCCCCTAAGCTGACACACCTCATGAATCCTTTTAGACACACAGATCTATGGAATACTACCACAAAATCCTTCTTTTTTTTTACAATTTTCTATCCATCTTTGTATTTCTGCATATATTTTCTTATTCTTTGACTTACATTTTCCTTGTTTGCGTATTTCGTATTGTTTTATACACCAACACATCTTCCAGGGCCCACAATGACCAGTATCATCATCGCTCATGTCAGAATAGTAAGGTAGAGCTACAATACCTCCAACCTGTCACATTAGTGTGAAGCTGTTTGCTGGCTGAGCAGGTTTTGTGTTACTGGCTGTGGCTCCACCTCCCTTCAGATTGGTGTTGTACTTCTTGTTAAGTTGAGTTGTTCACTGTACACTGCAGCACTTTTTACAAACACTGAGCATTAGCTGCACTACGCTCCACATAGACACAGTTATAAAGAAGAAAAACAGGACTAAAGCAACACCAATACAATATTAAAGGGCAGTTAAAGTCAGGTCTACATTTTCCTTTTATTGCCACAAACTTGATCTGAAAGAGGGGCTCACTATGCTCAATGAAAATAAAGAGAATTTGCAAACTTTCCCCCTTTTTGTTGGGACTAAACAGAATTACAGCCATTTTACCATGTGCTCATGCCAAGCTGAGAAGTGGAAAGAAGCTCTCCATGCATGGGCCCCAGCTCAAGCAGATGCAGCGTCTTGAACCAACTTTTCCTGTATAAACCTTTTATTTTCCCTCCCTTCACAATGAGCCTGCTACTCCTGTGAGCTCCAAGTTTTAGTAAACAGTCAGTGACATTCACATGCTCTCTGTAGCACAAAGGAGACTGAAATTTAAATATTGATTTGATGAAATGTGAGAAGGATTTTGTAATCTTCCTCTACATGCTTTTAAAATTTGTTTGCATGTATTAAAAACAGACCTTGTACAATCATGTCTTCTTTTGTGTACAGTAGTGTGACTGTACTTAATCAAATTTGATTTTAGGTCCAAAATACTGAGATCAGTAAAAAATAAAATTTTTAAAATTGTCATTTTCAATTTGCAGGCATACTTTTATTTTGCCTTGCATCCTGATTCCTGAATAATGCACACTTCCCCTCATCTGAAGGCTAAACTCATATGTGTTTTGTGTTAGTGTTTTAAAGTTAGTATAAGCAGAGGTGGCAGAATGAGAGCAATACACTGTGAAGGTAAATGATTCACATCCAAAAATACACCTTCATAATTTTTAATTATATTCCTTTATTCCATACTTTTGTATTTCCAAGCATCAACACTCCTTAAAAATAAATTTTTATATGCAATTGCTTCTTACATGGACATCTGGGCTTCCGTAGAAGCTCTTTTCTGCTGCATGACTTCTTTAATGCGACTGATCTATCAAGTAAACAACTAGATTGAATTAGCTGTTGTTTACATGTAGTTTAAACTAATGTCTGAGTGGTGCAAAATTATACTATTTGTTTCTCATCCTAAACAAGTCCAGACGTTTTTGGGGTATATTGATTTAAGTACAATTAATTTATAGACTCAAGTTTTAATCATCACTAGATAACACAACCCTGCCCCCTGCTGAAGTAAATTGACAGCTTTAGTCTCATTAAAATGTGAATTCTAGAGATAGTTATCGAGGTAAATAATTTTGATATCGGTGTTGACCAAAGTATTTGTAATTATGATTTTTTCCCCCCCATAATCAAGCAGCCCTATATACTAGTGTGCTTGTAAGTTCCTCATTTGGTATGATGCACAGGCTGCAATATCATCTCTTGTTTCGGTCTTGAATTTCGTCTCCAGCAACATTAGTTGAGATGTCTGCTTGCATGAATGATCCAAATCCAATTGAAGAAGGTGAGTGATACCAGTGGTGTATAAAATGCATATGTGCCATTGAATCAAACAGCTCTACGGACTCAAATACTGCAGCAGAACTGTCAGTTTCACTATGGAGCAGTTTGTATTTGTTTTTGCGAAACTAAAGGAATCTGTGATTGTGCAACACTGAGCTGACAGTGAGGGCAGTCATGTCACTTGTGCATGTGATATTCACCAACAACAGAACTCTAGTTAGAGCTGTGTGTTTTAGGTTTAATTTTTAAAGCAGTTTGAAAGAGTGCTGCAAACTTTTAATGAATTATTGGGTGAATATGCAAAATACGGCTAAGTTTATTTTTCTGCTCATTAGGCCCGTTTCTACTATTGGAACTTCAGGGTAATTTTACCGGAACTTTGCAGCGCGCGACTGTTTGATGCGGGCCATTTTGAGAGGGCCGTCTTCAGGGCCATTTCAGTGACCAACGGAGTCCCTGATCAGGGGCAGGTACTCGGATCGGCCCGATAGACTCGCGGAGTGGGAAATGTGGTTAACTCGTGCTGATTGGTTGTGGGATGAAGGAAAATGATGAAAGCAGACCGAGCCGAGATAAATTACCTGTGTTGTTGTCGGAGCTTGCAAAATGACCGTGTCTTCGAAGTTGGATTAGTTCGTCATCAAATATACTCATCCTTCTGTTCAGCACTCCCATCACTGTGTATAAAAACAGCAAAATATGCCGCAACCATCGCTTCTTTGTCCATTGTTGATCTATTTATTATTCTCTGCTTCCTTGTCTGTTGGCGCCTTTACGCTCGTCAGTGACATCGATGCTGACGTCTTACAAAAGTTCTGGAAAGGTGGGGGCTGTAATGGAAACACGAGCGCTGAGCGGAACGAGCCAGCTGATTTGTCCCGGTCAATTTCGCCCTCTAGGATTTACCCTGAAGTTCCGATAGTCAAAACGTGGCTATTGAAAGAAAAACACACCATATCATATGAAATAGTCATCATACAATTATAATCTTTCAACCAGTCAATGTACAACTGACTTGATGATTGTTGGCTAGGAGATACAGAATGCTTTAAAAATGAACTTCACTGAATAATATAATAAAGTATCTAACTACTGTTCCTGCAGTAACACAAAAAATAAATTTCTCCAATTTCTAATAGCTAAGGGAAAGGTTCCAGTGGTCCAAAAGGCACCTATTGTTGTTGAACATGCTTTGTCTCCTGGTTTCTGTACAGTATATTTTAGATCAAATAAAACAATTCTTTTAAATAAAACCATTGCAGACTTTTTAGCTGTGGCTTTACTGTCCCATAAAACAGAGAGTTCCTACATCCTTTGTTTACACTTGAACCAAGTTTTAAAAAGGATATCGGAAGTTTTCCTGTTTTTAGAAGAGAAAAAGACTAAGTAAATTCATGTCACATGACGGTAGACACTCTCTGGAATCTCACTCACACATTACAGTGTGTGCTATCTGAAAACTGCCTTCCTGTCATACATCACTGATAGGTCTCCAATAGAGGCCTTGTAGAAAGTACGTGCTAGCCCAGCACGGTCTCTTGTCCTATCTCACCAAGGCTAAAAATAACACCATCTCTGTGCTAGACTTAGAGAAAAGGAAGGGGGAGAATGCAGAGAGTGTGGAGGAAGGAGAGCCGAAGGTGGGGATGATGGAATGAGAAGCGGAAAATAACATTCAAGGCAAGAGAAAGGGGAGACGAGATGAACAGAGGGAGAGCAAGGATTAAGGGAAGAAACGACAAGAAGCTATTAATAATTTACCTGCAGAACACCTCTAGTTCAACCTTTAGTTCTGGTCAGTGGTGCTGCTGAATGTCGCATACTGTCAACAAACTCATGATCTGACTGGTGCAGCCTGCTCAAAATGCTGAGATCCTTAATGTGTTTTTTATACTTAAACAGTTTAAAAAGTAGGAATAAAAAGATTACTGGTGAGGTGAGGAAATACGATCAAGGAAGACCAGTAAATGTAAAAGATTCATGAGATTGAAGCTAAATGCTGTGCAGCAGTCTGCTTAGAGTATTTTAAAATGCTTGGGAATTATCATAACAAAAAGTAATTTCTTAATTAATTCACAACAACCATGTGGGTTTTGTTTGTATGTATCATGATTGTGCAAAAGGTCCTTCTGATAGAGACAGTAAAAATGAGCAAGAAAAGCAAGGTATTGTTTTATCTGATACATATTTTAGGATATTTTCACAAATACATTTTTAACTATTGTTTTTTTCTGTTTTGCAATTTACTGAACATCCATGTCACTAAACTCTTATCTAAAATCCTTTCCTGTTACTTGTTGCAAAGCTTCCTCCTTCATCTTAACACTTTGACTGGATGACAGTTTGTGTAAAAATAGTTTGGGGATGAATAACAAAATGGCTACATCAGTATGTCATTACTAATGATATTTTTTTATTCCCAGTTGTACATCCTCAGTCTCTTCATGTGTTCTTTTCAACAGCACATCACTTAGAGATACACATACAGTATATTCAGCTCTGACATGTCAGGACTAATTTGTGGCTGTTCTGCATTTAACCTTTGTCCTGACACACTTCAGCTGCACAAAGGAGCAGAAATGTAGCCAGAGGAGTTAAGGGGGAGGAGGTGACTTGTTGCTGTGTAAATATCATGGAATGACAAATGAGCGCATTTATGACTTTGAGCATATTTAGATCTTGAATTCATTAACAAAACAAACTGAAGTGTTGGGTCAGGGATGTGGTATTTGTATGGCACAAATTCTGCACAAAAGACAAAGCAGAGAGGACGGGGGTAGAATGACAGGTTTTAGGGTTTTAGTGTGGGGGTGTTGAAACAGCAGAAGAAGGAACTTTGTTGCTGGTTGCCATTTAATGTTTTTTCAAACAGCCCATTTACTGTGTAACCTAAATCCTTGGATGAGATGTCTTGGCCTCAAATGAGACCATCATACCACACATGGCTTAGTTGGGTTGAAACACTTGAATTCATACTGAAATGCTGTGATTTTGATTAGATTCACATACATACAAATTTGCCTTCAGTGTTCAGATACAAAAGTACCGTATTTGCCCGAATATAGGACGACCCTGATTATAAGACGACCCCCCCTTTTCAAGACTAATCTTCAGAAAAAAAGACTAAATTCAATTTTTAAAGAAACTATTTTTATTGAAATTTTGAGAAAATAATTTAACTAATGCTACTAATAATTCCAGACTGCTTTAATATTTGCTTATTAACAGTGGTGCACACAACTAGTCCACCAGTCCACCGTACTGATCTCTCTGCCCAACACACCTTTGCTGACAGGAGCTTTCACGGTCAGATTGTGCAGCTTCACGATCATCAGACACTGATGAACTTCACATCCAGTTGTGGAGCTGAGATGGAGTTTTCATGTAGGGGAAGCTTGTTTAAACACACACGCTGCTGCGGCAAAATGCACAGACACACACACACACACACACAGCTGCGCCATGAACGAACAGACACACAAACCGGCTGCTGTGCCATGATCGCGCGCACACAAACCCGCTGTTACGCAATTATTGCGCACACACACACACAAACCCGCTTTTGCGCCATGATCGTACACACACACAAACCCACTTTTGCGCCATGATCGCGCGCACACACAAACCCACTGTTGCGCCATGATCGCGCGCACACACAAACCCGCTTTTGCGCCATGATCGTGCAGACACACACACACAAACCCACTGTTGCGCCATGATCGCGCGCACACACAAACCCGCTGTTGCACAATTATTGCGCAGACACACATACAAACCCGCTGTATGTGTGAGGGAGTGTGTAGGTGTGTGTGTCGGGTGCATATAAAGAACGGTGAGATGGATGAGGTTCTGAGGGAGAATGCGTGTGTGAATCGAGCGAGCGACGCGAGTCCTCACCTGTACAGTCTGCTGCTGAAAACACCTGCTGGGTCTGGACATTTTAATCCTCAGTACTAGTAGACCTGTAACTTTGAACTAGGCCAGGCCCAGACCTCTGGAACCGCTCGCGGTCTGAGCTGCTTCCTGCCGCTTTGACCAAAAAGCCTGCGCCCTCCGCTGGAAAAACTAGGGCGCGATAATAAGACGACCCCCCCTTTTTCAAATTATTTTCAATGAAAAAAACCTTGTCTTATATGCGAGCAAATACGGTAATATGTTACAAATTCTAGAATAAGTAATTTGCTTGGACCGTTATGAAAGTTTGGGGCTTGGGTTGTTTCAGATATCAAAGAAAACCATTGACCTTATCTGATGACCCCATTCTGAGCGTCAGTCACTGAGGGTTTGTTTTTGGCTTTCCCATCACAAATCCTCAGTGACTCTCCAAACAATAAACTCTTTGACTTCAATTTATGAAATTTTAAACACTAGTCCCTTTCACAAAATGTTTTGATATCATCACAAAGACAAGCCTCTTTGTAAGAGCTAACTCTGGTCATTCATAAAAACAAACAAAACACAAGTGATCTAACCACGTTCCTTATACAGGAGGTAATATAAGTATTGAACACATCACCAATTTTCTTATTAATCACTAAATGTGCTATTGACAGGACATTCTCGCTAGATGTTAACAACCCATCAAATCCACACATGCAAAGAAATCAAACCATCGATGTCCATGCATTAAATTATGTGTAATAAAGTCAACAACAGAGAAAATGTTTTGAGACTCTTCCTAGAATGAATTTAATACTTGGAAGAAAAGCTTTTGTTGGTGATGACAGCTTCATGATGCCTCCTGTAGGAGAAACTAGTCTAATGTGTTGCTCAGGTGGGATTTTGGCTCATTCCTCCAGATAGTCTTTAAACCCTGAAGGTTACTAAGGTCCCTTCTATGAGCTTAAGTTCTTGCCATAGATTTTCTGTAAGATTCAGGTCAGCTGATTGACTGGGCCGTTCTAGCAGCTTTATCTTCATTCTCTGAACCCAGTTGATTTTCCTTTGCTGTGTGTTTGGGATCATTGTCTTGCTGCAACGTCCACCCATCATCCTTGTAGATGGCAGCAGATTTTTCTCATGAAGGACTCGCTACATCCTTCCTTTGATTATATGAAGCGTGCCAGTGCTGTGTGCTGTATAACTCTTCTAATAATTATTTTATAGGGCTGGGCGATATGACCTCAAATGAATATCACGATTTATTGAGGCGTTCACCTCAATAATGATTAATGGACGATAACTACATGTATGCACAAAAATAAGTTGTCTACACGATGGGTCTGTGGCTGCATATTTGCTCCATGGACTAAAGTTTCCTGCAAACACAAATATTTAAGATACAATCTCTTATATTCTACAGATGGATATTATAAAGAGCTGCATCGTGTGAATATTGTCACATTTGAGTTGTTAGGTAATCAGGTTCTCTATAAAGTGTGGTTGAACTGAGGGTGGAGGACGTGTTACCTTGACTTGTTGTTAGTCTTTCTACACAGTTTGACTTTTGTCTTTTGTTTTCATCACATCCTCCTTGCTGAATCCATCATGTTGCCAAATGATTGATGAAGCATTTTTCTGGGAATAAGCTTCTCCTCGACCTAATTTACCACAGAAACTGCTCCAGCTTGTAGTCCACTCGCGGCTGGCTGCAGTAAAACCCGTGGAGCGCCACAAAATCGAGCAGAAAGCTGTCATAAGTGGCAGCCAGCTGCAGGCAGCTACCAGCAGCCGCAAACAGTGAGCTAACACGGCCCGCTAGTGACACAGAGCGACGAGCCTGCTGCTTCATGTTTGAACGATTCTCCATTTCCTTGTTTTTCCCTTCTTGTTACAAACTGGATAGTGGAGTCATGTGACTAGCTGTGTCTAGGACTAGTTGAGTCACAGCTTTTTTTGCACCATTGACCCCTTTGACTACCAACATTTACACATAGGCAAGGTGGGTGAAGTGCCTTGCCCAATGACAGAGTGACCCGGCAGAATCTTGGATTGAACCGGCAACCCTCTGCTGGACGACCCGTTTTACTGTAAATGCCCCAATAAAAGACTCACAACAACTTCTCACAAGCTGACTCATTGTCTGCTGAGTCATAGCATCTCGCTCTTCTTGACAGATGGCCTTCAGGTCATTGAGGTTCTGGGGTTCAGAGTTACAAGCCTCTACAGTCAGCTGATCCTATAGGTTTTCTCTGGGATTCAGGTCTTGGGAAAGTGCTGGTCACTACATTTGAGGTACTCCAGTCTCCAGCAGCCATTCACTAATGATATGATCTTGATGAGCTGGAGCATTGATGTTCATGAAGATGAAATTAGTCCTGTGTTGTTCATTCATAAGAACAATGACTGGATTAATGATGTTATCCAGGTAGTGTCAGTTTGTCACAGCGCCATTCACAAAGTGTGTGACAGTTCTGTATTGACTAGACACACCTGTCTACACTGTAACACCACCACCACCAAAGGCTTGATGAATAAAAACTTGCCTGATTCTTGTATATTATATAGAATATATCTTATATATTAAACATTTTATTATTATTATATACAAAAATAAATAATAACGTATAGAAAACTATGTAGATAAAGAAATGTTCTTGTGGGGACTTATTTGTGCTGCAGATCATTCTGGATGTATCAGATTTTAGCATCATAGCTCTAGTTTAATCCAGCTGTTATAGCGAGGACTTTTTTACTTTCTGAGTGGAGAGCAGGATGGAAACACAGCCGCTGACAAGAGAAAGCCAGCCACAGGTGACTGAAGCTCAGTGTGTATCATCTCATCTCGTGGTCCATCTACATTTGATCTGCACACATTTTTAAGATTCACAGCCTGCTGCTCTCGTGTGTGTGTGTGCACATGTGTGTCTTATTGTTACAGCCAGGTGGATGGAGGAAATCATGATGCTGATGTGTGGAGAATAGAGCAACAGGGAGCTTCTTCAGTAGCCATGGCTGCTAATTAATCAAACACACACACACACACACACACACACACACACACACACACACACACACACACACACACACACACACACACACACACACACACACACACACACACACACACACACTCAGAGGCATGAAGCAGTGATACAAAAAAAATCAGACATACAGTGCCTTGTCTCCTTACAAGTGGCTCACAGCCATTCTACGTGCTGTTGCCTGCCATGCCCACTCTTGTTTGCAGAGCTGCCCCTCCCCTCACTGATGCTATGATCTAAACCCCCAAACACACACCCCTTATTCTTCCTCCTTCACTAACACACACACTATCCAAGAGCAGAACCATGCACACACACGCACGCACACACACACACACACGCTTGCATTGCAGCACTGTGGCAGGGTGTGAGGTGTGTTGCTGTATTTATATGCATGTTGTTTAAAACAGACCCTTCTTATGGAGTCTGGAGTCTCATGTCAGTGTTGTGATGGAGCTTGCTGAATCTTATGGGTTCTTTCAACCCACTCTCAATCGAGGTGGTGTCTGTTTTGGAAAAGAGAGGAAAATTAATAAAATCCTGGGGAAAAAACCTGACCTGGTCTCACAAACCCTTTTCAGATTGACAACTGTGTTTCATTCTTGTATTCCTCTGAGTGATCGAGGGCTTTGAAATAAACATGGGGATTTAGAAATAAAAATAAAACAAAACACACACAAAAAAAAACCAAACGACACAAGCACAGTGATATAAATTGAGATCTTTCCAGTCACATTCTCAGAGTAGGTCAAAGTTCCTCAGCAGCCAGAGACGCCTTCTGATTGGCTGCAGAAAGGTGAAATTAAAACCACGGTAAACTTTTGACCTCGTAGGAACTGTAGAGAGGAACGCCCATTGCTGTATGAGAGCACGCTTTCCCCCTCCTCCTCGTTCTCCTCAGCACTTCTCCTACTTCTCCACCTCGGTTCTTATATTCTGCACAGCCCTTTTCCTCCCCCCTTTTACTCCTAGATTTTTTTTGTCATTTGGTGTTGTTTTGCTTTCTTTGAGTTCTAACTTTCTCCGTTTTTATCCCCCCTTCTCTCTTTTTTTTATCGCCAACTCGTTTACTCTCTCCTTCCCCCTGATGAATTTGTGCCTTGCTGCATATAGCTTGATGAGAGAGGGAGGGAGGGAGGAACAGAGCAGGAAAGAGCAGGGGGGAGGGTATAGAAGTAGGAGGAGACAGCCAGAGAAAGGGGGATGGGAAGAGGAGAGGTAGAGCAGCAGCAGCAGCAGAAGACGATGACATGGGGAGAGAACAGGGTGGGAGGAATGCAGGATTGTTGTGCACAAACTGCTCTGTAAGAGAAGAAGAAAATCCAACGAAGAGAGGAGTGAATGTATAAATAGACATGTAACTGTGGCTCTGACTAAGATCTGCTGAGCAGCAGGGTGGGGAGAGCCCATTTTTACTGCTAATGGTTTCTCTCATTACACATCAAACGGCTGGAAAGATGTGTATGTGTGTACATGCATGCAGCTGATTTTAAATGATTTCATGAGCAGTCCAAAGAGCAGTCCAGTCGCTTGCTGCTTTGATGCCTTGTGCATGCACAAAGAAACACAGTCTTGCAGCTGCATTCAGTTATTATCTGTTTGCATGGTGCAGTGAATTACTAATTGTTGCTACTGTTTGCAAGGAGATAGTTTAGTATGGACAAGCGAATCCTATGATCTTTGAGTTGGCACTTACAGAGCACCTTTACGGTTCAAACAATGACTTTAATTAGTTGAAGGGCTGCAACTGCATCTTTTGAGGAAATGATGCTGCTGGTCATTCTTTTTGTTTGGTTGCTGGTGTTAAAAAATGAGAGTGAGCAAAAAGAGAAGGAAGTTATTGAGTTAACCAGACAAAGCCGGAGAGAGGGAGGGAGAACAGTGGGAGCAGAAAGACTGACTCGATAGACAAGTGGATGATAGCTGCACTGCCTGCCCCTGCTGCACAGTGTATAGGCACCATATGGTCCTGTAATATATGGACCACACGTCAAGTTGGTCTTGCATCCCCAAATCATCTCTATTTCCCCACTCATTTCATCTCCCTCCTACAATACAGCCTTACCAGGTAATTACTTCACCCAAGAGACAGCCCTTTATATAAAACACATACACACACGCTTACCATTAGGTAGGAAGCACCCCACAGGATTCTTCAAGATAAGAGGTGCATCCAGCAAACCTTTGGGTTTAGAAACATGCACACAAAGACAAGCGTTCAATGTAGACCCCATCCCCCTGTAAAGGGAAGGAAAGAAGGTTGATATAGATGATAAAAATAAGATTCTCTAGATGCTGCTCTGTGGCATAGTTCCCTTTGTTTTAAATATTTAAAGCAGCCAAATAGTATGTTTTTTTCCCCCTTTTTGTCGTGTTGACTTTCTCTATCAGTGGAACTTTTGAGAGTAATTGTTCAATTCAAGTGAGCTGACAGTGATGCATGGAAGCAAATGGAAGTTGATTTGTGATAGTATATAATGAGATATTTAATCTTCCTGTGTGTGTATCTGTGTTTGTGTCATCTCCTGGTTTAAAGGTGTGTGTGTTTGTGAGTGGTTATACGTGTTGCCATACAGTTTCCCTGCCTCTCCTGCATGTGCTTTTGTCTGTGGGAGTGATGGATGGCAGGCAGGCGGCTAATGTGATTTAGATGCTCAACCGGGAATGTGTGTGTATGTGTGCAGCTGTATCTGCAATGTATGTTTGTGTAAACCACCCCCCCTCAAAAAACAACAACACAAACACTAAACAAAAAACAACCATCTTTTTGTCTTTATGCTGTGCAGTTTTTGAATTCTGAGAAAATAAACAGAGGAAGGGGGTGTTAATGTGGTGAATGTGCTTCTTCACCATCAGTGAAAAACATGAGCTGAAGAGTAAGGTGAGAAGGAAGGTTGAGGTGGAGGAGAAGATGGTGTTCTTTCACTAAGATCTCACTGATGAGTTACTGTAAGCCAGTCGTGGCTTAGTGCCACTGAACAAAGTCTCACAATTTATTCTGTGCTTTTTTGTTGAAGTTAGATGGGACAGGGCTTGACTTGAATCTACATGCAGTTATTTTTTTCTGAGAGAAATACATTGATGTTAAATGACTCATTTTAAAACTTCAGACTCACTTTTTCATGTTTACTTTTTACTGTTTCATTTCAACTCTGATAGGTTTCTTTGACTTTAGTGTCAACACTTTCAGTCTTGTCCTCCTATACACAGAACAGTGAACTTTTCACAGCTCGTACCAGAGGTTTGGTTATTAGTTCTCAAACTTTCCATGCCACATCTCCCAAATTTAGGTAGAGATATTTAAAAGAAAAATCTGACCTCTGCTGTAACAAAGTAGATCAATTGCTATTTATTTAAATAATCTCTACATTAACTTTTTTGTTACATTTAGTAATTTTTACCTGTTAGATTTTTTTTCTTTTCAAAACAAATTACAATCTAAAAAAGTGCACATTGCTTCTAACAATTCTAAGCTCAGACTAATCTCTCAGCTTTTGCTTAGATCTTGCTGTTTTCTGCTTATCCCGTCCGGATCGGAGAGGAGCCCAGACTGACCCCAGCCACCACCACCAGCTTGTCCAGTGGGACCCCAAGGCATTCCCAGGCCATTCTAGAGATATAATCCCTCCAATGTGTCTTGTGTTGACCCAGGGTCCTCCTGCCATCAGAACATGCCTTAAACACCTCCTTAGGGAGGTGTCCAGGAGGCATCCTGACCAGATGAACCACCTCAGTTGGCTTTTTTATATGGAGGAGCAGTGGCTGTACTTCAGATATACAAGTTCCTCACCTTATCTCTAAGGCTGAACCTCATCACCCCACAGAGGAAACTCATTTTGGCCTCTAGTTTTTGCAATCTGATGGTCATTACTTAAGTTACTCATAAGTAAGGACTGAAATGTAGACTGACTGGTAAATTGACAGCCTCACTTTTTGGCTTTGTTTCCTCTTTACTACAACAGATCAGTTCAGCCCACTCCCACTCCTTCCTACCCTCACTTCTGCACAAAGCCTTGAGATACTTGAACTACACCACTTGAGGTAGGACCTGTCCACCGACCCAGAGTTGGCAGTCTACTCCTTTCTAGTTGAAAACCATGGCTTCATATTTGGAGGTGCTGATCCTCATTCCAGACACATCACACTCTGCTGCGAACCGCTTCAGCAAGAACTGAAAGTCATTCGTAGTTTGATTATGCAAGGACTACCACATTATCTGCAAAAAGCAGAGACCAAATTCAAAATACAAAGCAACATGACCCACTGCATCACAGTCTGGTTCGGCAGCTGCTCAGCGGAGGATGAGAAAACTCTGCAGAGTAGTGAGATCTGCAGAGAAAATCATTGTAGCTTCACTCCCAGCCCTAACGTGTACAAAGACCGTTGTGTCAAAAAAAAAAACCACAAATAGGGGTGGGAATTGATAGTTTTTATCAATCAATTGCGATTATGTGAGAAAATTTGAAATAAATTCATTTGGACTGTCTCTGTTAACTAGCACAAATTTCTTTTAACATCGTAACATGCTGAACCAGCAATCCTATGAAGTAAACTGCTCACACCGTAACGTCCGATTGACATTTGCTGCCAGCGCTGTTGACATGGAGATTATGGCATCTTGTAGTTTTCACGTAATGGTGAAAATGCAAAGTATACAGCATGTGTGTGTATACAAAATTAAAGCCTAAACAAAAAAAAAAGCTAGGAAAAAAAAGAAACTTTGACTAACTTTTTGAAAAAGGTGCTGCAAATTCTGCAGTTTTAGGCCGCAACTGTCGAAACACATCGCTGGAGGGATTGATAAATGGCAGACTGGGCTTGTTTGTCCAACATCCTCCTGCTTGAAACCAAACTATCTCCAGGTGAGAGATGAAGACCTCTGTTCTAAAGAGGAAGATGATGAGCATGGCTGCGAAGCAGTTAGCTTCTTAGCAAGTTTGTCTGACTTTCTTTGAACATCAAGCTGCATCACCTTTGAGCTGCAGACACACTAGTATGACTAAGTAGCACTATGTGAAGAATAAGTTTCATAGTATTATTTGGTATACTCTATTGCAAAGCGAGGTAAATAAAATGTTATATAGTGCACACCCCTATTTAAAAGTTAAGCACAACACTGATTTTATGAGAGGTTTATTAAAATCTCTTAAGTGGTTAAAGATATTTAGCTAGCACTACAGAAAATTAAAGCACAAACAGACTTTTGTAGAATAAAACATGTGCAGTCACCTTTTTAGAAAGAAATACAATTTATTCTGAGCACAGTAACACAACAGATTTATAAGAGCTCAATATTATTACTGTATTAGTGATGGTAATGAGTCTTTAAAAAGAACAATAGTACAGTTCATTTTTTGCAAAAGAACAAAAACAAGTGCAGCTTTTGGGTAGAGATATTGAGTGCCTTCATTAGTGAGGCTCAAGTCACTTTATCACAGTATTAAAGGCTTAGTGTTTTATTTTCAACTAATGCTGTTTTATATTTTTTCTTTGCTTGTTGTAATCATGTTTTCATTTTATAACTAGAGCTATTTATCTGGGGTTTAATATTTCAATGTGTCTTATTTTTAAAACCTTCATACTGACAGTTTCCAGACACAAATCTATTTAAAAAATCATCAACTATGAGAAGAAACAAAAAAGACATTATTCTGAAGGAACTGCAAAGCTCCACTGTAAAAGTTGGTAACACAATGCACATCTTATGCACTTGGGCTATACATCTAAATTGGTGCTACCAAAGTTTTTGAATACCAAAATTTAACAGCCAAATGTTGGAAGTCATTCAAAAAAGAATAATGAGATAAAAGCAAACCTTTTCCTGGAATAGGAATATTATTATTATAGGAAGGTTGTTTGCATATTAAACTTGTTATACATGCAGTGTTCAGTTATTCAAAACATTTAACTAAAACTTGTATAACTGTCATGTAGTAAATCCAACCTCAGTGACAATGTTCAGTCTCTTTTTAACTTGCACTGTGGTATTAATAAACTAGCAGCTTTTGTGCAGTAATTACTTCTCCTGTGATGCAGAGACTGTTGCCATGGCAGCTGATTAATGATTGGGGGTGTGGTTAAAGATTAAAGAAAGTGTCTCATTAATAAAGCTGTTCCTCTAATTAGAATAGACCACATTATAGTCTCAGTTTTAGTCTTTCTTGCCCTGACTAATTAAACTGGTAACACTATAATGGCAAAACTTACCAATTATAATATAATTATAATTGTTTTTAAATGGTAATATGAAATTATTTTCTACATATTTAATGAACATTAGAACATTATATGAATGGTTTTATGAACATTACAACAAACCTTAATATTATCTTTATCTGACACAAACTCTAAACACTGACCGTATTTCCAGCTAGAAAACAATCATCTCTCTCCTCCATTGTTGTTTACATTTGTGTTGCTGGCTCCCTGGTATTTACCGTAATTACCTAATTTTTAAATAATATACTTTTTGGAAAATATTATTTTTGACAACTAAATCTCATATTATATAAAGAGTTTTTTTTATTAGAAAAAAAAATCATATTTAAGGATAGAGCAGACTACTTTTATGTTCTCTTATTGGTGTTTAACTATTTCTATTTGTAATTATATTTTTTTATTTGCTTTATTAATTTTATTTGTTTTATAGTCTTTTATTTTGTCTATGAAATTTAAATCTGTCCGTTATTATTTTTATTTCTTTTAATAGTCTTTTAATTTATCTTGATACTTAAGGTTTTTTGTCTTTTAATCATGTTTACAGTGGAGGAAATAATTATTTGACCCCTTGCTGATTTTGTAAGTTTGTCCAATGACAAAGAAATGAAAAGTCTCAGAACAGTATCATTTTAATGGTAGGTTTATTTTAACAGTGGCAGATAGCACATCAAAAGGAAAATCGAAAAAATAACTTTAAATAAAAGATAGAAACTCATTTGCATTTCATTGAGTGAAATAAGTATTTGAACCCTCTAACAAAAAATACTTAATACTTAGTGGCAAAACCCTTGTTTGCAAGCACAGAGGTCAAACGTTTCTTGTAATTGATGACCAAGTTTGCGCACGTTAGGAGGAATTTTGGTCCACACCTCTTTGCAGATCATCTCCAAATCCTTAAGGTTTCGAGGCTGTCTCTGTGCAACTCTGACCTTCAGCTCCCTCCATAGGTTTTCTATAGGATTAAGGTCCGGAGACTGACTAGGCCACTCCATGACCTTAATGTTCTTCTTCTTGAGCCACGCCTTTGTTGCCTTTGCTGTATGTTTTGGGTCATTGTCGTGCTGGAACACCCATCCACGACCCATTTTCAGTTTCCTGGCAGAGGGAAGGAGGTTGTCGCTCAGGATTTGACGATACATGGCTCCGTCCATTTTCCCGTTAATGCGGTGAAGTTGTCCTGTGCCTTAGCAGAAAAACACCCCCAAAGCAAAATGTTTCCACCTCCATGCTTGACGGTGGGGACGGTGTTTTGGGGGTCATAGGCAGCATTTTTCTTCCTCCAAACACAGCGAGTTGAGTTGATGCCAAAGAGCTCAATTTTGGTCTCATCAGACCACAGCACCTTCTCCCAGTCACTCTCTGAATCATTCAGGTGTTCATTGGCAAACTTCAGACAGGCCTGCACATGTGCCTTCTTAAGCAGGGGGACCTTGCGAGCTCTGCAGGATTTTAATCCATTGCAGTGTAATGTGTTTCCAATGGTTTTCTTGGTGACTGTGGTCCCAGCTAATTTGAGGTCATTAACTAACTCCTCCCGTGTAGTTCTAGGATGATTTCTCACCTTTCTCAGAATCATTGACACCCCACGAGGTGAGATCTTGCGTGGAGCCCCAGACCGAGGTCGATTGATGGTCATTTTGTGCTCCTTCCATTTTCGAACAATTGCAGCAACAGTTGTCACCTTCTCTCCCAGCTTCTTGCTAATGGTTTTGTAGCCCATTCCAGCCTTGTGCAGGTCTACAATTTTGTCTCTGACATCCTTGGACAGCTCTTTGGTCTTTCCCATGTTGGAGAGTTTGGAGTCTGCTTGATTGATTGATTCTGTGGACAGGTGTCCTTTATACAGGTGACTAGTTAAGACAGGTGTCTTTTAATGAGGGTGACTAATTGAGTAGAAGTGTCTAACCACTCTGTGGGAGCCAGAACTGTTCATGGTTGGTAGGGGTTCAAATACTTATTTCACTCAATGAAATGCAAATGAGTTTCTATCTTTTATTTAAAGTTATTTTTTCGATTTTCCTTTTGATGTGCTATCTGCCAATGTTAAAATAAACCTACCATTAAAATGATACTGTTCTGAGACTTTTCATTTCTTTGTCATTGGACAAACTTACAAAATCAGCAAGGGGTCAAATAATTATTTCCTCCACTGTAATTCTGTTTTTTGTGAAGCACTTTGTGATCTTTGTCTGTAAAAGGTGCTATATAAATAAACTTTACTTACTTACTTCTTGATAGGGATGCTCCAAACATCATGTTTTTGCTGCAGATCACTGATACCGATCACATGGATTGACTGTAACTTTTACATTGTAGTAATGATGAGGGCTAATGGCTACTTGATCTGTAAAAAATTAACCATAAATCACCTTCATTTGGACAAAAATATGTTTTTACTTACTTCTTCAAAAGAAAAAAAAAGACAAAAACTTGTAGGCACAATGTAGACATCCATCCATCCATATATTTCTATATTTCTATATGGATGCTTCAAAAACAAAGAACCTCACAGAAGATCCTTCCTTCCCACAGCTAACCTGTAGTATAACTCTTTGAACAAACTTAAATAAGTTACTGAAAAATATCAAATTTTCCTCTGGGATTAAAGCAGCTCTCTGGAATATTTTTCTCTGTATCAAAGTTTTCTAAATGTTTTAAATTATATTTCAGGTCTAAACTATGATCTATGGGTTGAGTTCCACAACATCTGTCATTCTGATGAAGACCCTCCTTCCTCCTAGAGACCCCTTTCCATTATTTCTTGCCGCCGACATTTTTCAGCCAATGAAATTCAAATGTCTGCATTCTCTCAACATGCACGCGCATCGACCAAACCTGTACCAGTAGGGGGCGCTGTCGTACAGGACGCTCCGTGTGTTTCTCTGCCGTCTCAGCCGTTCACTGAGGACTCACAGCTCATTTCTACTAAAAACCTACCCATTCCCCAGCTAAAGATGGATTTATTTTTATTTTTAAACCTTTCACCTCACAGAATGGCTAGGCTTGACAGGATTATGCGTTTATTTTGGTCAGAAAGTTAATCCAGGGCCGAGTCAAGTTCAGCTTCAGAGTCCAGCAGCAGCTCGCTGCTAACAGAGCTAATATCAGAAGCAGCAGGGACAGAGAGGACTCATCAGACCCTCGTAGTATTGTTGGAATAAGATTGTGAACTGTGAGTGATTAAACCCTACACATTGAGCGGTACAGTTCATGTACGAAGTATATGTGCGCGCGCGCACACGCGACCGGACGCGCGTGTCGAGATGTTTTGAGGAGGAGCCTTTGGACGTTAGATTCAAAAACTGCTCTCTTGATGAAATCCTCCAGAGTGCGGCTTTAATAAAGAACTTTTATTTTGATGGATTTGATCAAAATAAGACTATTCAAAGAGCTATAAACAACAGGTACCCAGCACTTTCACCTTTATTGTAGACTCCCACTTCAAAGATCTGAGTGACCCTGTTAACAAAACATGACCCTAATCGACGTCATCAAGTGTTACTGCGGATGAGCAGTAAAGATGACTCTTTCCAATGTCTGCTTCTGTTTTTGAATATGTAAATCTGAGTTTGATGACGGCCAACGGCAGACTTGCCCTGAAGGTTGGTTGTGTTTTAGTTGTAGACCTTTTTGACCTTTTTCTGCCTTCAGACAGACAAGTTGCCTCTGCTTCTCTCCACTCACCACCCCTTCCTATGTTTCTCTGAGGTGTGAAGTTTTGAAACGGCAGAATCTGTTCTGTGATAGCAGTAATTGGTCTAAAGATGGAACATTCACTCTCGCTCTGTCACTGAGCTAAGGAGCAATTTGTTTCCTATGAAAATGATGGTAAAGAATAACGTCAAAGCAGTAGTGAACAGTAGTGAAGAAGGGGGAGTGGGTGATGGAGACTGGCACTTTTTGTTCAATGTGAATAACAGCATAAGGTGTTGTGCAGGGTTGCTGAGAATGGCTCCCCTCTTAGGTTCCCCCTTGTCTGGGAAACCAAGCTTTGCATGCAGACTTTTTTTATTAGCCTCTGTGGTCTGATTTGTTTAAGGAGAGGCAACGTGGCAAGATGTAGCTCAGCTCATATTTAACTCCAGTTTGTTCGCTGGGTTATTCTGACAGACTGGGTGAAACAGGACTAAACTCCTACATTCTTCACTGTATCGCTGTGTATACAGCCAGTAAACACAATATTTCTTCTTCACAGTCATTATATATGCATACAGAAGAAATCGTATAATAAAAAAAAAAAGTTAAAGAATGTGAAATGAGGGAAGAGAATGAAGCTGACTGAGAAACAACTTGAGGATCTGTCTAAATGTTCACTACCTTAATTAGACATCTGAAGTGGTCTGAAGATGTCTTGTAAAGGCAGAGATCCTTTAACTGGATGTAAAAGTTCAATAAGGGGAGGATTAAAGACTCAACTGGAGCATGATCTGTTGGACCACGCCACTACAAAGTCAAAGTGAAACTTGACATATCAGCAGGTGGGAGAATTGTGCTGTTTAATGGTGATTATCTTACAAGAGTTCAAATTAGGAGACCAAAATTACTTCTATCACATTTGGATCAATAGCCTGCAGGTACTTAATAGGCGACCCTGTCTGCGATACACATCTTTCTGGCCCTCAAACCATATACTGTGTCCCCGTACTGTCATTCTTTCCACTTCCGCGATCTCTTCACTCCTGGAGGAGGAGCGTCCAGCTGGCATTAGCTTGACTAAGCTCTTTACATGCAGACAAAATTGAACTACAACCGTATTATCTGGGTGCTTTATCTCGATTAGATCCAGTTCAACTTAAGCCGGACTAACGTGTTTACATGCATTTTAAAAAACTGACTTCAGTTGATCTAAGGCAATAATCTGGTTTTCTCATGTGCATGTAAACGTACTGAGTGAGATGATATGCAGACAGCTCCACAGTGCAGATCAGGGTAGCAGAGATTGGAATAGTAGACCATTTTATTGTGAGGTAACAACAACTAATACCACTGTGCAGCCACAGCAAAGTGATCACATGAAATGAAAGCATAAGTGGTAAGCTCCTTGTTCGATAGTGATTGTTTGGTGATTCTGAATGATTAAATCTGTGTTACTGGTATCTCACCAGGATGTGACTGTTGGAGAATATTTGGAAACACAAAACTCCAAGAAAATATGCTAATTTTTTACTTGAATTTTACTGAATTCGTACAAAAGCAGATTTATATATGTCTGAGTCACAAGGGGCACATCACATGCTCTATTCTAGTGTTGTCAAAAGACCCGGTTCTTTGGTACCAGGCCGGTGCCAAGACAATTTAAATGTTATGGTTCCAGGTTTTCTGAGGTACTGTAGTACGGACCGGCAGTTCAACCCGGCTCTTGCTGCGCTATCCGAGCATTTTCGTCATTTTGAAGGATAACAATCACACACCTGAGAGTGTGTGAGCAAGCGCACCATCAGAACACGTTGTATGACTCGTTACCACCGCAGGTCTTCAGTCCTCACGCAGCCGCCGTGACATGCTTCTGATGTGGATCTAGAGGAAAGAAGCATTTAGAAAACTGGGAAATTAGTAGGACAACCTTCGCTCTTCCCAGTCAGAGCTCAGCTCTACAACCCTGACGCCTCTCTCACTCACTCACGCCTTCGCTGCAGCTGTCTCCGTGACCGCTGTAGACACCTGGGGGCCTCATTTATAAACCTTGCTCACGCAAAAACGGGTCTGAAACTTGTGTAAGTTTTCAGACTTGGAGACCCGAACACAGACACACGATGTGCGCACGTGCACACACACACACACACACACACACACACACACACACACACACACACACACACACACACACACACAAACAAGACCAACCCTCCACCCGTGTCTCTGAACAGAATAAAAACGAGAATTTGAATAAAAATATGTGGCATTTAGGAGTTAAATCACAGTCTGTTCATGTCTTAGAATTATATAACTGCACTTATTGGTGCATTATTGTGATCAGCTGTGTAGGTTTTGTAATTACTGAAACATATGAATAGTGCAGTCAGAGGCACTCATGTGTAATGCGCAGCGCTCCAGACTCTGGACGGGGAGAGTTATTAAAGTTCTCCAAATGAAGACAGGCTGATCAGCTGGTTTATTCTCTAGATCAGTCTGGATTTATTAGCTAAACTGGGCCTGGTGTTAGAACAACTGAACCATCAGAACACGCGATCTTCTGCAGCTTAATTAAACACTCAGGCTCTCTGAACCGCGACGCTCAGTGTCAATGTATATATCAATGTAGCTAACCCGTGTAAATGTGTGTAAGTGGGTGAATGACTGATTGTAATGTAAAGCGCTTTGAGTTCTTGACTTGAAAAAGCACTATACACATTCAGGCTATTTACCATTATGCTAAAGCTTGGTGTCTATTAGCAGTTTTTATAGAGAAAGTTGCTATCTCAACTTTCAAAAAGCCTGAGATGACATTCAGAAATGAAGAAGAACAAATCATTAGGTTTAGATTTGCAGAAACATGTCATGTTGGCAAAAGAAGAAATCAAAACTGACCACAGTGAATCAGCAGACATAGGGTTCATACCAGAGTTTGAAATCCTTGAAAATGCTTGAATTTCAATTAGGTATATTCAGGGTAGTGAAAGTGATGGATTTTTGCAAAAAGTGCTTGAAAATGTAATTGCAGTTAAAACATTGCTATCAAGACCTGCTGATCATTTATTGTTGCAGACACACATGACTTCAAAGCCCACAGGAACAGTCTGAAGTTCAACAAAACAACGATAGTGAGTAGCTCCACCTCCTTACCTACATGTGACTGTGAGCTGTCAGTATTAGGACCCAAAGGAGAAATTCACTCAGCGTTCCCATTTATTTAAAAGAATAAAGAGGTCAGCTTTTTAACACTTAGTTTATTAATAGCCAGGGCTGCAGAGTGACATCATTTTGATCACACGTCACTAAAAGTCAGTCTGCTGTGACTAACTTTCTATAATTCAATTTGCTTGACCTTGTGTGGTTTTTTTTTTTTTGGTCTTAAACTCACTTCTCTGCCTCTGAAGTCTGAAGGCCAGAAACAATCAAGCAAAAAGGTTCATGTGTAGAAGTGAAACAACTTGTCCAGTCGAGCTAAACAGAAACCGTACTGTCCCAACCGCTCCAGGTGGTAAACCCAACCCCACCACTCCAGGTAATATACCTGACCAGCCACTTCAGGTGGTATACCTGACCCTGGCCAAGCATCAGAGGAGATGCTTCTGGTAACAGTGTTTTCTGATGGAGTGTTGTCTTTCAGACTGTTTGATAGAAACTTGTGTTTTGTCTGAACACGTGTTTCTACTCCACTCTTATGGAACCAGAAAGTATAAAAATCATCTTGAGCATTTATGTGTTAATCATCACCACTGTAAGGTGCTGAAAAAAAAAAAAAAAAACCATCTCATGTAAATGCTTGAATTTGACTTTGTGAAAAGTGTTTGAACTCTGCAGACAGTTGTTCATTCCTTTGCTGGTTTGAAATGCAGAAATGTTAAATATGAGATTTCTGGTCTTTAATGGTGATTGCTCCTTCCAGTCTGTTGCACCGCGACTTTGGAATGAACTTCCTTTAGTTTTACGCTGTATAGACAGTCTGGACTCCTTTAAAAAGCAGTTGAAGACCCAATTATTCAAAACTGCTTTTAAATAACTCTTTTGTGTTCTCTTGTTGTTGTTTAATGATTTTGATTTGTAATGATATTTTGTTTGTTTTATTAATTTTATTTGTTTTATCATGTTTGATTCTGTTTTCTGTGAAGCACTTTGTGATTTTTTTCTGTGAAAGGTGCTATATAAATAAACTTTACTTACTTACTTACGTTACTAATGATGGACGCTCATTTAGATAAGGCCAACGGCGTCTGTAAAAACTTCCACAATCAAACTTGGATTTTAGAAGCGTCTTTATTGCACCTTTAAGTGGCTTTATAAGTGGAACATCCTCATTAAGTTGCTCAAGTGCGCTGGCAAAAAGGCAAGCATGCAAACATTCACTCAGTAGAGTTGGAGGGTTTATTCAACGTGCTGGTGATGAGTTACTGAGGAGTGAAAGGAGATGAAGAGACCTGTTTCATAGGAAAGATGACTGAAAAAAGACCTTGGTGACTGCGAGCCGAACATTTCTCCATTGACTCAGAATCTTAAGCTCATTCACACTGCTTTTATATTCAAGGCTTTACGCCGGTATGAGCAGCTCCACATGCCGTTAACTACCATTTTATTCACTCTGGCTTTCACAGCTGTGCCAAAGTAAGCACAAAGAACTATAATAATCACTCTGAATTCTTTGTTGTCTCTGCTCGTGTGTGCTCCTGTAGTACGACTTCCACTCCCCCCTCCCGCCCTCTCTTCAACTTTTACACAAATAAATCTGTTGGCTATAAATTCTCCCCACTTAAACAGTCATTCTCTGGCTCTATTTTTCTACCCTCTCAATTAATAGGAAACATGTAAGTTGAAGGAGGGTCTTTGTTGTGTAAGAGTCCATTCATCACCTAAACTAGAGTGCCCACCCCTCTTTTTCTTCCCCCCAGCCCTTACACACTCCGAGAGTCCCCATCTGCTCCCAATCATGGGTGCAGCCAGCGGTCAGGATCGTGCTAAGACACTCACACACATAAACATACACAGCACCGCCACTCTAAGCACAAGATCAGTCTCCAAAACACACACTTGAACTGAACTCTGAGATTTGGTTGTAAAGATGCATCTTGAAACGATCTTCTGAACATCCAGTCATTTTAAAATGTTTAGCTACCTGCAACCACACACGTCAGTAGACATTTTTGTGAATTTCTTAACATCATCTTAGCTGTCACAGGTGAATGTCTGAACCTAAGCACCTCCTAAAACCAAGTCTTAATCCTCAAAAATCTATTTTTTTCAGTTAGTTTCCACACTCATACGAGGTCCCTCATCAGTTGTACCCTGTCAGCGTTCGGACCCCATAATGATATAAAAACAAACACACAACCACTCACACAAATGACAGATAAACATGTGCTTTACGGATAATGGGGCATCATGGAAACACCTTGTGTTCGTGTCATGGCTACACACTCTTTACCCCTGCAGGATACTTTCTAGCGATTTTTGTTTTTTAGACAGAACATTTGAGCTACTAATACTCAGCCCTCTTAGAACACACACACAGAACACACATGCTGTTAAAGGGCATCTTTCAAGTTCTTTTTTATGACAGAAAAAACATTAACTAAGGCAATAAAGTAACTTTGGTTATCTTCCCCAGTTTCCAGAGAGCTAGAAAGTATTTAAAAATAAAAAGGGAAGAAATCAAGCTTCCCCCAAAAACGCGCGGTTTAGGAGTCACGTGATGTATGACGTATGCAGAGCAGAGGAAGACAACAGAGGAACACAGAGAAAGACGAGAGTTAGTAGCTGAGGTAAAATGTTGTTTAAAGATGGTCATAATCTATTTTTACTTAGCACTTAATAATATAAAAAAATATATTAATGACATTTTCAGCAGCATTATTTCATTCCTTTTAAAAAACATTGTTAATTAAATGTTCCTCAACTGTTTCATCCAACACTGCGGTTCGGAGAACCTGAGTGTTTAATTAAGCTGCAGAGGATCACGTGGTTCTGATGTTAGTTGATCTGACACTGGGTCCAGTTCAGCTCATAAATCCAGACTGATCTAGAGAATAAACCAGCTTGGTTGAATGCTCTCTGAGTTTTTTTGAACCGCGCGTTATCCGCTCCGAACTCTGGACGGGACGGTCCCCGGGGAGCGTCCCACAAGCACAAGTGGCTCTGACTGCAGTATTCACATGTCTCATAACTACACAGCCGATCACTATAGTGCATCAATTAAAGCAGCACTCCGGAGGATTTCATCAGGAGAGCAGTTTATGAATCTAACGTCCAAAAGCTCCTCCTCAAAACATCTCGACACGCGCGTCCGGTCGCGTGTGCGCGCGTGCACGCGGCGCATATACTGTACTTCGGACATGAACTATACAGCTCAATGTGTAGGGTTTAATCACTCACAGTTCACAATCTTATTCCAACAATACTACGAGGGTCTGATGAGCCCTCTCTGTCTCTGCTGCTTCTGATATTAGCTCTGTTAGAAACAAGCTGCTGCTGGACTCTGAAGCTGAACTTGATTCGGCCCTGGATGAACTTTATGACCAAAATAAACGCATAATCCTGTCAAGCCTTGCCATTCTGTGAGGTGAAAGGTTTAAAAATAAAAATAAACCCGTCTTTAGCTGGGGAATGGGTAGGTTTTTAGTAGAAATGAGCCGTGAGTCCTCAGTGAACGGCTGAGACGGCAGAGAAACACACGGAGCGTCCTGTACGACAGCGCCCCCTACTGGTACATGTTTGGTCGATGCGCGTGCATGTTGAGAGAATGCAGACATTTGAATTTCATTGGCTGAAAAATGTCGGCGGCAAGAAATAATGGAAAGGGGTCTCTAGGAGGAAGGAGGGTCTTCATCAGAATGACAGATGTTGTGGAACTCAACCCATAGATCATAGTTTAGACCTGAAATATCATTTAAAACATTTAGAAAACTTTGATACAGAGAAAAATGCTCCAGAGAGCCGCTTTAAGTGCAGTTATACCATTTGAAGACATAAACAGACTATGATTTAACTCCTAAATGCGAGATGCTTTCGTTCAAATTATCGTTTTTATTCAGTTCAGAGACGGTGGGTGACAGTTGGTCTTGTGTGCGTGCATGTTGTGTGTGTGTGTGTGTGTGTGTGTGTGTGTGTGTGTGTGTGTGTGTGCGGGTCTCCAAGTCTGAAAACTTACACAACTTTCAGACTCGTTTTTAAATGAGCAGGTTTATGAGCCACCAGCCGGTGTCTATCAGCGGTCACAGAGTGAGAAACGGCTGCTCGCAGCCTGACAAGCTGCTGTAGAGACTCGCCAATACAGTGCGGTGTGATGGCACGCGCGCGCACACACATACACACACAAATTATTTCCCGAGGGATAAATACAATCCAAGTGCATGAGCACGGAAAATAAAGTAAACAGACCGTACCAATTTAAGTTTTGAAGACGTTCGATATCCTCTTCATCGTTAGCTCCGCCATCTGCGTTTAGATCAGCTGGAAGCTTGTCGGGGTCTAACTCTGGCTCAGACATGTACGGCTGAACTCCTAAATCTTCGTTTACCTGATAATCACTGTCTTCATCAGAATAAAATTCCATAGCAGATAATTCTGACTGACTAGCAGAGGTTTCAGATGCTACATCAAATTCGGATGAAGTGTTCTCTTCCATTGTTTGGGATGGCTACAATCCGGCAGACGTGAATGTTTACTAAGTGATGGCTTGGGAATGTGTTCCTCTGTATATATCACTTCCGGTTTTCCGAAGACAGGCGCTGTTTTCAGACGGATTTGCTAGAGCAGTGTTTTTCAACCGCTGTTCCGCGGCACACTAGTGTGCCGTGAGAGATCGTCAGGTGTGCCGTGGGAAATTATTCAAATTCACCTATTGGTTTAAAAATATTTTTGAAAACTAATAAATTATTATCTGCTAATAATATTCCATTATCGTGCGTCTGTGACAGCCATCACCAAATGACAGACTCCGGTTCTGTTTGGAGTCAGACCGCGCAGCAGATCCAAGACTTGGACCTGGTCCAGGGTGTGCTCTCTGGGGAGACGCGCGGCGCGCTGTGAGACGCTACAGCTGCCCGCTCGGCACCGGCACGCCTCCTCCCCCGAACTGAACCTGGTCTGTGGTTCGACTTGGTCCGGCGAGGAGGAGGAGGAGACGTGCTGTGAGATGCCGCGGCCCGCTCGGCACCTGCACGCCTCCTCCCCCGAACTGGACCAAGTCTGTGGTCCAGCGAGGAGGAGGAGGGGGAGGCAAGCGGTCACGGACTCGCTGCCACCGGTCAGGAGAACCAGTCCTGGACTGGCTCTGTTTCCTGGTCAACAGTCCCGACATTTTTAAATTCATACTTTGATCTGACCGGTCCATAAAGCCAGATCAGCGGCCCACGGACACTGGGTTGGGTCGTCATCATGTCGCTCTGTTCCTGCGTGACGCACATTTGGCAAAAAAGAAAAAAAAAAAGTGGGAGTAAACCCCCTCAGCATCACTGGTTTTAACAGTCTGAGAGGCTCACTGGGTTTGTCTCCAGTGTCTCCTCTCTTTGGCAGAAGGTCCCGTTATTCTGATCAGCTGTCAGACCGGTGAGGAGCAGTTGTGCTCGTGCATGTCGTCATAATGAGAGCGCGCGTCACAGCTGTGTTTCTCAGCATAACTGATGACTTAAAATTTAACAAATCAAACACTAAAAACACATTGATATGTCAGTGACTTTATCAGGTTGTCCTTTATTACTAATGTTTAAATACACCCAAAAGTTTTACTACCAAAAACATGATGACAGAGTTCTGCATGATGTAACATGGAGAATGAAATAAGGCAGATTTAATCCATTACAGATCAACTGGATGCTACAATCACTTTTTGACAGGTGAAAAAAATCAGTTTGAAATGATTTGATGTGGTAAAAAAAAGACAGATGCTTTAATCAGGTCACCTGTAAACTAAATGTAATCCTTTACTGTCAGGAGATGAGAAGGTTTCTACAGTAAAACTATTAAAACAGAGTGAGCCTTAGAAAACAACTGCAGTTCTGACAGATTCATGTGTTTTAGTGTTAAAAATGCTTGGACAAAAGCCCCAGGCCCCGACGGGTATCCTACAGAATTTTACAAACTATTTAATAATAAATTAAGTCCACTTCTTCTCCAAATGTTTAATGACTCTCTCAGTCGGGGTACTTTACCCCGAGCTATAACTTTATTATTAAAACCGAACAAGGATGATACAGAATGTGGCTCTTACAGACCAATTTCGCTCCTGAACAGTGACTACAAAATTTTAGCTAAAATTCTTGCAAGAAGATTGGAATCTGTTTTACCCGGCATTATATCCTCAGACCAGACGGGGTTCATGAGAAATCGCCACTCCTTTTCAAATATCCGCAGACTTTTAAATGTTATTCTATCTCCAGGTCCAGCCGATGTTGCGGAGGCAGTGGTCTCACTCGACGCCGAAAAGGCGTTTGACAGGGTCGAGTGGGGGTACCTGTTCGATGTCCTTGGGAGATTTGGCCTAGGATCTAAATATATTTCATGGATAAAGTTGCTGTACACTTCACCCAAAGCTTCAGTAAGTACAAATGGAATGAGATCACAGTACTTTACGCTCTCCAGGTCTACGCGTCAAGGGTGCCCCTTGAGCCCCCTATTATTTGCTATGGCGATTGAGCCACTGTCTATAGCTCTCAAATCCGCTAATTATAATCGGGGGATCTCTCGAGGGAGCTCTAAACATGTGCTTTCACTTTATGCAGACGACCTATTGTTGTTTGTCTCCGACCCCTTAACCACTATTCCCCATATTGTTGAGCTATTGGATAGATTTGGAGCCTTTTCAGGTTATAAATTAAACTATTCCAAGAGTGAGTGCTTTTTAATAAATAACCCAGCACCCCAAATAGTGGAAAGCGATCTCCCCTTTAAATTGTCTGGTAGCAGCTTTAAATACTTAGGGGTGAATATTTGTAGACAGTTGTCGACCATCTTTAAAACCAATTTTCTACCTTTAACAGAACAAATTAAATTAGATTTGGAAAGATGGAAGAACTTGCACTTATCCATTGCAGGCAGGATAAACTGCATAAAAATGAATGTTCTCCCGCGCTTCTTATATCTCTTTCAGAGTCTACCAATTTATCTACCAAAATCATTCTTTAATACAATCAATAAGCTGTTCTCCTCCTTCATATGGAAGAATGGGGTCTCCAGGGTCAGGCGTGGGTTCCTGGAGAGAGACAGGTCAAGTGGGGGACTGGCACTCCCAAATTTAAGAAATTATTATTGGGCAGCCAACATTCACAAGATAATCCTCTGGGTTCAACAACCAACATTGAATTGGTGTGAACTAGAAGCTGGTTCATGTACCTCAACTTCTCTGATGGCTCTACTTACATCCAAGTTACCCATTCCATCAACTCAATACACTGATAACCCTATTGTTATTGCTACTTTAAAGATCTGGTCTCAGTTTAGACTCACCTTCGGTTTTAAAGAGGCTTCTAATCTTAGTCCCATTTGTAATAACCATCTCTTTACACCCTCAGGGGTAGACGCCACCTTTTCCATGTGGCATAGGCTGGGCCTTAAAAACTTGAGAGATCTTTACACCGACAATACCTTTAGTAGCTTTGCTGATCTCTGTAAAAGGTTTGACCTCCCACAGTCACATCTTTTCCGCTATTTCCAGATTCGTAATTATGCCAAGCTGAATAATCCCATCTTTCCGAGTACCCCTCCAGTTACAGCGATTGACTCGATCTTGGACATCCCTAGCCTCCAAAGAGGTCTACTTTCCAAAATATATATCTCCATATCCCAAATTTCAGAGACCAAATTAGACAAGATAAAAAGGGACTGGGAGGATGAATTGGGAAGTCCGCTGACTGATGATGAGTGGCAAGAGGCACTCACCAGAGTAAATGGGAGCACATCTTGTGCAAGATTGAGCTTAATACAATTTAAAGTACTTCATCGTATTTATTTTACCAATTCTAAACTTTCCAAAATATATGCTAATGTTAGTGATACGTGTAACAGATGTAACTTGTCTCCTGCAAACATGACACACATGTTTTGGTTATGTCCTCGCCTTCATGATTACTGGAAAAATATTTTTAATCATATGTCCCAGTTTCTTAATCTCACACTGGTGCCGAATATGATGACTGGGATTTTTGGGTTACTGCCAAACCGTGACAACTTCAGAAAGTCTACGAGAGATGTTGTTGCCTTTACAACTTTGCTAGCGCGGAGAAGAATATTACTAGGTTGGAAATCACCGCTTGCCCCCACGGCTTCTGCATGGCTCAGGGACCTTATGATGTTCATTAACTTAGAAAAAATTAAATATAACGTAAGAGGATCCCCTGAGACTTTTGAGATAATATGGAACCCAACACTAGAATATATACGAGCTCTGATGACATTGGAAGATAAATAGATACCTTCCTTGGCCCACGGCTGGGTGCCCGGCTCTTACCCCCCCCACCCCCCTCTTTCTTTTTTTTTTTTTTTTTCATTTTCATTTTATTTATTTTTTATTTACTTATTTATTCCCCCCCCCTGGATGTGTGCATGTGTATGGTTGTATGTCTGTGTATGGGTGTATTTGTCTGACAATCCAATAGCAGGTACAAGGTAAATAGTAAATTACTCTTTCTTTTTTTTAAAAAAAAGCATCTAGTTCACTACCCTTAAGGTACTACCCACTATACTGTATAAATGTTAGATCTGTATCTGCTACTAAATGTGTAAAGGGTCGGATTGGGCGGGAATGGTACTAATCTGTTAAGGGGAAGGGAGAAAGAAAAGAGGAGGAAAAAGAAAAATGTAACCTTTCTGTATCACCTGTACTCTTTATATCTGTAAAGTTAATAAACATATCTAAAAGAAAAATGCTTGGACCAAATTCATCTGATAACTTTATACCGTTCCTCGAACAATGAGGATGGGTCAAATGCAGAGATGAATTTCCCCAAAGGGATCAATAAAGGATCAATTATTATTATTATTATTATTATTATTATTATTATTATTATTATTATTATTATTATCAACCATCAATGAGCTCAGACAGTTCTGACAGCAGCAACTACCCCCCCCCCCCCATGGTGTGCCTTGTGATTTTTTTCAATGAAAAAGTGTGCCTTGGCCCAAAAAAGGTTGAAAAACACTGTGCTAGAGAGCCAAGTTAGAGCAATAATATCACCTTTTCCATTTAAATATCACCCCCTTTTTCAGCGAATATATAAAGTTTAGACTTGTTACAACACAAGGGCTTCAACATGTGTTTAAAATAAAAGTTGCCCTTTAAACAGAATTTAAATGGACACAAATTAGACTGTTGTGTACTGTTAGAATTAGCACCAGGAATCAGCCTTATAGTTTGATTTTGTACTCTTGCTCCAAGTCTGTGACACATGAGGAAACTTTACCAATAAAGAATTGAAGTTGTTTATCTCTGGAATGCTTAAGTCAGCTGAAAGATGTTGAAGCAGGTACTGTATTGTTGTTGCAGTCAGAGTGGCTGACTGAATTCAGTATCTTGTGTTGTCACCACTTTTAGGCTTCAGATATTTGGCTTCTTGTAAAACTTGTGCCTCAACTTGACGCCTCATCTGTGTGTGTGTGTGTGTGTGTGTGTGTGTGTGTGTGTGTGTGTGTGTGTGTGTGTGTGTGTGTGTGCATGTGTATATGTGCATTTTGTATGGTTGCATCAGTGGCTTGTGCACCAATGCAAGTAAAAAAAAACCATGCACACACTAGTGTGTGTACTCTGCACACATGCTCTCATAATGAGGACAAAAGCACAAAGCCAACTTTACTCACAGTTCCTTTTTTTAATAAACCAGAAATGCTGCTTCTTTTGCATGTGTCTTCAGGCTGCTGATTAATACTGCTACTTTTTATTCATTGATACAGCCTTAATGATCTTTCACTAGTTAGCAAGAGTGATGTAGCGTTATAAACTCTATTTATATGGTTTATAATTGGCACACACTTCTGTGAGATTATTAAGTTAGTTTTTGTCGGTTTTACACTGACCTGGTTTGGCTCAGCTACCTTGACTAAAATAATGGTTTCACAGGAACTCTAGGTTCAATTCTGATGTCACAGTGAGTAGATTTTGCATTTAATATTGACAATAGAAATCTGAGTCATAGAATTAGACTTCATGATTTTATTAAGAAAGACGGACGACAGTTATCACAGATAAGAAAGAGGTAGTTAGCAGGTGGTCAGCATTAAGTCATTCACAATGGTAAGGTGTTCTGAATTGAATCTTAAATAAGTTTAGTAATCTGAGTCTCATGATGGTTTAGGAGACTAAGGATTTTACTTAATTTAGATTAAGGGTTCTAATGGAGGGTACTAGTTATGGATGGATCAGTTACTAGTTTGAGTGAGCTAAAGTTGTTAGCTTTTATCAAGAGGCCTTTAAGCTTTACCAGAATTGTGGGACTTAGCTGCGTTCGATGGATCAGCACCGCTGGGGTCGGATGAGACAGCGCGGAGGTGGTGTTCCCTCCTCGGTCAGGATCGGACGGCTGTGGGGGTCTTGGACCACCGGAGGCCACGGTGTTGTCCGGGGATACGAAGCTTAGTGGACCCATCTCTGGCAGGGAGCATCGAGGGCTGGCATTCCCATAACGGAGCGTCAGACTGAAGGTGTCTGACCTCAGAGGGATGCTGGGTTCGTCGGCTCAGACGGGCTGAGGGACCGTCTCAGGGGGAGCCGGCAACTAGCGTTAGCTGTGTAGAGGTTGACAGCTGAGCCTGTGGTCTGGTTAGTGTCAGGACCAGAACAGCTCTGACAGCTTCCGGGGTCGGAAGTGCTAAAAAGGAGTCTTAAGGGGACGTGGCAATGAATGAGGAGTTATTAATGTCACGTGACTCAGACCACTAACTCTTATTGGTTAGTTGGTTGAAGTAATATATGATTTAACCTTTTAGCAAAGTATGTATGTGAAATAATACTGATGCAACATCAACATTCATTAATACTGGAGGAAAATGCATTAATCACATTAAAGTGCCCATGACATCAATTTCCATGTTTTCTGACTTATCCATCATGTTGCAACGTTGAGTTCTCACCTTAAACCTGCCAGAAAGAGCAAAAAACGGCGTCCATCTGTCTCCTAGTACAGCCAGTGAGAAGCTCTTCAAGATTTCAGACCTAGGTTTCAAACAGTTTTTTTCACTCCAGCCTGCTATGAGGTCATAGTGATCCGGACTTGCTTATATGGTAAATTCTCCTCCCACATGCACGTTCACGACACCTGGAGCAAGGCAGTGCCGCCGCCATTGCCCATAGACCGTGTAGTGTTTGGTTTCAGTTTCGTTTCTCTTTCACGCGACGGCACTGCCCCCTACTGCAGCAGAAGTGTCAGGCTGCCAAATAAGGAGAAACCCAGCAGAACCGGAAGGCGGCGCTTTCTTCTGACCTCTGAGTTGCTCGTTAGGAAATAATTACAGCATATTTTGAGTTATAATGGTGCAACGCTAATCTAGAGGCATCAAAAATTACAGCTGTTTAATATAAAGTGATTTAAATATGGAGTCACAGGCACTTTAAGACATTTTATTTATTTATTTATTTTATTTTATTTTTTTACCCCGTGTCCTGTCCGGCTGTGGAGCAAACAGAATAATGTCTGAGTGCCAAAAACAAGCCCAACAGTGTTGCTGTTTCAGGTGAGAGGTTACAGCCACTGCTATAAAACTCCTCCTGATCTTTGTTTAAATATAACCCCCAAAATCTTTATTAGAATATTGTTATGGTTGATTGGACACGGAGCCTGAAAGTGAAGGGAAGGGTACAGAAAGAGGGATGGGGGAGAAAGTAAACAGAAAAAGAAGAGAACAAGAGACGTGAAGAGTCCACTTCTAGACCTGTAAATAAAGCACAAACAAACAAGCAAACAAAACAGGAAGAAAAGATACAACAGCAACAAACAGCATATGAATATACAACAGTTGTGATATTCTTCAAATGTATACGTATACACCAGTTCAAGAGAGTTCAGTGTCAACCACAGCCCCAGTTAATGTGTCTGAAAACACCTGAGTCCGTCTTTATGTGAGCACCTTGTGATCACCTGTGTGTGTATATACGCGCTTGTTTATGTAAGGTTTCTCTATTGAAATATTCAATAATAAGTTCGAGGAGCCACAGAGCCACAGCCCCAAGGCCCACGGAGGACGCGGAGGAGGTCCAGGCCCCAGACGTCCAGAGGTCACCCAGGGCACGGACACCCCAGGGAGATTGCCGTCAGGGCAGCCACTAAACTCTCCCCCAGAGGGCGCAGAGGCTCACCCCACGTGGGCCCCCCGGCAGTCACCGCGCTAGAGCCCCTGGGGGGTCGCGGCTAGGAGCTCACAGGCACCGCCTGCAGCCGGCCATCCAGGGTATTAGGGTAATTTAGGGTAATTTAAGGCATTTTAAAACAGTTTGATTAAGAGTAATGACGTTAGAAGGAGACGTCTGGAAGTCTTTGAGTTATTATTAACTAAAGAGTGAAAATCCAGTGAGGTCTTCCGGAGAAACGTTCTTGATCTGGGAATGTTAATCCAGGTTAAATAATAACAGAGTCATTTTATTCCATGTTATTGGGAAAAAGATGGTTATTATTTGTGATGATCCTAGAGGTCAGAATTAAGAGGATATAACGTATTTCTTTACGTTACAGTGATTAACTTTTTTCTGCATGTGTGTTTTTCTCCAGAGCCAAGTGAACAGGCCACAGAGGACCACACCCCCAGAGTGAGGGGTGGGGGGCATCTTACCTTCTGTCATCTTGGCACCGTCACAAGGTGGGTTAACATCCTGCGTGGTTGCTATGGTAACAGCCTGTTGGGTTTAGGTTGAGCGGTTTGTCAGACTCAGTTTCTTGTTGTTGCCGCACTCTTTCAACATTCCTCCTGACCTGAACACTGAAATGCTGAGAATGCTGCGTGTTTCTCAAGCGAACATTTTATATAGGTGCTTTTTCTTTGTGTGTGTGTGTTTAAATCTTAGAAAGTGAAATATTTTGTGGAAAAAGAGTGGTGGAGTTGGTGGTAGGAGAGAGAGAGGTAGTGGGGGGGGGGACAAAGAAAGTTGACTATTTTCAGGCAGTTGAGAAAATGAGGTGCAAGAAGACATCAAGTAGGGCTCTATAAAATCCTTTAAATCTTTTCCTAAACTATGTTTTAATTGCTCTGATTCTAATTGTATTTTTTATACCCCAAAAAATCCATAATTCTAAAATGAATGACAAATAATTCAACAAATCAACAGCCACAGGATCCAAAATTGACTGACTTTTATTTAACCTTCACAAATATAACATAGTGTTGTGGTTAAGAAGAACGCAGTGTTTTTGCAGGGTATTTCAAAGCATTTACCGATTTTTTTTTTTTTTTAATAAACAAAAAAGTGTTTAAAACAAAGAATCTCAGAAATCTTACATTTTAAAGAAAATTCCTTTTTTAAGATAAAAATGCTTTTGACATAAATATATGTCTTGACATAATGAACAGGACCTTTGTTCATTTGTACTCCTTCTTCCATCTGTCACAGACATCTCCACTGAAGTACACCTTTCCACTTATTTAGCTGAATGTTCCAGGGTTGTGATTATAGTGTCCACTAGCTTGATACTTTTCCTGCTTCTGATGTTACTCCTTGACTGCAGGTGGTCATCACATATATCCTTATGTCCAGTCAAACATGTGCTGACAAAACTTACAGAAAAGTTGTTCTCCAGATGGAGGAAGTTGGTCTTTAAAACAGGGTTAGTACGAGACAGAGCTAAGATGAGGAAAGGTAGAACTTTTCCACAATAAGTTCAACAATTAAGAAAACTATTATTCAGTTTGAGAATCGCTTTTTAAAATCTTATATACATATATGAGTATGTATTTATGTATGTGTGTTATAGGAGATTAGGGGTTCTTCTCAGTATCTTAGCTGCTACTAGAACTGTGCTTTTCTGGTTAAGAGGTCTCTGATGTTGTTCCTGGGATTTGTTGGAGCCACTCTCCCAGTTTGGGGTCACAGCCCCAAGTGCACCGATGACCACTGGCGATACTGAGGCCTTGAATTTCTGCAACTTTTCTATTTCCTCTTCCAGTGCCTAGTATTTCTCAAGCTTCTCACCTGCAGTTTGTTAACCATCACCATGTTTCAGCTCTTGGTGGGTCTATTCTTATGCTAGTCCCCTGCCACTGACAGTATACAGGTCCTTCTCAAAAAATTAGCATATTGTGATAAAGTTCATTATTTTCTGTAATGTTCTGATACACATTAGACTTTCATATATTTTAGATTAATTACACACAACTTAAGTAGTTCAAGCCCTTTTATTGTTTTAATATTGATGATTTTGGCATACAGCTCATGAAAACCCAAAATTCCTATCTCGAGGAGCATCGGGTATGGAATTTTCATGGAATCTATTTCCTCAATGCACCTTTTTGTTATTCTGCCAGCTGGCTGATTTCTCTCCATGTTGCTTTGGTCTTAGCTTCAGGCTCCTCCATGAAGGACAATGCTCCTTGTGGTCTGTGGTCTTTATCTCATCAGCAATTTAGAGATCACTGCTGTTGTGGTATATTCCATTTTAGATAGTCCCTAGAGCTGTATTCACATCTTCTAGTAGACTTTTAGATAATCCTTTATTACTGAGCCTTGGTAAGTAGTGCAGGCTGTAGGTGTCATGATCTTAATTCTCAGGTCAGCTGTTCAAGTACGGTATTCATTTCATTGGGGCTTCTCAATCTGGCTTGTACCTATGTTTATCATCATCATCATCAACTTTATTCCAGACACAGTACGGTCCATAGTATAAAATAGTAAAAAGTAAACAGGTAAAAAGAATAAAAGGGATAAAAGCATAAGACTAAAACATCACAAGATTAAAAACATAAAAATTGGGATAAAAGTTACAAGCAGATAAAATCCCACAGATTAATCAAACATACATGCAGCAGTGCCAGTGTTTCCATAATTTTGAAAATAAGCAAATCGAGCTTTGTTTTGCAGTGGACAAAGTAGAAATAATATCATTTTCTGAGTCCCTCAGTCTACACATACATCTATACATTAGGTTTCGGAGTGTAGCAGCACAGGTGGGAATACCAGCATACATAAACAGCTGGCTGGCACTGCTCCAGCGAGGTACCTTTAACAGCAGCCTCAGCCCATCATTGTATGCCACCTGGAGCTTGTACAGACTGCTTCTTCTGTAATTCCTCCACAGATGGGCAGTGTACATGGGTGTACAAAATGCTTTAAAAAGTGCCAGCTTAACCGAGATGGGGCACCTAGAGAACTTCCGAATGAGCATGTTAGCCTGAGCATACTGCATGCAACACTGTCTGTAAATATCTCTATCATCAGACAGGTCAGCAGTGATGTAGTGCCCAAGATATTTGACTTCTTCACAGGCCTGAATGATGCTGCCAGATAAAAAGAAGTCCGGGAAAATTAGTTTATCGTCCTCCTTGCTCCTCACAATCATAATGGTACTTTTCAGTGCATTATATTTGATGTCAAAGTCCAGACCATATTGAGAGCAGATTCTTAATAATTGTTGCAAACCGGCACTGCATGGACAGAAGATTACAAGATCATCTGCATACATCAAATGATTTAAAATGACATTCCCAACCTGGCAGCCAGTCCTGCATTGACTCAGCAGTCTGGACAGGTCATCCATGTACACATTAAAAAGACAAGGGGACAGAAGACTGCCTTGTCATACTCCATTAGAGACAGTAAAGGGGGGGGGGGGGAACACCAAATTCCCCCACTTAACAACCATGGACTGGTGGCTGTACCAGTAAACTAAAATTCTCACTAAATATTTAGGAACATTCCTGCTGAGCAGTTTAGCAAACAACTTTTCATGATTAACACGATCAAAGGCTTTAGAAGCATCAATAAAACATGTGAATATGGATGTGTTATGCCTGCTGTACAGATCCAAAATTTCCTTTAAGGCGAAATGGTGGGGATAATGATATACCCTCCCTAACCTGTCATCCTGGCTCTCCCTTGCCATGATATCATAGTTGAACCTCATCAATCTCTAGGTTTGATAGCAGATTCCTCTGTTGACTGTAGGAACACTGGGTCCACAGTTGCTTCTTAGTCAGAGTAGATGATGGAAGTTTCCATGGTGCCCACATGCTTTCTTCATAGCCCTGTTTACTGGGCTATCTCGCATAGTAGCCTTCCAACATTGTCAGGTTGTCTGCCCTTGTGCAGTGGAGTCTGGTTCCAGTAGCCTTTCTCATCAGAATGTTCTTATTCCCCAACATCTGATACAGACCTTGTTAATTCGATCAATGTCTGAGCAAGTATAGCATGTCTTTTGCTCAAATTGAACATTATCAGAAGATCTTAAACAAAGCTTTCAGCGTATGCGTCATGGATGACTCTCATCTACTTAATCTTCCCATTACATTTTTGCTCAATATCTTTAAAACTGACTGAGTTCTAACCATTTTTGTGTTTGCAAAGGTTGATTAGGTGTGGCAGCCATCTCGAATTGGATGTAGATGTTCACCCAGTGGTTACTTTCAGAGAGTTTAATGTAAATTCATTCAGTGTTCATGAGACATTTTGCTAACAGACACAGGCAAAAATATTATTGTTTACTAGTAGGGGTGCAACGGATCATCATCGATCCGTGATCCGTACGGTTCACCCTCCACGGTTCGGAACGCACGTGGTTCGCAGAAAATGCAACGTTCTTGCGTTGCTAAATCATTCCCGACGTTCTGTGCGTGCGCGCTCTGAATCTGCAGATAATTCCCCTCTGAGAAAGGCGTTCGTTTTGCCATCACGTATAGAGGTTCAGTCTGTTGGATTCAGCCGTTTTAGTTGACCAGATAAGGATCCCTGACCTATTCTGATCAAGCCTCTGTTGCGCTCAGTGCACGCGCAGCAGCTGATTCCTCCGTCTCTCTCTCTGTCAGCTGGAATCTTTCCGATAGACAAACCAGATTCACCTATTTCTGTCTGAGATAACGTGTTATGTTGAGCTTTTATACGAGCTAATGAACGTTAATATTATAACCGGAGTTCAGTCTGGAGGCACAGAGCAGCGCCTTGTGCGTCACGCCCCCCCAGCTGTGACCGCTACTTTGACAGAAGCAGGTCTGTGACCCCTGAGAGGTAGATATAGTCTATCTCCCCTATTAATTAGTTTTAATATGATTCAAAACTGTATTGAAGCATCAGATTGACATCTTGAGTTAAATACTGTTATTATTTATGAGGATTGAGCAGAAACTGTTGCTCAGTGTTTTAGAAAATAATGAGAGAGCAAACTTTTTTGTCTTTTCTTTTTCTTTATGCTGATCCGAAAATTGATCCGAACCGTGACTCAAATCCGTGAACCGATCCGATCCGTGAGTTTTCTGATCCGTTGCACCCCTACTTACTAGGGATGTTCTGATCGAATGGCCACCGATCAAAATTGGCCGATTTGAGTGGAAAAAACGTGATCATCAAATTCCGATATTCTCCTTTCCATTTCGATCATACCAGCCGATCTATAGCTCCTAAACCAGAGGTCACTAGGTGCACAGCAAATCCGCGGCGCTACCGCGAGTTTATTACGCGCCCGGGACTTGCCGTCCCCTGAACAGACCGCACCATTTATAGTTTAATAAAAATGGTTCGGACTCTGAGCTCAGTCCTGGAGGCGAGGTTGGGCAGCAAGCCTTGCTGACTTGCGCAGCGGCGTCTCCTCCTGCAGCTCCAGAGAGTCTGTTGCTGCTCCTGCTGCTGCATGTTACCCAACACCACCTGTAGGGAAGCTGAGACAATTCTTCAAATTGGTATTAAAAGACAATAATTTAAATATTAAGGACGGAGTTGGAAAGAGCTAACTCGCTCATGACCGGGAGGAGAAGCAGCGTAAAACAGCGTCATCATGGTGATCAGAATCTAAAGTTGATGGCATTTTCTAAAAATGTCATTTTTTGTGGCAGTTGAAGTCCTTTTTTATTAAATCAGCTTTATCGACTGCAGTTAAAGCAGCACTGAGTGACTTTTAACCAGTAGGGGGCAGTAGGAGGCTACGATTGAAAGTTTCACTTTTACTGTCGTAAATCATCTCACGCCTGATCTATTTCCAGTCCAGTCTGCGACAGCTAGGATAACATCTAGCTCCTGGGTGTAGGCTAATCCAGTCCGGTGTTGACGTTTCATGCGGGTCGTGTGTCATAGATTCCACAGATTTATTTACCTGTAAGGTGTTGTAGAGGAAGGTTTTGATTATCAGGTCGGTGTAGGAGAGATTAACCCAGGCGTAGCTGCGGGATGACATCGGCTGGTTCAGCCTCGGGTCTGCGTGTCAGCCAAGCCGCAGCTGGAGGCACTGAGCCGGAGGGGAGAGCTGGGAGCCTCCGCTGTTCTGTCAGGGTATGGGAACAACACGGCAGCGGTCCTCCATCGCCACACCATTGGCCATGGGGGGGCTGACCTGTCCGCTTCATAATCCTCCTCTCTCTGGTTTGTTGTGTTTACCTTCCGGCTTCACCGTGCTTGAGTCAGCTCGCGGAGAAATTCAAGTCTCGTCAGGTTCAGGCTGAATTATTTATATATTTATTTATCTGTGAGGTGGTGTTGAGAAAATCTTTCAGAACATTATTTTCTACTATATTTAATCAGACTGGTTAAACTGAAATGCTTGCTGAAACAATCCCTCCTCGGCAGGAGTCCTCCCCCTAGCGTTTTAGACCGGTTATTATGCCGTAAAGCAGAAAGTTACGAGGTACGGACCGGGGCTCAAAACTGTCTAGTGCATCTGACCAGTAGAGGGGTGCAGAGTGCTGTCAGACATGAAACTGGTCAAGTTTCTAACTAAATAATCATTGAGATCAATTTTAATGCTCTAACTCATATGTGTCAAACACAAGGCCTGCGGGCCAAATGTGGCCCGCCACGTCATTTAATGTGGCCCGCGAGAGCTTAAAAGGTCTGAGTATTCAGAAATAAATAGGTAAAAAGCGTATTTTGACCAAAAACTACATTTCCCACAATGCATGTCAATTGTGTTACCCGCGACTTGACGGCTTACCGCCACTACAGGGCAGGGTGCACACAAGCAGTACCCTGGTCCTCATGAGTACCGGATTTCGAACGCGCCTTTACGGACCAGCGCTGCGCGGTCCTGATGGGAGACCCCTCGATCTGACGAGCTTCACATCCTGTTGCAGCGCAGTGAATGAGTGATCACATGACCTCTGAAGCTGCTAGTAGACACACACGGTAGGACCTCCGACACACACACACACATACACACACACACTCACAGCATCTCCAATGTGCGAAGCAATGCGCCATTACGCACAGGTCGGCGCGCGCTTTAACACACACACAATCACAGTACGTCTGACCCACGCACGCAGCTCACACATGCCCAGTAGGGGTACAACGGGTCACAATCGATCCGTGATCTGAACAGATCGCCCTCTTTGGTTCGGGACACGGTTTGCGATCCAGCTAGCTGCGCTCGCGCGCTTTACTAACTCCTCCCCGACCCGACAGCTCGCGCTCTCAAGCTGCTGATAAATAATTCCCCTCTGAGAAAGACGTTCATTTTGTCATCACATATCCAGTTCTCTTTATCAGAATCAGTCATTTTAGTTGACCAGAACAAAAGATCACTGGTCGATTTTTGATCCATGATGCGTGTGCGCGCAGGGAGCTGCTGATCCTCCATCCCTCTGTCAGCTGATCATCCTCTTCCCTGATGGCAAACCAGATTAACCAGTTTCTGCCTAAGATAACGTGTTGTGTTGGACTTTTATACGAGCTAATGAACATTAATATGAACGGTGGTCAGTCAGGAACAATCAGAACACCTTGATCGTCACGCCTCCTCACCTGCTGCAGCTGTCTGACTGCAGTGAGGAAGAAACCGGGTCATCGCTCTGTCAGACCGGAGAGGTGACTAGTAGAAGGCTTTTCAATTTAATTGGTTTAAATATGTTTAAAAGTTTTATTTAAGCATCAGAGTGACCTCATGAGTTAAAGGTTGTTTGAAATATTGAGCATTAAGCAGAAAAATGTTGAGCCAACAGCAAATCATCATCTTCAACCCCCCCCCCCCCCCCCC
>SSNR01000048.1:2325479-2375200 GCA_006937965.1 Callopanchax toddi | reverse complement strand
CCAGAGCCAGGTTCTCCCTTGAGGACATGTGATGACAGATTGTGTGCACCCCTAACTATAACAAATGTTTTGATCAAAGTTATTATAACTTTGATGTATTTTTAATTCACTTGAATAGTTTGATCCTTGATTGATGGAGTTCAGTGGGTTTCATAACCTGACAAATCAAAAGGATCTATGTTATAACAGAGCAACAAGCAAACCTATTTTTCATGCATTTGTAATGTTTTATCTTGTAGAAGTAATAAATTCAGAGTTATGTAATGTTAAGGAGTTGTTACAATTATTTTACATTTAATTTGGTTACATTTTTAAGTTATCTGGCCCTTTGAGGCCAGCTATTATGCTGATGTGGCCCTCGGTGAAAATGAGTTTGACACCCCTGATCTAACTTAAAGTGTTAAAAACTGTCCAGTGCTGCTTTAACACAGCTGAGCATTCTGAGTGATAAAGTTAATTCTTCACCTACCTAGTTACTAGTTGACTGCAGATTTATTGGCAGAGGTTAGAAATGTTGATCTTTTGACATCAAACAGAAAGTCTGATGTTTAGATTGTTTATCTAAAAATTAAACTAGAATTGTATTCACACCTCAGCCGTGAAGTTTCAAGAACCAAATATTTTTCAGAATCAGGTTTATTGCTAAGTCAATGGGCTTTATGCACAGAGTACTTAGAACTTCCAGTTTAAAATTAACTCACGGGACCATTTCCGGTTCCATTTGAAACGTGAAGATTTCCAGAGTTAGAGTGCATTTCCAGCTAAAGATATTGTTTATAATCAAAACGAGTAATAGTATAGTATAGTACAGTATGATATATATATTATAGCACTAAGAAATGAAGCCATCATATAAGTATCAGCGGACGGGAAGCCTCGACAGCTGAACATTGCTGTGTTCCGTTGTGTACCGCATCAGCTGAATATAATTCATTGGTCCGTTTCCACACATTTCCACTGAATAAATAACTACAAAAAGGAAGGATTGTGAACTTAAGAAGAGAAAACGTGATCATTTCTAACCACACCGTGTCTGCAGTCCACACTTTGCAGCACAGTAGTCAAAGAGCCGAGTGGACGAGGCTAAAGGAGGAGGCGCGGCGCCGTTCGTGTGTAATTTCACTGGAACAACTATTCTTTTGGTGAATGAAGACTTGGTGTTTGATAACGTACAGCTAGACCAGAGAAAGTTGAAAGTTGGGAAGCAGTTGGAGCCCACGATCACGGCTATATAGATTTGTCTCACTGTTTTTTGATGATGGAAGCTATGAGCTAACGCTGTTAGCTTACCTTCAATTTCATGAATAAAGCTGGTTATATACAGCTTAAAGTCCTTCACCCGCTTGCTCACAGACGTCTCTGTGTGTTTTTCAAAAATCTGGTGGACATCGTCTATCGTGATGCGCGGCAGGTCTTGAAGAAAACGGGTAAAAGAATCCATTTTGTCCAGTTTGTGTGGTTCAGCGTTGAACCGGAAGGGAGGGGCAGAGTCTATCGCAACCAGGAAGTGACCGTGCATAAACCCCATTGTTACATTGATGAGGAATTTGTTTTGGTGTTTGCAGGAGAAAATTTACATGTTACAAAAGTATTGTAGCGTGATCAATATACACTCTGACCTCTGACCTACGTGATCATCTAAAATAATAATCCATCTTCTTCCCAATAACTCGGATTATAATGACTCTTTTATTATGTTTTAACCTGAATCAACATTCCTCCAAGGTCACGGTCGTATCGGAAGAAGCCACCGGACTTTAAATAAAAATAATAAAGACTCTTGGTGTCTCTTCCTAAAATGACACCTTAATCTGTTACAGAAATGTCTTAAATGATTAATGCACTTTCTCTTACAGCATTGTGAATGTTTGATCCAGCTTCAGTATTATTGTTACTTTGCTAAAAGGTTAAATCAGTATTATTACTTATTTCCACCTTGCTAAGGATAAATAAATAAAACTTCCACACTCCTCACACGGAGGTGACGTAGGACTTTAGAGCCTGAGTCACGTGTCTTGTTTAGAGTCTCCTGATTGGCCCACGTTCACTGACAGCTCTCAGCTGTCTGCTCCGCACGGAAGAATCCAGTTCTTCTCTAGCCTCGGAGAAGACAACACGCCCACCGTCAACTCGCTACACGGTGGGTTATCGATGCCGACTGCAACCGGTAACGGGTCAAGCCCCGTGGCAGTCGAAGAAGCTTCTTACCCCTGAGAGCAGGAAACATCCACCTGCCTCTCTATTCCAACCAGAATGGGTAAGACAGCCAGCTATCAACCAGCTAGCGATGGGTTCCACTGACGCTGTATCCACGGACGCTCTCCGCTTGGCCGGCGGGTCCACGACCTGTCAGGCCCCCAGATCGACCGAGGGGGAATCTCCGCTTCCTCGTCGAACTCCAGCAGCCGGACGCGATCCAGGAACAAGGTTCAGTAACTACCCATGACCTGGTAAAGCAGGCTACTTTGATAATGCTAACCCTATACCACTAGGCCGCTCATCAAAGTAACCTCTCCACCTTATCCCTAATAACCAAACCCTTAAGCTAACTCCTTAGTCTTAATATCAACACGAGACTCAAGTTCTAAACTCAGAAGATCAATTTCATAACATCTATCACTTAGTGAATGCTTATCAACTTGCTACCTCAAATGCTAATCTGTTTACAAATGTTCGTCAGCTTTTATAATAAATATTGAATATATTTATTCCTGACTCGGCTTCCATTCGTCAAATAACAGGTACATAAATGCTCCCTGCAACTAAATAGAATCTAGAATAATCCTGCTTTTATCACAAACAGTTGTTCAAACCCAGGTATCCGGAGCACACAGACTCTCGGTTTAAACCCTCGGTAGCTGTACTGAAACCAGCAGAAGGTGAGTAATAAAACATAGCTTTTATACACACTACAAGGTTTAACTACATAGTGTACAACACTACAGTATTAACATAAATGCATATAACCAACTAAACATATGTACATGATATGAAACAATGTGCAAAGAAATAATTAGTGGGTAAAGGTTAAGTAAATAAATAAATAGGTTTGTAAGGTGCAGTGAACAGTTAATGTTTTTATCTTTGATGGAGATGAGGATGAGGTTGATGCACGGAGCAGTTCAGCTGCAGCTGGGAAGAAACTGTTCCTGTGTCGTGTGTTTTTTGTTTTGATGGCTCTCAGCCTCCTCACAAAGGGAAGAGGTTCAAACAGTGTGAGTCTAGGCTGGGGAGGGTCAGAAAACATTGAAGATAACGTTAAAGTTGATATTATAGCTGTCATGGTTTTGTTGATTCGTTTGACCCACATGCAATTGAACACTCTCAGGAGACTTGGTAAATTTGAACAACTTTATTTGAGAGGGGTGACCAGGAATCCAGGAACTGGAGGCAAGAGCAGAAGGTGGTTCTGGAAGGAGGAGGACAGGTGAGTGAAGGAAATCTGGTAATCAATCCTTGAATAGACTTTTGCTTACTGATAGATGAATGAGCAGAGCTTTGGATATTGATGGTTCCAGAGGTAGGTTACCGGTGGAGGGCGGAGCAGGTTACACACAGTGAAGGTTTGACTGGTGGGTTGATGAGACAGCTTGGGGAATGGTGAGGCTTGCAGAGGAGCAGGATCCAGCACAGCAGAGATCCAAGGGTCCAGAACAGGCAGAGAACTGTGAGGTTTCCACTTGGTACAACACTCTGGCAGTGTGTTGCTGACTTCCAGCTCCTTTTATCCTCCAAACTGCAGGATGGGTTGCAGGTGTGCAGCTGCACACCTGCTGAAGCTTGAGCTTGATGAGTTGAGCTTGAAGAGTGAATGGTGCCCTCCAGAGGTAGACAACTAGAACAGTGAGGAGAAAAACTACAGGCCCTGACTCCTGACACCACCACCCCCCCCCCTCAACGGCCGCCACCAGGCGGACCAGACGAGGAGGCACGAGAGGCCTCAAAATCAGCAATGAGGGAAGGGTCCAAAATCAAGGAGCGGGACACCCACTGACGGTGCTCCGGCCCGTAACCCTCCCAATCAACAAGGAACTGACGGCCACGGCCCCACCGACGGGATGTGACAATCCGCCTCACGGGGTAGGCAGGATGCCCACCAACAACCAGGGCGGGCGGAGGGGGTCCGGCCGGAGGGCAAAGCGGACTATCGTGAACTGGTTTCACCTGGGAAACATGGAAAGTGGGGTGGATACGAAGACTGGGAGGAAGGACAAGGCGGACGGCCGCGGGACTGACAACAGAGGATATCACATATGGACCAATGAACTTAGGCGAGAGCTTGCGAGACATGAACTTCAAAGGGATGTCGCGGGTAGACAACCAGACTTTCTGACCTTGAACATATTGAGGCGCTGCAGATCTCCTCCGGTCAGCAAACCGCCGGTTCTGCACTGCTGTGCGGTTGAGGGCTGCAACAGTGTTGGACCAGATATGGCGACAGCGGCAGATGTGGTGCCTAACAGAGGTCACAGAGATATTGCCTTCGTCAGATGGAAACAAAGGTGGTTGATAGCCAAGGGAGGCCTCGAAAGGGGACAGACCAGTGGCCGAGGATGTGTGCGAGTTGTGTGCGTATTCTACCCAAGGCAGGTGTTGACTCCAGTCAGAGGGGTTTGTGGAGGTGAGACACCGGAGGGCAGCTTCCAACTCCTGGTTCATCCTCTCAGTCTGACCGTTGGTCTGCGGATGATAGCCTGAGGAGAGACTGACAGTGGCATGAAGGGTATTACAGAATTCTTTCCAAACCCGGGAAGTGAATTGAGGGCCTCGGTCAGAGAGGATGTCCCGTGGTATGCCATGGAGGCGAAAGACGTGTTTAACCAGGAGCTGGGCAGTTTGCAGGGCTGATGGGAGTTTCCTGAGGGGAATCAAATGACAGGCTTTTGAAAAACGGTCTACAATAGTGAGTATAGTTGTCATGCCCTTAGATGGGGGTAAGCCCGTAACAAAATCCAGTGCAACGTGGGACCACGGTCTCATGGGCACAGGTAAGGGTTGGAGCAGACCAGAGGGGGGTCTGTTACCTGACTTATTACGGGCGCAGGTAGAACAAGCTAGGGTATAGTCCTTGACATCTTTGTGAAGAGTGGGCCACCAGAACTTGCGGGAGATTAAGGCGATGGTACGACTGGAACCAGGATGGCATGAGAGTTTTGAGGTGTGGAACCGAGTCGAGAACGGACTGCAACAGGGACATAGGTGCGGTTGGGAGGTCCTGTGCCAGGGTCGGGTTCTTGCTGAAGGGCTTGTTGAACCCAAGTCCTCAATCTCCCAGGTGAGAGTTCCAACAGTGCAACTAAGGGGAAGTATAGGCGCTGGAGTCTCTTCGACACAGTCGGGGGTATACTGGCAGGAGAGTGCATCTGGCTTTGTGTTTTTTGACCCAGGACGATAGGTGATTGTGAGGGTGAAACGAGAAAAGAATAAGGACCAACGGGATTGGCGAGGGTTTAGGCGTTTGGCTGTCTGGCTGTCTGCAGATATGCCAGGTTTCGGTGGTCGGTCAAAACCAACACTGGAAGTGCTGCACCCTCAAGCCAGTGCCTCCATTCTTCAAGGGCCAGTTTTATGGCAAGAAGTTCCCTGTCACCAACATCATAGTTCCGCTCAGGGGGGGACAATCTGCGGGAGAAGAATGCACAGGGGTGAAGTTTCTCATCCACGGATCGTTGTGACAACACAGCACCTACCCCTGTATCAGAGGCATCCACTTCAAGTACAAACTGTTTGTTGATGTCAGGCTGGACTAGGATGGGGGTCTGGGCAAAACGAGACTTTAGGTCATGGAAGGCCTTGGCTGCTTCTTGGTTCCAGGAGAAAGCCAACTTGGTGGATGTTAAGGCTGTAAGGGGAGCAGCTGTTTGGCTGTAGTTACGTACGAATCTGCGATAAAAGTTAGCAAATCCAAGAAATCTTTGAAGTTGCTTACGATTTTCAGGAGTTGGCCAGTCCAGAACTGCTTTTACTTTGCTTGGGTCTGTGCGTACCTGTCCGCCCTCAAAGATGTAGCCCAGGTAGGAGAGTGAAGACTGATGGAACTCACTCTTTTCAGCTTTAACAAACAGCTTGTTTTCCAACAGACGCTGGAGGACCATGCGAACATGCTTCTGATGAGCTGAAAGGGACTTGGAGTAGATTAGAATGTCGTCTAAATAGACAAAAACAAAAGAGTGCAGGAAATCACGCAGGACATCCTTTATCAGGGCTTGGAACACTGCTGGGGCATTAGATAGCCCAAAGGGCATTACCAGATACTCGAAATGGCCAAGGGGGGTCTTGAAGGCCGTTTTCCATTCGTCCCCTTGGCGAATGCGGACTAAATGATATGCATTCCGGAGGTCCAGTTTTGTGAATACAGTTGCTTCATGAAGGGAGTCAAAAGCAGATGAGATTAGTGGAAGTGGATATTTGTTTTTTACCGTTATCTGGTTGAGACCTCTGTAATCAATGCATGGTCTGAGGGAGCCATCCTTTTTGCAGACAAAGAAGAAGCCTGCCCCCAGCGGTGAAGAGGATGGCCGAATGATGCCAGCTGTCAGGGACTCACGGATGTAGGTCTTCAGAGTCTCTCGCTCAGGCCTGGAGATGTTATACAGGCGGCTGGTAGGAAGCGGTGAACCGGGTAACAGATCTATGGGACAATCATATGGACGGTGAGGAGGGAGAGATGTAGCCTTGTGTTTGCAAAATACCTGTTTCAGATCGTGGTAAATGACAGGGACGTGGGACAAGTCGGATGGTTCCGTTTCCCAACAGCTGGCAGGGAGCGGACTAGGTGGTATGGCAGATTTGAGGCAAAAGGTGTGGCAATGTGAAGACCAAGCATCTACCCGGCTCTCCCTCCAGTTTAGTTGGGGGTTGTGTTGCTGTAGCCAGTTATAGCCAAGAACCAGGGATGCTCTACTGGAAGGAAACACAAGGAAAGTTAATGATTCATGATGATTACCTGAGAGAATTAGGTGCAAGGGTCTGGTTCTATGAGTGATCTGTGGTAGGGGTCTGCCGTCCAGGGCCGAAACACGAAGAGGTGTGGTCAGGGGTTCAGTTACGATGTTGCATTGCTTAACTAGGGCCTGATCGATGAGATTTTGTTCGCATCCAGAGTCTACGAGTGCAAACAACTCTAGGGAATCCTGACGAAAAAACAGGGTTGCCGGTATTTGTAAGTGGGGTTGGTTGAGATGGTTGGGTCGGCCCGACAGAGTCCCCGTTCCTACTGTCGGGCCCTCCCTTTTGGCCTCACTGGACAGGCTGCTATGAAGTGACCGGGGGCACCACAGTAGAGGCATGAGTTGGACGAGAACCGTTGCTGCCGCTCCTCCGGTGTCAGATGAGCCCTTCCGATCTGCATGGGTTCAGGCTCGAGTTGTGGTGGGCCTGAAACAGGTAAGAGGCAGTTACGTTTGGGGGGCGTTCTATCAGTCCGGCTTTTGTTGTCCCTGCGGCGGTTATCCAACTTAATGGCTAAAGCAATTAGCTCATCCAGAGTGTCAGGTTCATCCAGAACGGCCAACTCGTTTCTTATATCATCATTTACAGAGTTAAAAAACGCACTCTTAAGTGCAACTGGACCCCAACCAGAGGAGACAGCAAGTGTGCGGAACTCAATTGAGTAATCTGCCACAGATTTTTGGCCCTGTTTGATTCTCCATAACCCTCTCGATAGTGAGGCTTGGTCAGTGTCATGGTCAAAAGTGGTGCTCAGTTCTTTGTAGAAACCATCAAAGGAACAGCCAAAATTGTGCAAGTCTTTAAATCGAGCTTCAGCCCAACGGAGGGCCTTATCTTTCAATAAACCAATTATATAGGAGATTTTGGAATCATCGTCAGGGAAAGATTCTGGGGAGCTTTTAAACACCAGGAGACATTGCAGCAAAAATCCCCCACAGCGACCCACCTCACCTACATACTTTTCAGGAGATGAAGGAGTTATTAGACGGGCAGAGGTGGAAGACTGAGGAGGAGGTGGTGGTGTGTGGGTAGAAGCAGCTGGTTCATTGGGTTGAGGAGGAGAGAGAATGTTGAGTAGGGAATTCAGGTTAGCAGTTATTTGATCCAGCCGGTTGTTTGTAGTTTGCTGTTGGCTGCTGAGGGAATGAAGAAGAGATTCATGTGTGGTTAATTGGCTTTGTTGATCAGCTATGGATCTCCTGAGAGTCTCTGCTGGGTCATGTTGGCCAGAGTGTTCTGTCATGGTTTTGTTGATTCGTTTGACCCACATGCAATTGAACACTCTAGGAGACTTGGTAAATTTGAACAACTTTATTTGAGAGGGGTGACCAGGAATCCAGGAACTGGAGGCAAGAGCAGAAGGTGGTTCTGGAAGGAGGAGGACAGGTGAGTGAAGGAAATCTGGTAATCAATCCTTGAATAGACTTTTGCTTACTGATAGATGAATGAGCAGAGCTTTGGATATTGATGGTTCCAGAGGTAGGTTACCGGTGGAGGGCGGAGCAGGTTACACACAGTGAAGGTTTGACTGGTGGGTTGATGAGACAGCTTGGGGAATGGTGAGGTTTGCAGAGGAGCAGGATCCAGCACAGCAGAGATCCAAGGGTCCAGAACAGGCAGAGAACTGTGAGGTTTCCACTTGGTACAACACTCTGGCAGTGTGTTGCTGACTTCCAGCTCCTTTTATCCTCCAAACTGCAGGATGGGTTGCAGGTGTGCAGCTGCACACCTGCTGAAGCTTGAGCTTGATGAGTTGAGCTTGAAGAGTGAATGGTGCCCTCCAGAGGTAGACAACTAGAACAGTGAGGAGAAAAACTACAGGCCCTGACTCCTGACAATAGCTAGACTTAATGGTTTAAATTAGCTTCCTCTTCCTCCTCCCTTTTACCACCAGCAACCTGCCCAGACCATCTTACCTTTACAGTCTCATTATCGTCTTCAATAAAGTGGATAAAACAGAGCTGTTCAGCACCAAAGAGATTTTATCTCTGTGAGAAATGCCAAACTCAGACACAGTTTCACTCTAATTTCACCAAATGTTCAGTCTTTACCTTGAGGTTTGATATTAATGCTTTAATATTTGCTGAATTCAGTTTGGGGAAACCCCGTTCAGAATAGAATAATCCTTCCTCTGTTTAGGATGAAGCACACCGCATTTTCATGAAGAGTCAAGGTGATATGTGTTGCTCACTTTTTCCTGCTCACGCATTGTCTGCCCCCAGTAACGCTGTGCTACATATTGTTGTTATTTGCATTGTTGTTTTTCACCATCTATTGACTCACTCTGCTGTGGGAAATATAAATAAAATATGCCTCATAAATGATTCACTCTGTAATGGAGCTTGTTTTAGAGGTTTGTATCATATCTTCCCTTGTGCAAAAGAGGAGAAAAGTAAGTCCTTATAATTAAAATTTATATTACAACATCCTTTATATTCAAAAATAACTTAATGTGGAATGTGAAAAGAATTTAAGTTGGTGCCAAATGGTGAATCTAGTCTAAAAACCTTTACATTATGCTAAAAGATGCATGTCCAGATGGCAGAGAGGTCTCTAAACTACACTGAATGCTGTATTTGTGTTGTGTAGAAAATTACAGTTCTCTAGTCTGTAGTCTGAACCAGGTGAAAACATTCACTGAGCTGCATCACCATCTTCTGTCTGTGTTTGTAAACTTAACTGAGCTGCTGGCTTTTCAAGTTGTAAGCTGTTCCATTTGCTCTGGTTTCACTATAAAGCTGTAAACTCTGAGATTCTGCTGAGCTCTGTGGTCATGCAGCAGAGCTCAGAAGTTTAGCTTCAACCTCACGAAGTGATCCTCCTGTCGTGCTCATCTAATGACCCCAAAAATATGCAGGTCAGAGTTATTTCATGGGCAGTGACCCCATGAAATCACTTGGGTCAAGATCAGGGTTAGGAGTCAGGTCAGACAGAGTTCAGAGCTGCTTCTATTAAATGCATAAAAATCTGATTATCAACATCAGTTTTCATCCAGAAATTTCTGTACTGGTTTGTTTCTCATTTGTGTCACATACAATGTGACACAAATGTGTGATTGTCCAGCTCTAGAGAAACAAACCCACCTTATTTCATCCACACACAGTCCTTATTCCCATCTTGTTGTCTTCACCTCTCTTTTCTCCCTTGCTGTCCTAAATCCTGCCATCACCCTCTCCTCTGGTTTCCCTCTGTGCTCTTCTCATTCCCTCTATCCCTCGCAGTTTTATTGTGCCCAGCACCGCCCCGCCACCCCTCTGCTACCAGGACCCACTGCCTGTAGCATGTAATTGACTTTCTCCCCATGCTGGAAAAAGCGGGCGGCCTGCACCAGTCTGGAGGTGACCCATTTCCCTGGGGCATTCAGCAGCCTCCTAATCAACCATTCTCTGGGGCAGCCTCATTCACTCTCCAATTAGAGCGGCTCCCCCTTTGAGAACTCCATCAATAGGCGAACAAACGGGCGGGCTCGTAGAAGACAGAGTTTCACTCAGACACTTTGCTTTGAGTTCTGAATACCCCCCTTCCAAATTGCTTTTTTTCTTTCCCCCTCCTCTGCTCCTCATCTCCCTCGTGGTGGGTTTCATCAGACAGCAGCAAGCGAGGGTTTTGTCTAACGAACAGCAGCGGAATGGGAGGCAGGTAGACAGGGCACACGGGGAGGTGAAGCAGGGAGATAGGCAAGAGGAGGAGCAGGTAGGCAGACAAAGACAGACAGTCTGATGGGAGGGACTCTAGGGAGATATTAAAGCAGAACAGTGAAAGAAACTCAAAGAGGGAAGGGCTGAGCAGCACTTTCACAGGATCTTGTGCCTTTAGAAGAAGATGCATGAGTATTCCCTGTTGTTGTCTGGCTAGAGGAGGCACCGTTGGTTTACCTCGTCTTTAGAAACACACACACACACACACAAGCAGCTATTGTATTGATTCTGTCTCAGGAAAGAGGTGTGTTACTGACTAAAGCTGAAGAACATCTCCCTCTTGTCCAAACACCAAAACAAAACACATTCAGGTGGTTTTTATGAAGCAGCCTGAGATGATGGTGAATGTTGATTAAATAACAGACTGGCATCTCTCCCCCGCCACTGGCCTAATTTGTTATGTGGCAGAGGCAGCACTCTGGTCAGAGGATAACCATGTAATCAATGGAATGAAGAAAGCTGCTCTGGCTGTGAAGGTTAAGAGGGGTACGGAGGCACTCAGCCCACTCTGTGAACCACATGTGCATCCAGAACACACTCCAGACAGTCTGAGCGCTACACCTCCTCCTCTCACCTGTTCCTCCTGTCGTTCTGTGACTTTATCTCCCTCTCTCGGCTCACTCTTCCTCCCACTGTCTCCGCCCCTTTTTGCTCTGATTACACCCCCCACTCCTCTGTTTTCTTCTCCTCTCTGCGTTTTCTCCCTCCATCCTCTGTCTGCCACTCTCTTTCCTCGCTCCCTGTCCTCCATCCTCCTTTCTCTCCCTCCCCTCCTTCCCTGCTACCTTTCCCCAGTGTCAGCTGCTGTCACCGTGGCAAAGCAATTGACCAATCAGCTCTCACTTCACAGCGCCAGCTTTTCCCTCCCTCCCTCCCTTGCTGATATCTCCGTTCCTTCCTTCTTTCCCCAGCTCTTCCTTCACCTCCTCCTCCTCCTTCAATCCCATCTGCCTCACTACCCCACAACCTGTATCAGCTCACTTCCTGGAGATGACGTGTGATGCATTATGGGAGAGAGACGCCTGTCTAACAGGGTTAGCCGCGCACTGTGGCTTATCATCAGAGACACTGTTAATCCGATGTGTGTGTTTGAGCTGATGAACTCATGCATGCACAGGTCCTCATATACCACACAACTTCACATGCTTCTGTTCTCCAAATAGGAGGAGGAGGCTGATGTTTATGTTCATCAGTGGCTGCCAGAAGAATACGATTTGCATGATACAAGCATATTCCTGTGTGCTGCGTCTCCTGTTTTAGTTACGCTGGCCGACTCCAAGAGGATGAGTGTCTTTTCCCTCCAAATGTACCTGAATATTACCTGCTAAAAATGCAAAGAAGGGCTTTATAATCCCAGTCTCATTCTGCTTTCTTTTACACCTGTGTGCTTCTTCCTTGTAGGTGCTGATATGTGTTCACGATGAGCGGACTGGGAGAGAACTCCATGGAGCCTCTGAGCTCAGAAAACCGGAAACGCAAGCTCTCCACTTGCGACACACCCGGTCTGGGGTGAGTGTGTGAGATCACAGCATGAGAGGGGGGAGAAATACAGGAAAGTGGGCTAGTGGGTCAGTGGTTTCTCCAGCCAGGACTATGCAGCTGTTTGTCTGATGTAAGCTGTGTATAGTTACAAAAGTCCAAAATATTTGAATTTTTGTTTGCTTGGAAGATGAGAACATGATAACTCAATATTAATATATATTTATATAAAATTATATATAAAACAATTAATCAAACCTTGTGAAACTATTGTAAAGTTTGGTGGTTCTCATCAGCACCCTGAAAACCAAATGTGTGATTCCCCCAAAGAAGTAAAGGGCTATAAGATATAAAAGGTGTAAAGTATAAATAAGTAAGTAGTAAGTAAGTAAAGTTTATTTATATAGCACCTTTCACAGGAAAAAATCACAAAGTGCTTCACAGAAAACAGAATCAAACATGATAAAAAACAAATAAAATCAATAAAACAAACAAAATATCATTACAAATCAAAATCATTAAACAACAACAAGAGAACATAAAAGAGTTATTTAAAAGCAGTTTTGAATAATTGGGTCCAGATAAGACATAAAACATGACATTTGACAAGAATATTGGAGGCCAAGTTTCAGTCAAGAAAACTTTCAGAAAGAGTTGCTAGTTTGATTACTTGAGAAAGCAAATTAAAACTTGTTTAGCTGTAAAAGACAAGGTGTAGACTCCCAGTCAGAAGTCTGCAACCCGAAATCTAAACAAGCCTAACACATTTTGAAATTAAGATTCTTTAGTAGAAATAGAACAAACAATTCAAAATATGTTTTTATGAATGTAGAATTGTGTGAAAAATCATTTCATTTTCCCCCACATTGCAGTAAAGTGTTCTCCATGCCACTTGTCTGCAACATCAGCCCAAACATGATCTATACACCGCTGTGCCCAAAAGGCTAGGTCAGTGGCTCAGCAGAGGAACATCTAAAACATGTAGGATAATGGCCCAGGAGGACCACAGGGGTGGATTGATTATGGTTTGGGCAGGTATTGCAGCCAGAAGCAGATTAAAAGAGGATACCTTATACAACAGGGGAAAAATATTAAACTGCAAAATCTGCAATGAATGGCCTCAGGTGGTGCAAGTTAAAAGTTTGCTATGGTCATCTGCTCCAGGACAAGACATTTTGGAAAATAGTAGTATAGATGTCAGTGCATGCAAATTCCAAGAATCTCAAATAATTAAAATATTTTACTGGAAAAATGATTAAAATCCCTCAAATTGTTTAGTTTACTATGCAAAAGAATTAAACTCTTCATGCTGAAAACATCAAAATTAGCTAAATCTAAAGTAGGAATCAGAGCAGGTTTTCTTCCCATTTACTGAAAGCCAACTAAAATCGTCCCCTTCAGGTGTGAGAGGAAGCGCCGGGAGCAGGAGAGCAAATACATAGAGGAGCTGGCCGAGCTGATCTCAGCCAACCTCAGCGACATCGACAGCTTCAACGTCAAACCAGACAAATGTGCCATCCTCAAAGAGACGGTGCGCCAGATCCGTCAGATCAAGGAGCAGGGTGAGTGAACTCAGTTGTCTGTAGGGGTGTGCAATCTTGGGTGCCTCACGATTCGATTTTAAAACGATTCGATTTTAAAACAATTTTTACATTTTTTGTCGCATATTTTTTTTCCCCATTTAGGATTTTTTTCCTTTATTTCCTTGAATAGCTATTTTCTCCTTTTAAATCCATTTAGTTTCCAATAATTGAGGTATGTAAACAATTTAATGAAATATATTTTATTTTAGTGAAACCACAAATAACACAAACACGTCCAAACGATGTTTCATAGTGAGTTAGAAGTAGAAACAAAACAACAACAAAGATGCTCCTTTGACAATTAAAGTGCAAAATATTTGCTTTATCAAAGTAATTAGAAAAATAAAATCCTCTTAATAGTACAAAAAGCTGACATCTGCAGGGAAAAAAGTTCCTCTAGTGATCAGTTAAACTTCCTTTAACCTAAATCCTTTCCAACTTTCACAGTTTTTGTACCAGCAGCTCTAGATTATTTCTTTTGAAAAATACAAGATCTCACCTATTCAGCAACAATAAAAAATTTATATCCAAATTTAAATCCATCAAATAATATATATTTCCCCACAATTAAAGTAGTTTTAACAAATTCACTAACAGTAGCTCTAATAACACTGGTGGAAACGTTTTGAAATAACAGTTAAACTGATCAAATGAATGTAAACTAATAATTCCAGGGTATAGACGTGACAATCAGCAGTAAATGTGTTCCTACAGCCACTCATCAGCACTGCTGTCATCAGCCTCAGGACAGTAAACTTAAAACTTCCTGTCTAAAAAGTTCTTACCTGGACTCCAGCGTCCACATTACAGCATAAAGCCCTGGTTGTTAACAGCGCATATGGACGTAAATCCTTTTCCCTTTCGGAGCTGTGTAAAGTTTGAATCCTTCCTCAAATATTCACTGTTTGAAGCAACAGCTGATGGTTTTGTCTCCTCGGGAGACAGTGTTAACGGGGGAAGTGCTGACGCACGTTCGTATCATTATATTTTACTTTTCTTCACGTAACAGGGAATAAATCTTCTCAGGCCTTTTCCGTTCATGTTATTATAAAAACTAAAATATTTCCAGATGCCTGCCTTATACCTACTGAATGAATTTTGCGCTGTTGAACTACAAGCGGAAGCCATCTTGTTTCCGGCGGTCCGTCCCCAAAAAATGTCCGGGCGGCATTTTATGTTCCCATAATTTTAAATAAATAAAACAAAATATAAATAATCGATTTTGAACACTTATGAATCTGAATTGATTTGGAGCATTTTACATCACGACTAATCGATTTTTAGTGAATTGGCACACCCCCTAGTTGTCTGAAATCAGAAAAAGTCACTGAGGACTTGGTCACAAGTCACACAGTAAGAAAGGTGGTAGAAAAATTGTCAGGTGAGAGAAACAGACTCCTCTGAACCCAAATGCAAGGACGAATCAGTAATTAATCTCCCACAAATTTCACAGCCCTAACTGTTTCGGTTGGGAACATTGACAATGCTTTGTTACGCTGTAATTTGTGTGTCTGTGTGTGATCATGCACAGCTGTGTACAGGCAGCACCAGCTTTTTTTGTTGTTGGATGTAGTAGTCACATGCCCCTCTTTTCTGCTAAGCATCAGTTTTCACGTCAAGATTGTTAAGCCAATGTTTGCCCAGATTCTCCCCTTCAGAAAATCTTAAGGACACCCCGATTACTGTAATGTCTATAAAGATAATTTTATCTGATATTCCTGTCTCGTGAGGTGTGGTAAGAGTGCTCTGGTCTGCTTGGAAGGACATTTGGATTGCTCTGATCACAAATCAGGGAAATCCAACATTTTGGATTGTCTTGGCCTGATATCGCAGCGTGTGTGGTGTTCCCTGACAAACGAGCATGCAGCCTGTGGAATGTGACATGTAGCCAATCAGAAAGTGAAGTGGCAAAAGAAAGCTGCACTGTAGGAGAGTCCCAAATCAAAACGGCTGTTTCTATTCTTTGTTATACCTGGCAACAAAACTGTCACGAGTGCATTGTTGTTAAAAATAAAAATAAAAGCTGTCATGTTTGTTTACTCTGAAATTGCGTTTGATCTCGAGAAGTTCTGCGAGATTTCATGTCTGCCTTAGGAAGGTTCATGGGTGAAATCGGTTTGTGTGTAGTGTGTTGTTTTTTCCGTGTGGTCGCACACCACACATTGCATGACCAAAATGGTTATTATCCATGATATTTTATCACCAGGTGTAGGATCTCTCATGATTTGAAATCAGCAGACAATTTAATAATCTTGCCATGTGAACCGGCCCTAAGCTGCCAAATTATTTGTTGTGTTACAGCTGCTGTGGTGGTGGTTCTTTATGTTTCACATCGTGATCCTTTCTGCTGCATATAAATGTTGCAGGTTTGCCCTGCAGATACAACAGCAGAGTGGCTGGATTTCAGATAGGTGTCTGGGGTGAACTTTTTGCAAATCAGGGAGAAAGCCAGTCGCTATCTTCAACCTCAACAGGAAGGGGAAGAGGCCACTGCTAGCCCTGACTGGCTGCTGACAGGTTGCCATAGTTACAGGAAGTGAAGACAGAAATGACACAGACATTTAGACTAGTCTCCTGCACTCTACCTGTTCCTCCTCTCCTCGTTTTGCTTGCAGCTGCTTTTATTACCAGTCTTTGTTTTCTCTTTCCTCCATCAGTCACTCCTGCTCTTCCTTAACCTATTTCTCTTCTTTTCTCTCCTCGCATGTTTCATTTGTGTTGCTGTATGTTGAGGTTTGCTCAGAGCGTCTTCGGATCATAAAGAAGGAATGTTTGTGTCTCAGTCTCCCATCATCTTTCCATCAGTCCAACTCTCATTGCATTAACATCCTGTATTTTTTTCCTCTGTATGTGTATGAGTGCCCCCTGGGAGCTAATCAGACAGAATAATTCCTGCTTGCCTCTCTCCCGGACCAAACTCTTCATTTATACAACAACCCAGACACTATTAATGTTTTCCTCTCTATCCTTCAGTCACAGCCCTTCCTCTTTTTTTCCTCTTGGATGCCTTTTCCTCACTGTGTTCAAGCCCCCTCCTCAATTAATTCAGGTGCCTCAGCTCCTGCCCCTGCACCATTACAGCTTCCAGAGCTTCCCTGGCTCTCTCCCTCTCTCTCAGCCCCAGCCTACCAGACAATCCCTCACAGTCTGACACTGAATATAAAGCATGGGGACAGCAGCTACCTGCTCCAAATGCACCCAGCCTTCTGCTCCTCCTGACGGGCTGTCTCCTGCCTCACCTGTAGTTTTAAACCTTTCTCTCCATGGAGAAAAAAAAAATTGAATGTTGAGAAACACTGCCCCCTGCTGGCATAGATAGAGTAGTGAGAGCTTCCCAGGTATGGTGAGTCTCCCCTTGTGTACCTGCTTTGTTTCTTTGCCTTGTGTTCTTTTTCATTGTGCAGTTTCTTTTTCCTGTATTTTTCCTTCCAGGTAAAGCTTCATCCAACGACGATGACGTTCAGAAGTCAGACGTGTCCTCAACTGGTCAGGGGGTCATTGACAAGGACCACCTGGGGCCCCTCCTTCTCCAGGTGAGACTAGCTTTCCCTGTTCATCAGGTGATAAGGTTTACATGTTTGTAATTTAAATTTGGTGATGACTTCTTGTTGCTGTGCTGCCAGGCTCTGGATGGCTTCCTGTTTGTGGTGAACCGCGAGGGCAGCATTGTGTTCGTGTCGGACAACGTGACTCAGTACCTGCAGTACAAACAGGAGGAGCTCATCAACACCAGCGTGTACAACATCCTTCATGAGGATGACAGGGAGGAGTTTCACAAGAACCTGCCCAAGACCAGCAGTGAGAAAACACACACACACACCTTCACATATCACTGGGAAGCTGTTGCCAAACTTGGAAAGGTTACACTATCAACATAAGCTCACTTTCTTGCCTATTCACACTCCTCCACTTTTCATTCCATCTCTCCTTCTAATGAGGAGCTCCTGGGAGGCCTGCTCATGTGCATTAGAGCACACACACCTGAGAAACACACATGTACACAGGAGCACCCACCCACTTGGTGCTAAGCAGGCAGAGCGTAGCGCATCTGTCAGTCACACTCACTGGTCCAGACATTGTAAAACAGGCCTGAGCTCTATTCAGATCCCACAGCAGCCATCTAGAAACTACATACCGCTGAATAATGCACCTCCACACTTTCTTCTGCTTAATCCAGCAGAGGTTTAATGTGATTTCTACTTAGTTACTTGAGTAAATGTATTTATTTACTCATTATTGTGTGTGTTAGCCTGTATATGAGTGTGTAAGCCTGCAATTATTTTCATAAATTATAGACATGTGTGATGAACTCTACTATGATGCTCCAAAGATCGACGTGTTTTTCAGCCATCATTCATCCACTCTCAATATTTTTATGTAACATTCTTCTTTATCCACTCTTCTCTTCTGCACTCCCCGGCGCCCCTCTCCACTCGCTTCTTTCTTGCCCTGATTCATACATAATGTTGCTGCCTGCAAAGATGAATATTGTAGTTGTCTGTTACTCAAGCTGCTTCCTTTGCGCTCTCCCACCCTTCGCTCTGCTGCTCTTCCCCTTCATTATTTTTTCGGGGCCTGTGAATGAAATGTGCTCCCACTGCACATTCCTGTGGGATGACCACTGACCATACCAGTTACAGTTAAACACACATTAGCAGCCCAAGACACACATGAATACCAATGAAAGCACAGATAGAAAATTAGCTATGAGGTTATTGTGCCACGTTATCCAAGGTTTTGTTAAATCACCTCTTAACTACCACTCACTTCCTCCCATCCTACACAAATGTTTTCCTCATCCTCCCCTGTATCCTCCCTACACCTGCAGACAGGAACCAATTCAAGGCTTCAGGTAGACCTTGGAGAACAGTGCGATGTCTCTGTGAAGTTTGCCTCCCCTTCCCTCTCTCTCTCTCTGTGAAGGTGACCCATGTAAAAGTGTGTGTGTGTGTTGTGGTCAGTAGTCAGGATCTAAATGAGAATAGATGGCTGAGTGTCCCGGCTTCTGCCCACTTCAGACTCAGAGCAAACTGGGAGGGAGAAATATTGGAAATCGACACCTAGGCTACATTAATCCCAGGGATCCAGACGGTGGGGAGGCTTTATCTCCTCAGTTCTACAGAGAGAGAGACAATACAAGCTGTAGTGCTTTCAGTTTGTTTGTATTTCTGTGTTTGTGAGATCGGGGGCTGGATTGGGTGTGAGCTGTTGGTGAGATTTAATTACAGGTGGTTTTCAGGCCTAGAAGCTTTCCACTAAATTCTCTTCAGTCCCACGTCTAACCCCCATTTCTTTTTGTTCTAGTAAATGGCGTGTCGTGGGGAAATGAGGCAACCCGACAGAAGAGTCACACCTTCACTTGCAGGATGCTTGTTAAATTTGGCCACGCCCACAGCCCTATGGAGGAGGGGCCAGGAGGACCACGCTACGAGACCATGCAGTGTTTTGCTCTCACTCAGCCTAAGGCCATGATTGAGGAAGGAGAAGGTAGGTGGAGCCAGTAATGGCCCCCTACACTCAGACATGTGTTGGATGATATAGAAGTAAAACATAAACCAAAGTTTATAGGGATTGTAGGTCCTGATACAACAGGTAAAATTTTTTAGGGCTGCAATTATTGAATATTTTAATAGAGCAGCAGATTTTTGTCAAGAATCACTACATTTTTCATTTAATCAGTCCTTCAAATATATGAAAGTATGCCAGTGCTGTATGCTGAAAAATAGCCCCACACTATGATGCTCCCACCGCCCAGCATCACTGTTAGTACGATGTTGGGGTGAAATGCTGTGGTCCTTTGACCTCCAAACACTGAGGCATGGACTTTTCATTTTTAGTTTTGGCATCAGTTTTAGCTTAAAAATGCATTTTTAAAAAGCTATGTAAAAAATTGCTCTGTTTTTAAATTTTGATATTTCTTTATTAAATGTCGACACTGCATGTTTTAGAAATCTTTTGCAATAGAATTCTTTTGACACTTCTAATGAGAAAATAATGTAAATTATGTCTTCTTTCCTGACTGTAGACATTTTGATTCACATCTAACTGCCGTTTTAAGTCATCACAGTGAAATATTTCTCACTCTTCTCCCCTGCAGACCTTCAGTCATGTATGATCTGCGTGGCGCGTCGAGTTACAGCCATGGAGAGAACGGAGAGTTTCAACACCCGACATGAGCTCTCAGGTGAGGAGCTGCAGACTCACTAACATCTAAAAACAGACATAATGATTCTGTCTGTTACTGGGTTTGACTCATCCCTCCTCCATGCTCCTCCCCCTCCTCTCCTCTTGTTCTCCGTCTGACCTCCACGGCAGGTAAACTGATTCAGATCGACCAATCATCCCTGCGAGCATCGATGCGTCCGGGCTGGGAAGATTTGTTGAGGCGTTGTATCCAGATGTTCCTGCAGCACAGTGAAGGGCAGCCCTGGTCACACAAACGCCACTACCATGAGGGTGGGTCACACAACCTGAGAAAAAACAATAGTTCTTTAATCTCACTTACATCCACAGTGGAGGCAAATGGAACAAAATACATCAGTAATGAATTAGGATGCTTTCATTTTGTGTTGGTTTGCCTTTCTTTAAACCTTATTACTTATTCTGTTTAAATACTTAGATCTGGGGCGGCATTAGCTCAGTTGGTCTGGTAACCGGAGGGTCACCGGTTCGATCCCCAGCTCTGGCTGGGCTAGATTGTCGTTGTGTCCTTGGGCAAGACACTTCACACAACTTGCCTGTGTGAATGTGAGTGTGACTGTGTGTGAATGTTAGTGGTGGTCAGAAGGGCCGATGGCGCAGAATGGCAGCCTCGCTTCTGTCAGTCTGCCCCAGGGCAGCTGTGGCTACAGACGTCTGTCATAGTTTACCACCATGAATAATGCAACTCTGTAAAGCGTCTTTGAGTGACCTAAAAAGCACTACATAAAACTGATGCATTATTATCTGAGTGAGACTAGCTGTGTAAACATAAAACAGATTATCTTGCATAAATAATTCAATATAAGTTTTACAAATAATAATAATGCCTGAAAACTACAACCATGGCAGTTAGAGGTAGTTATATAGTCTTTTTATTTTTATTTTTCTGTAATTACAGTTTTTCTCAAATGCTAAAACACATTTCACAAACGTTTCCTCCATGTTCCCCAATGTCTAAACACAAAACCCTTTTCTAAAGCTACATAAACTCAACCACACCTTCTCACTTCAAAACTCAAACTTTCACACCAAAAGAGCAAAGCTTTTAAAAATGTAAACACTACACACATCATTACACACTACAGCAAAACAATTGAAAACACAATGCTCAATTTGTGAGGAGGTTCTTTGTTTCATAACTGCCAATGCATATTTTTAGAAACTTTACAGTAACGGATCTTCTTAGATCTCTGCAGAGGATTAGGCATTTAGATTTGTGAGTTTCATATGAAGAGTATAAATCTAGAGAAAATTCTACATGTACAGTACTGTAACACAACTCAATGCTAGATAGGTGTTACTGTAAATTATGGAATAACCTTAGAAAGGACATTTAAAAATCAATGTCATTTTACTGTAATATATTCAAAAAATCTACCAAATTGAGAGTAATAAGTAATTATGAAAATGTCAATTACATAAACTAATGATCATGATTAAATCTGGAAATAAGAACAGGACAGAGTTCAAATTGAATCTGTATGTGTGTCTGACATTTGAAATTGTATAGAGAATTTCTTTTGCTAAAGTTTTTTTCTTCATTCTGCTTCTTTTCGTTCAAATTAGATTTTTTTGTTATGTATATTTTATTGTTTATTTTTTTTATGTGTTTTATTTTGAATGAAATAAACTTTGGAAAAAAAAAAGCAAAAACAGAATCTATTGCACACAACAGTACTCTTGAAAACATGATCAGGGTGTGAAGTTTTTTTATTTACTTTATTCACACCACACACACACACACACACACACACACACACACACACACACACACACTGTGCAGCATCATGTTGCTGAGCTGCATCAGGCCACATCACCTCATCCACACGGCCACGGTGAACCTACTCAGGTTTGGACAGACTCTTAGTCCTGCTTCAGACCATTGTCATGTCATGGCCAATGACTGTTGCTCGCATCTCGTCCGTAATGATGGTGCGAGGTTGTCTTGCTCTCCCTCCTGGACCTCCTCCTCTTCCTCGTTGGCCTGCTCCTCTTCTTCTATGGCCAGCTCTTCTCCCTCCTCTGACTCGAATTCCTCTTCCCCTGACTCTGCCTTCATCCATTGTGTTTGTTTGGAATCTTCAGCAAACTGTGCACTCTGAACTTGCTTTTCTACATGTGGTCAGTCACAGCATTAGCAATAAGTGTCTTCAATTTTGAGTCATTTTGTGTAATGAATGACACCAGGTGTGTTCATTGTGTTCAAATATTGCTGACTGTGGCAGCATTTTGCATCACATGAGCTTTCATTTGAGAATATGAGCAGAGTTCTTTTGCAACTTTTGTTTTAGCAAGGACAAATGTGTTTAGATTTATGAGAACGGAGGATTGTGTTTTGTGAATTGTGTCTTCATGTGAAATGTGTTTATGGTATTGGAAAATGGTGGCTAGATTTGGTAAATGTGTTTAGACATTGGGGAACATGGACGAAACGTTTGTGAAATGTGTTTTAGCATTTGAGAAAAACTGTAAAACACGACTAACCCTAAGCCACAAAATCCAACCGCACCAGTCTAGTTATAACAGAAGTTATTATTGTGAACTTTTTTATTCTTTAAGACATCCATCTATCCTTCTTCTTCCACCTATCCAAAGTTGGGTGGTAGCAGAGGTAGCAGGTCCAGGAAGGAAGTCCAGACATCCCTCTCCCCAGCGATACTTCCCAGTTCCTTCTGGGGAATTTCAAGGCGTTCCCAGGCTCGAACAATACATAATCCCTCCAGCAAGTCCTAGGTCTTCCTGGGGGTCTTCTTCCAGTGGGGAGAAGTCTGAGATTCGACAACCAGTCAGAGACTACCTTCAAACACCCTAGAGCAGTGGTATACAATCCTGATCCTGGAGGGCCGGTATCCAGCATGTAACACACCTGATTTGAGTTAGTGGCTGATTAAAAACCTTCTGCAGAGCTTGAATACCTGCAAAACCAAGTAGTTGTGTTGGCTCAAGGAAGGAACTAAAACATGATGGATACCGGCCCTTGAGGACTTTGGACACCACTGCCCTAGAGTAAACTTTTTCAGGAAGGCTGAGAAGTCTGATCCACTTGTAGTTGGAACATGTTCTCTCATCCCCCTTTTTGAAAATTGGGACCACCACTCCAGTCTACCACTCCACAGGTTATGTCCCAGTCCTCCAGTATCCATCACCCTCATTTAGATTAACCAGGTCTGTCTGCCATCCTCCCCCACCAGTGTATCTGGGGCGGTATATAGCTCAGTTGGAAGAGTGGCCGGTCTGGTAACCGGAGGGTCACCGGTTCGATCCCCAGCTCCGGCTGGGTTAGATTGTCGTTGTGTCTTTGGGCAAGACACTTCACCCAACTTGCCTGTGTGACTGTGTGTGAATGTTGGTGGTGGTCAGAAGGACTGATGGCGCAGAATGGCATCCTTGCTTCTGTCAGACTGCCCCAGGGCAGCTGTGACTACAGACGTCTGTCGTAGTTTACCACCACCAGAGTGAGAATGAATAATGGAGCTTCTGTCAAAGCGCATTGGGTGCCCTGAAAAGCGCTATATAAATCCAATCCATTATTATTATTATTATGTATCTAACTCACCACCAGGTGGTGATCAGTTGACAACTCTGAAAGATTATAAAATCAATTATCAACCTTTAGCCTAAAGTGACCTGGCACCAGGTGCACTGATGGACCGCTCTATGCTTAAATATGTTTGTTATGGACAGTCCATGTCTAGCACAGAAGTCCAACAACTAGACACTGCTCGGGTTCAGATCTGGGAGGCCTTTCCTCCCAATCACACCCCTCCAGGTAACAACATTGTGCCCCATATGGGCATTGAAGTCCCCCAGAAAAATGAAGGAATCCCCAGGACCAACCAACCCAAAGCTATTTCTAAAAATGAAAATCTTTTAGAAGTATATCTTAGAATTTCTTTCTCACATTGGAAAAAGTATAACTTGATGCCCTTTCTGTGTAGCTTTTCTTCAGGGTCATGCCGAGACGCCCCTGTACCGGTTTTCCCTGTCTGACGGCACTCCGGTCACAGCCCAGACCAAGAGCAAACTGTACCGACACCCCATGAGCAACGAGCCACAAGGGTTCATCTCTACTCACCTGCTGCAGAGGTCAGACACTGACTACTCTATACTGTATACACATACAATATTCTGAAACCTGGAAAATTATTTTTTTTCTAAATTGATTTATAGGAAAAAAATAAAACACTTTGGTTGATCTAAACAAAGCAGTCAATGCACATAAATAGCTGAACTAGTGCTTCACTTAGATTTAACCCAAACTGCTAGACTCTAAGAGGAATATGGTAAAAGACAAAGTGTTTTCAAGTTTGTTTTTCTTTCCACACAGGGAACCTAATGGTTACCGCTCAGCACCAGGTGGTGGCATGATGTCCAGCACTGTGCGACAACAAGGGATGGGCGGGACCAACCTGAACACCCAAATGAATGTAAACATGGGTGGAGGGATGGGGATGGGAGGCATGAATAGGGGCTTCAACATGGGTGAGCAGGGTCACATTGGTCCAGTGGGCAGTGGCTCCATGTACGGAGGGAACGGCGGAGGAGGAAGTGCTGGTGGAGGCATGAGCAGTCGCATAATGCAGATGAATCAGATGGGCCAGGTGAATCAGGTGGGACACATGAATCAGATGAACCAGATGGGTCCAATGAATCACCACGGTCAAGGCATGCAGCAGCACCCACAGCAGCCCCCGTTTCAGAGCAGCGGCGGGTTTGGGCTCAGTGGTATGAACAGCCCAGCAGGAAGCCCTCGAATGGGCGGCCCCCAGCAGGGGCTCCTGATGTCCCCCCGGAATCGAGGGAGCCCAAAGATGGGCGCCAGCCAGTTCTCACCTGGAGGTAAGTCTGTTTGTTGAACCATGAAAACCATACCAGTTTTTTAATTTACCAGTTAAAATATTTACTGGAATTCTCATGAGTTTCACTTTGGTCTAGGAATCCACTCCCCTATGAACAGCATCGGCAGTGGGGGAGGAAGTGGGGGGAGCACCTGTACCTTCTCCAGCAGCTCTCTTAATGCGCTACAAGCCATCAGTGAAGGAGTAGGAAGCTCTCTCCCCTCCACTTTAACATCCCCCTCTCCAGTCCACAAACCTGACAGCTCCTCCATCATCCACTCCTCCTCTTCCACCCAACCTACTCAGCAGCACAAACCTGGCCAAGATGGCTCCAAAAGTCCAGCGGGGGGCTTAGTGCCTGGACCTGGCGACCATCACCTCCTGGTGCAACATCACCACCATCATCATCAGCATCCTCCTCCCGCTGAGAGTTCTGGAGACCGAGCAGACAGCCAGGCAGCTACAGCGACTAAAGAGTCTGGAGAAGGAAACAGTGAGGCTGGGGTGGCAAGCTCTGACCCCCCACGGAGGGTTCCGGACAGCAAAGGACACAAGAAGCTACTTCAGTTGCTGACATCTCCAACCGAGGAGCTAGGATTAAGTGGAAGTGGGCCACCTGTTCCACCCCCACCGAACAGCAGCAGCACTCCTGTGGGCTCAGACAGTAAGGATACCACTGGGGGCATGACCAGCCCCTCATCCACAGGGGTGTCCTCCTCCTCATCAGCCAGTGCAGGGCAGGCAGGTGGTCAAGGTGGTGCATTGGCATCGGCTCACTATACAGGATCTCTACAAGAGAAGCACAAAATCCTCCACAAACTTCTACAGAACGGCAATACTCCAGATGAAGTGGCTAAGATCACAGCCGAGGCAACGGGAAAGGCGTCCCTCGGAGGCCAGGAGGGCAGTGAGGGCGGAGCAGGGGGTTCAGGGTCTGGGTCGGGCCCTGGGTTAAGCACAGACCCCAAACAGGAGCAGCATAGCCCGAAGAAGGAGAAGACCCATGCCCTCCTCCATTACCTCCTCAACAAGGATGATTCCAAAGAGATAGTGGATGTAAAGCCCAAACTCGAAGATTTAGAGGGGAAGGGACCCCCAGTGACTGCAGGTGGCCCTGCAGCTGAACACCCTGAGAGCAAGATCAAGTCAGAACCACCTGATGATGTAAGACTGGGTCTTAAATAACACAGGAGCACAGCAACGCTTCATAAACACAAAAACATTTGTTAATCTATAATTTTTTTTAATGTCTAGTTACACAACCTGGAGTCAATTCTGGGAGATCTCAGAGGGTCAAGCTCTGACTTTTACCCTGATCAAGCTGGAGCTGGAGGGGCTAACGAAACAGGAAACAAACCACTGGGTTGCCTTGACGATGGCCTGCAGGGTAAAAAAACAAATAAAATATATACTGCAATTGTAAGTCTATAAGAAGAAGTGATGGTTACACACATTGTCTGTTTCATCCTGGCAACATTTTACCTGATCAAAACAGTAGAAGCATTAAAAGAAACAAGATAATCACAGTTATTCATCAAAAATATCTTAAATAGATGCAACATTCGGTGTGATCCAGCTTTGAAAGATGGTGTCTCTGTTAGGCATGCCTTCAGCTGCAGCTCATTATCCGTGTGTTTTTTCATGATTTCTGTCGTGACATCAGCCTTGCTGTCAAATAATGTTGTCTCTGCTGCTTGGACATACGATTGTTGTATCATATTACAGATCAAAGTGTCTATAGGGAAGTGTTTGAAAAGAAAAAGCGATCCAGAGATAGGGATATAGTGTTCAGGATCTTCCAGACTGGCTTATTCATTCATTCATTCATTCATTTGAGTCCCAGATGATTAAGGTTGGCTCCATTGATTTGTTTTACTGTATATTAACACTCTACAGAAAATGCATTAATGAGAGTTTCAAGTGGCATCATGATGGCAGTAGATTCTGGGGAATATACAGTTGTGCTTCTGTTCGATCTCTCCGCTGCTTTTGAGGCAGTCGATCACCAGATTCTGATTAACAGACTTTGTGGCTACTGTAACTAAACCACATCTAGGTTGTCCAGTACTTAACTGAGAGTCTTTTAACTAGGACACAAAAATGGCCCCGCTGGTTTTAGCCTCCCTCCACTGGTTATGGGTTATGTTCTTATTGTTGTGATAAAACATAAACATGTAGCAATATACAATTCTTAAAGTACCAAGAGATGAATATATTCATGACAAAAAAATAAAACATCTTTTATTTTATGCTTGCTCTGTTCAGGGAGTCCAGTGATGGGTCCAGGGCCCCGAGGACCCTTCCAGAGGGCCACGTCCATGGACGGGAGGCCTCTTAGTGGCCCTGGAGGAGCAGGTAGAAGACCCACGCTTATCAAACAGGAGAACATGATGGGCAGTCCGGACCACTGCACAGGAAACATTGGTACATATTCAAGGGGCTCCGCACTCATGTTTCAGCTTTTAAAGTGATAATATGCAGTTTTGCTTGTTTTGGGCTCCCTCTGGTGTCTGTTTTAAATCACTGCATTACACAAGTTAGCATATTGTTTCAGCTTCTAAATGCCTAAATCTACCTGTTGAAATGTCTCCTCAGCCTTCATAGCTTTCTACAGGAGCGGTTATTTACTCCTTCAAAGAGATCAGCTGTGTTCAAGCAGGGAGAGATTGAAAAAAGCAGGAATCATGAGCTAAAAACTCTCCAGCGCCAGCATAACAGCTAGTCACATTGGGTTAGCCTAATCCTCGTGAGACACGTGACTTCCTGGGTACCGTGACGGCGACGGAGATCTTGCAATCGTGGTATTCCGGATCTAATCACCAGATGGGGCTAAGTGACTTTTCATTAACTCTGTAAAGGGTCATATTAGCACATACTGGCTCAAGGAAAAGATTTAAAAATATGAAAAAGTTGCATATTCTCACTTTAACGCTGTTGTTCATTGTTGTAAACAATCGAAGACGTGATCAAATGAAGAACCAGGAATAGGTCACATATTTTCTTTGTAACTCTGTGTTCTATCAGGACCGATGAGTAGAGCCATGGTTCCCCAGAGGTCCCCCATTGGGGGTTCAGGGGACTGGGGCAAGCCCCGTTCTAGTGCCAGCCCTGTGGGCTCAGCAGGACATCCATCCATGATGCGGCCGGGCATGGAGTACAACAACGGGAAGAGCATGATGTCGGGACCCATGGTCAACCGCTCCAATAGCGTTCCAGGAGCACGCTCGATGCTACAGCAGCAGCTCATGGATATCGGTACGCAAGTCACAGTTATCATGTTCTCCACGGGTTTGTATGTGGAGGTCTGCAGACATTCTTGGTGCTTTGAAAGGGCTCAGACACAGTGAATCTCTGTTTCTACAGGCTACTGGTAGATGTGTGTTCTGACTCTAGGGACTGTTAATAGACCAGAGGACCTCAGGGTCTGCAAAGGCTCATAAGTTAAAATCAGCTCTGTAAGATAGGAAGGCCCAAGATAATTTAAAAACCATTAAAAGATTCTTAATTGATCCTGAAGACCAGAAAGCAGGGCGCTGCAATAATCTAAATGACTAGAAATAAAAGCATGCATTAGAATCTCAGTGTTGGCCTGAGAGAAGAGGGTGGACTCTGGATGTTTTTTGGGTGACAAAATCCTGTTTTGACTATATGTTTGATATGTGGAATAAAATTAATAGAGCCAAAAATAACCCCCAGGTTCCTGATTAGAATAGAAGGGTTGACAGACTAGGTTTGTAATATCTGAAGAGATTATCTTAAAACTGTTTTTTTATAACTTTAAATAACAGTTTTTAAAAAAGGATTGTAACATGGAAATTACAAATATTTTTTATATGTTTTAGATTAAATGAATGATGTGTGCACAGAGCTGATTGGTTTTGTTCATTTTTTTCATTGATCTGGAAAAAAATTCCAAATAATTTTGATAATTGGTCATTGTTGTGCTTCCATTAACGTGATTTTGCCAGTTTAGCCTGTTGGAAAAGTGTAAACACAGCTTAGCATTTATTTACTGTATTTAATGTGAAGCAATCTGGACTTTATTGTTGTATAAAGATAAATGTTTTAGTTGAGATTCACCTACAATGGTTACATTACTAAAGTACAGATTTTATAGTTATAGTATCATTTTATTATAGTAGGTAGATTTTTCATTTAACAATAAAAATTTATACAGTTTATTTTTGTTTATAAACTTTAATTGATATCACATGTTTGTAGTTAGTTTTAACTCTCTTGGAAAGCATTTGCAATTTATTTTATTTTATTTTTTGTCATTTTTAGGAGGTTCTGCTGACATGGGGATGGGCATGAGTCCATTCAGCCAGCAGGGCCAGCCCAGCCAGTCCCCCTCCTGGCTGGACAACATGATGAGCATCGAGGGCAACAGGTCAGATCAACATCTGTTTCAACTGCAGCAGTAGCTCAGTAGTTTGAGTGGTTGTCTGTTGGTTTGATCCCAGTTCCTTCTGGGCTGTAAGACACTTTACCCACTTTGCCTGTGTGTGAATGTTTTGGTCAGAGAGTGGCTCAAAGTTTAGAGGCCTCACTTCTGTCAGACTGCCCCAGTGGAGCTGTGGATGCTGACAGCACCCCCAGAGTGTGAGTGAGTGTGTGCATGAACAATGGATCCTCTGTAAAGTGCATTGGGTGCACAAAAACACTACAAAAATCTAATGTATTATTATTGTTATTAATTTTCTTTACATTTTTTAGCTAAAATGAGCCAAACTGATGGAGTTTATGTGTGCTTGTGTGTTGTAGGCGCCAGTTTGGTAACCCCCTGGACGATCTTCTGGTGGCCCCCACCACCAGTGAGGGTCAGAGTGATGAGCGGGCGCTTCTGGACCAGCTGGATTCACTGCTGAATAATGCAGATGGAATCGCTCTGGAGGAGATAGATCGAGCTCTGGGCATCCCAGACCTTGTCAGCCAGGTAGGAATGCATAAAGGTCAGACATACCCCTATCTGGATACATTTTAAGAAGTAGGGTGGTCCCAGTCATTACTCACTGTGTTCAGACTGTCCTCTCACTGAAGTCAGATTGATGAGCCTGGAAGGAAATCATCTGTGCTGCTTAGAAAAGACAATTACAGAACCGACCAGACAGAAATTCATCAATTCAGCTGAGAAGTTTGACGAACGTCTTTGTCCTCCTCTTCTTTCTGCTGCAGACCCAGGGAGCAGAGCAGCAGCTGGAACATTTTCCAGGACAGGACCCATCCATGATGCTTGACCAAAAGCCCCTGTATGGCCAGGGCTACCCCGGCCCACCTTCCATGCAAATGCAGCCCGGCTACGGAGGGAATCCCATGCAGAGTCAGGGCCAACAAGGGGGTTTTGGGCCCATGCTCTCACCAATGGGTCAAGGGGGCAGCTTCCCTGGCATGGGTGGGATGGGGGGCATGGGTCATCCTCGGACCAACATGATGAGACCCAGGATGATGAGCACCAACAAGCCCATGAGGCTGCAGCTTCAACAGAGGCTGCAGGGACAACAGGTACAAGCACAGATGCTGCTTTTTACAAAAAATAAATAAAACCTCTGTCCCAGGTAGATAAAAACTGTAAATTTCTACAAACAATTAGGAGTGTCTGTATACAAAATAACCTCTGTTGATGGATGAATCATGAGCAGTTATAAGGTTCTAACTTATGTTGAGTCAGGCAGTTGTAGAAGTCATGTTACACGCTTGCATAAAAACTCCTATTTGGAGAGAGTTAAAGTGGTTTCAGTCCTTCTGATCTGAAATATTTGTGTTCCATAAAAAAAATTCAGATAAAAAAAAAATTATCTAATATTTCTAGCGAGACATCAAATGATTAGAAAATGTATTTCAATAAATTTGCAAGTGGTAAAAATGTATTTCATGAATTTGACAGCACATACTAAGAAATGTTTTATTTTCTCCCAAGTTTATGAATCAGACGCGTCAGGGCATGGCCATGAAGATGGAGAACCCTGGTGGGAACATGAACATGAGGCCCAACATGCAGCCTGGCATGGGAGGACAGGTGAATGAACAGAAACTGCCACATGAAAAAAGAATCCCAGATCACCTAAATGAATCCTGTTTTATTTGACATGTCTGTATTGTGCAGCCGGGGTTCCTAAATGCTCAGATGATGGCTCCACGCAGAGATGTGGTCACCATGCAGATGAGGAGGCAGCGCATGATGATGCTGATGCAGCAGCAGGCAGCGGCAGCAGCTGCAGCTGCAGGGGGATTCAGCCCCCCTCCCAACGTCACAGCTCCTGGTGGTATGGACGCCCCTATTGGAGGGCCAGGCCCTCAGCAGTTTGGCTACGGTGGAAACTATGGTGAGTTCACTGATCCAGACAGGAATGCTGCTGCTCTCTGGTGGTGAGCCCAAGCAGGGTTCTAGTTTATGTCTTTCATGGAAAAGAAATAAAAAGGTGGAATAACAAAGTTTTGGCTCATGATCTTTTAAATATTTTGTAATTTATTCAAAATTTCTGTGGTATGAACAGAGAGCTTTTTCCACAGGGATGGGCCAGCAGGGAGACCCCTCCTTTGGACCTTCAGGTGGCAGTCCTCCCAGTGCCATGATGCCCAGCCGCCTTGGGCCTCAGAATCCCATGATGCAACAGCACCCACAGGGTGGTCCCATGTATCAAGGTGCAGATATGAAAAACTGGTCGCAGGGAGGTATGGGACGTAACAGGTATGGCTCAGAACCCGCTGTCGATGGTGGAGAGAGAGATAGACAAAGAAAATATGGATTCAGTTCTCCTCTCCTCCAGTTTAACCCTTCTTCCAATTTGTCTTCTCCAGTTCGTACTCTCAGCAGCAGTTTGGGCCTCAGACACCCATGGGACAGCAGCAGTTTGGGCAGCAGGGGAATCCGGGCCAGTATGGGGGCATGATGATAAATGGGGGCATGCCAGCTGGTGGAGGAGGAGGTCACATGGGCCAGATGGGTGGGCAGATGGGAATGAACCCAATGGTGATGGGGCGCATGTCCATGGGGCCTGATCAGGTATGTACAGAGGCTGGAGTGTTCTCTGAAACAGCTTTTAGGAGTCTATTGTTGCCCATTTTTAAACAGAATGCTCCCTCCACCGTTTTATCTGCGACTGTATTTCACTGCAAAGTATTGATTGTCTCTTATAAGGAAAGATGTGATGGTTTTGGTTTATCTGAAAGTTTTTCTTGTGAAATCTTGCATCATTATATGTGCTTCCTAGTTTCACCTTGTAACAACCTTTACTGTCTCTCTTTACTGGATACCCTGACAATTGTGGTGCTCCATTTTCAAACTAATCTTGGAGGAAAATACGTCAAAAGGTCTAAACTTCAAAACTAAGAATCTCAGAATTCACCAGATTTTTCTCAGGTTTTTCCTGACTAGAGGACTCTGTCAGATCATTTGTTTGCTTTCTTAGCCTCAATTTACAAAGATATAATTTAATTTAGATAACAGTTTTGGGAGATTTTGGCCAACCCACAACTACATTTATGTTGGGCATCACATTATTAAAATTCAATTCAGTTTATTTATAAAGCTCTAGTTCACAATACAACTCAAACACCAGATCCAGATCATTTCAGGTTCAGGTGAAGTGCGAGTTGCTACTCCAGTCACGTAAAATGGTCAAAACATGCTATTGTTTGTCAACTGTTGTCATTTACACATCAGCTTCTCAGGCTTATGTGTCGTTTTCTTCCTGTCCTTTTAGAAGTACTGCTGAACGCCGTGACAGGAGCTTCGTCTCACTGTGATCTCCACCCAGAGATGAGTGAGCTGCAGATCGGTAGAGTGAGGATTGAAGTTTCTGTGTGTAGCGCTACATTCCCACCAGTGAACTTCCCTCTGGACCTGTGGCCAGTTGTGTCAGCCAGACAGCCGGAGGACAAACCAGATAGGCTGTCACATGAAAACACACGTTGATAAAAACCCAACAAACTGTTTCTGCTTTACACACACACACACACACACACACACACACACACACACACACACACACACACACACACACACACACACACACACACACACACACACACACACACACACACACACACACACACACACACACACACACACACACACACACACACAGAAGATACCTCTAATGGACTGTACTTTAGTATTTCTGTCTTTCTGAGTGTGTCTCTGTATACGAATACCCTTTTTGTTGGACCAAACGGTGAAGTTGGATCATATGAAAACGTGTTTAAACCTCCTCTTCTTTGTGGAATGTACCATGAAGCATTCGCCATCTCTCTGCTGCTCCTGGAGAATCTTTGTAGACACGGCTCTGGTGGAGATCGTGGCGCTCACATGAATGTCATTAAGTAGCAGCACATTGTTTTGTCCTCCAGGATGCCGTTAAGTGTGACTGAATTACACGTTGGCTGATTGCACATTAAGAAAAAGCCAACATTTAAAGGATTGTGGCAATATAGAGGCCTTTACATTAGAGTTAATGCATAGCAGCAGGCATTTACTGATTATTCTTTTTTCTTTGTGTTTGTCAAGTTTTCCCCTCTGAGAAAAGAGATTGGTAAATGAGTAACCGCTCCAGTTTTTGTTCTACGTGGGAAAACAGCAGGAAGCACAGATTGTATCCACTTTATTCATTTATAACAGTAAGAAAAAATTGGCTAATTAAAATTTTTGTATTTCTCCTACAATATTTCACAAGTAATGACCCATTTATGAAGTGATTAGTTGATCTTTTGAAAGGTAATTCTTAAAACAAATTGCAGATGTTTTCATTATTTGTCATGAATTTTAGCAGTAAACTAAATTACATCATCTGCACCAAACCAGATTAAAACTCTAACCCTAACAGTTTGTGCAGCAGACAGGATGACCCCTTTGCACACATGCAGAAACGAAGCTGATCACAAGTACGACATTAAACGTTAATAAAGTGCTTGTTTTGAACCTGCAGATATCTAGCAGTAACCCTCCTTCCTGTTTTTCTCTGAGGACAAAGCTGAAGCGTTGGTACTCACAGCGACGGTACTGCAGTATTAGACCTGATGTCTTGTTTGGAGCTTTGTTTTTTCTTTCTCCTTTTGTCTGTGAATATGAATTGTAAATATGCTTCAAATGTACTATATATAAATATATATATGCTTTTGTAGGTCACATACTGTTTTTGCACAGATTGTAAGGCTTGATATTTAAAGGTGTAATTTTTCTTATTCTGTCATAGGTCTGCTTTTATTTTCAATACTTTAGGCATCCGTTGGAAACAAAAAGACCTCTTTTTGTAGGCGGTGCATGGAGTTTTGTTTTCTTTCATACTGACACTTTCCCCTCTTAGAAAGCACCTTTTTATTTGTAATATTCAAATCATGATCTTTTATTATTTTAGAAAGTAGTTTTAAATATACAGGTGCTAGTGGTTTATTATCCTTTTTAATAAGTTATTTTTCTTTTTATGAGGAAATACGCCTACAAAAACAGAGTTGACACATGATTGTGTTATTCTTTTAGGAGTTCAGAAGTCTTATAATTGTGTTTTTTCAGAACTTGATCCCTTTGTTTCCATTTGTTCCCAAGGTTTTCAGTCCTTAAAATATCGGTCATTTATTTGTTAAGCCAAGTCTCTAAAAATAGGTTTTGCGGTTTTAACTGTGTTGAACTTTAAAATTTTGGTCCTTTCTCGGATCTGTTCGAGCTTCTCTTTTTTCCTGTTGTTTCCTGTAAAGTTTCTGTTCATGTCGACCTTCGAACACGTTCAATCCAAAGATTTTTGTTAGTCATTCTGCAGTGCTTAGAAACAGTTCAGTAGAGTGTGCTTGTACTGTTGCACATAAACTACAATATACATGGAGGAAAGTTGAATTCCATATATTAAACCTCATATGTATGAAATAGATTAGAGGGGTCTGGTTCTGCTGAGTTGGTTTAAATCTTTGTGATCGGGTTATTTTTTTCTTTCCATGGATTTTACAGCCAGGTGATTTTGTGGTGCTGTTCTTTCACTCAAGAATGTTCTGTTAATCTTGAATGGAGGTCCCATTCATCAGTAATACCATGTATGTCTCATAACAGCCTGAGGTTGTTTGTTTTCGAACACCCTCCCTCATAGTGTCAGTGAATGAATCTACGAATATTAAAAACTAAATTATAATAATGGAAGTAACTCCTCTTCGCTGGGACTCATCTGGGAAACATGTGGTCAGGATCACAGGATGTAAAAATTAATAATCGTTGCTTTTTTTTCTTACCTTGTTCCTTGATGTTAATATTAATGTAAATACAAATTTATATTTAAACATTACAGTGTCTGTTGTGTTTTTGTAAGTACACGATGACAGTTTGCATGAACTACAGAATATTAAGAGTAATCAGATGAATATAAACGGAGCACAAGATGCACCTTAGGCTGACTCAGGAGTCTGGACAGGTCTCACTCAGGCTGCACATCAGCTCTACTCCATTCTTACTTACAAACCTGTTGAAGCTCTTTTAGGCAGTGTGGAGATCATCAGGGTGTAAACAGCCTTTATAAAGTCCAGCCACAAATTCTCTATTTAACACCTATGTGATTACTATCATAGAGCTGAATAGGAAACTGAGTGATCTTAAGGTGTACACTGAACCACCACCAGAGAGGAGCCTGATGATGGTTGTTTCCTCTGCTATCTTCAGGAGTTTGACAGACTAATGAGCAGAGGTGCAGCTGTTGGTGAACAAGGAGAAGATGGTGAAGAATGTAAACACCCTTTAGAAGAATTAGTACTGAAACATGCCTCACATACTGCTTCCTGTCTGATAGAGAGTCAGTGATCCACCTGGCACTTCTGAAGGCAACAGGAGGTCAAACTCACTACTAACAATCCTCAGCCCCCTCACTCACTATAAAACTATTGGAAAGGTCCACTCATACAAATAGCTTGGCTTCATAATCGATCATAAACTCACATCCAACTCAACACACGAACACATTTTTTTGCAAAATGTCAACAGCGCCTCTATTTCCCCTGCAAACTTCAGGTTCACCAGTCTATTTTATAGATGTTTCATTGAATCCATTCTCACATTCAACATCACTGCCTGGTTTGGTTCACTCACTCTGGCTCCACGCAACATGCTGAATAAAATCATCAAATTATAGGTCAGGATCAGCAGTTACTCACCATCATTTAGAACCCTCAGGAAAGGCTCCCAGATCTCCACAGACTCCTCACATCATACTACGCCATGTGACCATCAGGTCGTAGGTTCAGGGCTTGTTAAATGCTGCCACAGTCCTGTGGGTTTGACTCAATTATTTTAGTATTTTATAACTCATTTTGTTTGATTGTGTGTGTGATTTCTTATTTATATATTGGGCTTGTGGTGGCACCTTCCTCTGCATATGAAGTTCCTAACGGAAGTTAATTTTGATTTTGATGTGTACCTAATAAAGTGGTCGATGAGTGTAGAGCTTTTATGAGGGGCTCACTCATTTAGCTTCACCTTGAATTCATATAAAACACCAGGTGTGTGTGTGTGTGTGTGCGCGTGTGTGTGCGTGCGTGTGTGTGTGCGTCTGTGTGTGTACAGGCTGGCGCGGTGGGCGGGGCGCTCCGGAGGGAAAAGGCGCACGTCTCTGCTATTGGCCCAGGCATTGTGCTCCCCCTCCCTCCTCCTCCTCCACCTGTCAGGTCAGCCTCCTCCAACATGGACGGAACGTTATAGCCGCTGAATGAGGAGAAGAGTTGGTTCTCGGTCGTGCTTTGGTTCTCTATGAGTTCCCCGCTGTGTTTGAGTCAGCTGCTGGGGGCTCCGTTAGAGATAAAGCCCCCCACCATGGAGAAGGACACAACCCACACCAAGATCTTCGTCGGCGGGCTGCCTTATCACACCAGCGACGCTTCGCTCCGGAAATACTTCGAAACTTTCGGAGACATCGACGAGGCGGTGGTGATCACGGACAAGCAGACCGGACGGTCCAGAGGATACGGCTTTGTGAGTCCCACTGCTCTCCCGGTAGACCTGATCAGACCCGAGCGTCAGCACGGGACCGTGTGGGGTTTAGTTCAGGTTCTCACGCTTTACAGCTTCATAGTTTTAAAACACGAATAGAAAATAGGTTGTGATGTTTTCAAGCTGTAACTTTGTTCAAGCAGCAGCCAAATGCAGAGTGTGTGCGCGCGCGCGTGTGACAGAGATGGTTGCTATCACATGCTTAAAGCATGAGAAGCTGGTTTTTTCATGTCTTAACTATTTGTGCAGGTTTCTGTCAACACACACACACACTCAGGATGATTCTAGGCTGCTGTAGACAGACGTCTCTGTGTGTGGTGTGTCGGGGTCTTCAGTCTGAGAGGTGTGAGTGACATCATGTCAGTTGGCTGTGCACGATAAGGCTGCTAGTTTCAGTCCCCCCCCCCCGGGATTGTGTGTTTGTTGTTTTTTAGAGTGGGTCTGTGAGTGAAGGAGACCAGACCAGAGATGATGTGTGCAGAGTGCTCATTTCATCCCTGATTTCCCTTTTACAGTCATGGTACTTCATCAAACCATCACAAGTCTACATGCATGTTTAGGCTTGTCTGCAGCTTGTTCTTAGCTTTAGCTCTCACTAAGCTTTCTGACTTCCCAGCTCAGTCCATCAAGGTGCTGTGAAAAAATGTATTTGCAGTAACAGATTTCTTCTGTTTTTGCTTTTTTTTTTGTCACCTGTAGTTCAACAACATGCAGTGGGCTACAAAATCTCAAAATGCAACACGCCATACTCTATTCTAAAATGAAACGAGAACAACAGAACCCTGAACATCTGTTTGGTTAAGGTTAAGGTCAATGGGTGTAAAAATGGCATCATGGGAAGGTACAAGGAGAAAATCTCTGCTGTCCTCAAAGAACACAAAGATCCATTTCACATTTACAAAATAAAACATCTTTAAGACTTTTGAGAAATATTCTACAGACTGATGAGACAAAAGTGGACTTTCTGAAAGGTGTGTGTCTCGTTCCATCTGGAGTAAAGCTAACTGTATTTCAGAAAAACAGCATCATATCAACAGTCAGACATGGTGTTGGTAGTGTGATGTCTGGGGCTGCTTCAGCACCTGGACAACTTGCTGTTATTGACATGAATTCATGCTTTATGTCAGGAAATTATTAAGGAGAATGTCTAAAACAATCCTGTAAAGAAGAGTGGGACAGCATGTCTCCACAGTGGCGTGAGAGACTCCTGACCAGCTATCACAGGTGCTGGAGTTCAGTTGCCACCTAGAGAGTTACAAGTTAAGTTTAGGGGTCAGTAACTTTTTCACGTATAGGGCCCGGTTGATCTGGAAAACTTTGTTCTCTTAATAAAATCATCTGAACACTACATTCTGTATTTTTCTTTGTCTGATGTGTCTAATGATCTGGGTTGTTGATGTCTGGAAGTGGATTGGTCCTCATGGGGATTCAGAAGAACACGCCTGATAAGCTGATACAAGTCAGAGTCTGCTGGACGCCCGTCCCCCAGTCAGCAGCACACATGGCTTTTCTTCAGAGGGCACCAGCTGGTTCAACACCAGCCTCCAACTGGTTGTCACCTCTGGATCTAGGTGGTTTTGGTTTGGTTCCACATCTGTGTGAGAGACGCGTCCATCCCACACGTGCCACCACCACACCATGTTCCCTTCTTGGCAGTGAAGATAAAATGCCCGTATATCTCAGTCATAATACCAAGGAGCCTGCTGCGGGGGTGTGTGGTTTCTTCTGGAAACTGCTTCTGCAGCAGAACCTCCTGAGAGCATATCTCAAACCCAGGTGGAGAAAGTCAGTGACACAGGACACCTAGGAAGGAGACTGAGGAGAGAGGCCCACAGGCTTGATTCCTACTGATGCCTCTCCTGACCACCACCCAGGATCTCACCAGCTTGGAGACCAGTTACCTGTTAGATCCTGTCAGTAGCATGTACTTGTCAGATAAAGCCATTTAAGTCTAAGAACTCAGTACAGTGAAACTTCAAGTGGCTCATTAAACCAATATGAGTGTGCAATATATAGAATTTGCAAAAATATCAAAATTCCTATTTTGATGATGAAGCAGCAGCAGCAGCATCGAGTATTTACCCCACTTTGTGATAAAGTAACAAAAATACCATGAAACGTATTCTTCTCATGGTGCTACATAAGTCATATAGTGTGCCTGCTGCTCCTAGCTGATGCAGCTTGATGTAGGAAGACCAACTTGCTCACAATCTAACAGTTTCACAGCCAGTGACCAGACTATGGCGTGGTATTAGAGCCAAAACTGAGACCAGGAGGGACTTGGGAGTAGAACCGCTGCTCCGCCACATCAAGAGGAGCCAGCTGAGGAGGTTAGGGCATCTGGTCAGGGTGTTTCAGGTATGTCCTGCTGGCAGATGGCTCCTGAGTTGAGCCAGGACACAGGAGTGATATCTCTGGGCTGGCTTAGGAACACCTTAGGGTCCTACTGTAGGAGCTGGTAGAGAAGACATCTGTAAGGGGGCAAATACTTTTTCACAGCACTGCTTTGAAAGCAAATTTTCTCCTCTCAGCTGGTATGAGTGTAACCTGAAAGGTTGAATTTTTATAAAAAAAGAGACAGCAGGAGAAGCTCCTCATTTTTTGTGATGGGAAGAGGTGAGAGTAACATGATGCTGGATGCTTTGGCTCTATGGAGTCAGGTTAATCAGCAGTGCTGCCAACAGGTGACCATGGTGGACAGGGGAGCAGCAGAGCGGGCGTGCAAAGACACCAACCCTATCATCGACGGCAGGAAGGCCAATGTGAACCTGGCGTATCTTGGTGCTAAACCTCGCAGCTTGCAGACATGTAAGTCCATTTGCTTCCAGTTAAACACATTAGTCAAAGCATATGTTGTGTTCAAGTGTTGGTGGTTTGGCAAATCTTTAGCAGCTCGTCATTACACAAAGAGGAGCTGCAGCTGCTGCTGCCCTGAAGTCTCATTCTTACTATCAGACCAGTGACCTCCACCATCTCTCTAGTGAGAGTTTAGGAAAAGCTTTTCGATACTAAGACAGCAAAGGTGTTAAATTACCTTCATAGACCCAGGATTCAATAAACATGAAATCTAGCTCACAAGAAGTCAGCAGGAAGGTCTTATTTAGTGATCTGGTGTTGAACAGAGTCATGCGGAGGAGGAGGAGGCTCGATTCAGGATTCAGTGACCGAAGGTTTCTGTGGTTTGAAGTTACCGGGTCAAGTGAAGCACTTCCTCCTTTCTGAAGGTTAAACTCCTGTGCATTGTGTTTTTCATAGAGTTCTATTTCTAACCATTGACTCTCCTCATGTGTTTGGTATTTGCTCCCTGCTTGGACATCCAGGCTGTAGCAGCTTTTCTTTGCTTTTATATAGCAGTGATGCCTGTCAGTGTTTTCCATGTGTGTCTGATTAATCAAGTATAAAATTACTTGTTGGTGTCTACATGTACTTTAAACTAATGCTAGAATGTTACAAATATATTTATTTGAATATTTTCCTGACTAAGCGTTGGAACTTGATGCTCTTATTTTGACGAGCTGCACCTCCATGTTCCTAGTGTGATTTTAGCTGAAGAGGAGTGATCAAGTTAAATAATCCGGATTAGGATTTTTTTTTTTCATAATCAGCCCTACTAAAAATGTATATAAATCAATAGCAGATTTCAGAGATTTCTCACTAAAGTAAAGCTCTTTGGAAACCAGTTATAATGTGGATAAATGTGACTGTAAACCATGCTCATCCACAGCCAAGTCTCCACCCGACATCCATCCTTTGTCTGCCTGCACAGCTCTCCACCCACCAGGCATTTCCAGCTCCAACCACTTCCACGTTTGACCTCTGGTCTGATTTGCAGATCAGACTTAGACATTCTCATTCTCGACTCCACTTAAAGGTCAGCTGGAATACTCTCTAGTATAGGTGTGATTGGCAAACAAAGACACCAACCACAGCTGACTGGGGGCCTGCTGTCTTCTCTGAACAAGTAATGAAGTCATAGCAGCATCATAAAATAGAAACGGGGTTAAAACAGCAGTGAATAGGAGGAATGAAGAAATCTAGTCAAAGTCTGAAGCAACAAGGTCAGGGGTGTTTTAGGGGAATGTGTTTGCAAATATCTGAAAGAAGCTACTAGAAAGGAAGGAGAAAACATGTGCGTGTGTGCTAATATGAGGGGCCACCAGGGACATTATTCCAAGTTACCTCTCATACACGCACGTTTTCACGTGCGTGTATGAGAGGTTTTGTTTTCACATGTGTGTATGGGAGGTTTTCACATGTGTGTATGGGAGGTTTTCACATGTGTGTATGAGAGGTAACTTGGAATAATGTCCCTGGTGGCCCCTCATATGCTAACATCCCTCCTCTGTGTGTCTTTGTGTTCAGCTCTTACAGTTGGAGTTCAGCAGATCCATCCTACGTGGGCTCAGAGGCAGAACGGGTAAGACACAGAGGAATCAATACTACTATTTCCTGCTCTCCGTCCCTCTCACCTGCCTCCCCCTCATCACTTCAGTCTTTGGCATCTGGGAACTTTAAATCCTGCTATGCACAGAGGCTGTTTTGTGTTTTTTTTTTTTTAGTTGTAAGATATAAGAAAATAAACTTGGTGCTATTCGCTTGAATCCTAAAACATATCCAGAATCCTGGATCTGTCACGGCACATGGAGCTTGATGTTGTCTCTTTTTCTGCTCCATTAAAGGCTTCAGATCTGAATTTCACTCACATTAGTTTGGCTTCAATGTGGCTGCAAGGAATTTAGTCAAACGGCCTCCTCTTTTTCACAACACACACGATTAAATGTCTCCTATGAGTCAACATGTAGTATTTAGTTTGAAGACGATGCTGACGCCATGAAAACTAAATCAAAACATCTCATGTAAACTAGTTTCATAAGCGTTGCTGTTTATAAAAGGCTAAATGCACATTTTACACATGTACAGTATGATCATAAATAACATGTTCATTGTGATGATGATTATTTACAAAAGACTTCATATCTATCCGCTAGAGCTGGATGATAGAATCTGAAGCTAATATCTCCATTATTGGGAGTTTATCACATTCTGATTGCTGTAAGCTACATCGTCACAGAAGCGAAGCTGCCACACACCAGATGACGTGTCAGTGAGCAGTTAGAGCACACCACTGTGAAAGCGAATGATACCTCAATGACTCACGATGGCAAAATGAAAGGTTTACAGCATGGGGGACACTAAATGGGGGCCAGAATCATGGGGGTGTACCCCTGGGTTCAAGGATCCTTTAAAAATGTAGGGAAAATCCTCTGGGAAGAATTGTATTTTAAAACCCATCATTTAATAAGTTATTAGGCACAATAATGTCCTAATGAGATCATTACCTACAGGCTAAGTGTTACTAAGCAGCAGTGTGTGAAATTTCTAATCAGAACCAGGACTTTTGAAACTATTCTTCTTTTTTTGACTTGAAGACACTGATTTGATGTTTATTTTTTTGTTCTGGTTTGAACGGAGGATTTCTGCTATATTTTTTATAATAGGGAGCAGCTAGCTGACATCTCAAAAACTCAAATCATACCAAAACCACAACCTACAATCCCAGGTAAGTTAAAGAAGAGGAGACGTGGATGTAGAGCAGGAGCAAAGCGGAGAGAGAGGAGCAGGAAGTTTAAACCATCACGTTCATTTATCATAATGGGGAATGTCAGATCACTCATGAACAAGATTAATTGATTGATGTGGAGAATCAAAGCTGTTGGTTGAACCCAGCTGACTCTAAAAACACTTCACAGAAACATTCAGTGGATTGATGCAACTGTTGAGGTGATCTCAGACAAAGATGTCTGCTTTTATCTTCAAATAGTGATGTTTTTTTTTATGTTTGCAAAATATCTGCTGGATCTGAATTACATAAACTCTTAAAATAACTTCACTGGATGTTTGTCTACGACTGATTACTTTTGAAGTCAGCCTGATCTAACATGGTCACTGTATCTAGACCAAAACTGTCTCCTTCTCAAGCAGTTTTACACATTATGAGCTACAGTTTGAGTTGTTAGTAACTGAGAGCCATTCGCAACATGCTTTGAGCCCCAGTTGATTGTGGATGATCTTTGTTTTAAATGTCATTAATTCAACTTTTTACCATTGAGACTTTCAGAAAGTACTTCCTGGATGTTTGTCTACAACTGATTATGTTTAGGAGTCAGGGTAATTCAAGATGGCTGCCAATGCTAACTAGGCTTTGAAAACAAAAATGCTTCTTTCAGTTTTACAACTATTTGGTGTTGCAGTTTAGCCAAGAGTCATTCCTAAAAATGTACCTTGAGCACTTGCATGAACTTTTATCTTGAAATGTTGACAATAACTGGTGGTGTAAACCCACTGAGATTGTGCAAAACTTTATTTTCAAGATTCAACCAAAACAGGTATAACTCCCATCACTTCATCATAATTTCATTTCGGGTTAAATCTCTGGACTGAAAGGCATAATGAATGCCTCGCCTCGCCTTCTTCCGCTTATCCGGGTCCGGGTCATGGGGGCAGCATTCCAAGTCGGGCAGCCCAGGCCACCTTCTCCCCGGCCAAGTCCACCAGCTCCTCAGCTGGGACGCCCAGGCGTTCCCAGGCCAAACTGAAGATGTATTTCCTCCAGCTTGTCCTGGGTCGACCCGGGGGCCTCCTGCCGGCAGGACATGCCCAGAACACCTCCCGAGGGAGGCGTCCAGGAGACATCCTTACCAGATGCCTGAACCACCTCAAATGGCTCCTCTCGATATGGAGGAGCAGCGGCTCTACTCCGAGTCTCTCCCGGATGTCCGAGCTTCTTACCCTATCCCTAAGGCTGAGCCCGGCCACCCTGCGGAGGAAACTCATTTCAGCCGCTTGTATCTGCGATCTCGTTCTTTCAGTCATTACCCAAAGCTCATGACCATAGGTGAGGATTGGGAGGTAGACCGACCGGTAAATCGAGAGCCTTGCTTTCTGGCTCAGCTCCCTCTTCAGCACAACAGACCGGTTCAGCGTCCACATCACTGCAGACGCTGCCCCAATCCGCCTGTCGATCTCTCGCTCCCTCCTTCCCTCACTCGTGAACAAGACCCCGAGATACTTGAACTCCTCCACTTGAGGCAGGACCTCTCTCCCGACCTGGAGTTGGCAATCCACCTTTTTCCGGTCAAGAACCATGGACTCAGATTTGGAGGTGCTGATCCTCATCCCAGCCGCTTCACACTCGGCTGCGAACCTCCCCAGCAAGAGCTGAAGGTCAGAGCTCGATGAAGCTAGGAGGACCACATCATCCGCAAAAAGCAGAGACGCGATTCTCCTGTCACCAAACTCCACCCCCTCCACACCACGGCTGCGCCTAGAAATCCTGTCCATAAAGGTTATGAACAGGACCGGTGACAAAGGGCAGCCCTGGCGGAGTCCAACCCTCACTGGGAACAGGTCCGACTTACTGCTATGCGGACCAGACTCACACTCCTCTGGTACAGGGACTGAATGGCCCTTAACAAAAGACCATCAACCCCATACTCCTGGAGCGCCCCCCACAGGGTGCCCCTGGGGACACGGTCATAAGCCTTCTCCAAATCCACAAAACACATGTGGATTGGTTGGGCAAACTCCCATGACCCCTCCATCACCCTAGCGAGGGTAAAGAGCTGGTCCACAGTTCCACGACCAGGACGAAAACCACATTGCTCCTCCTCAATCCGAGATTCAACCATCGACCAGACCCTCCTCTCCAGTACCCTGGAGTAGACCTTCCCAGGGAGGCTGAGGAGTGTGATCCCCCTATAGTTGGAACACACCCTCTGGTCCCCCTTCTTAAAAATGGGAACCACCACCCCGGTCTGCCACTCAACAGGAACTGCCCCCGATGACCACGCAATGTTGCAGAGACGTGTCAGCCACGACAGACCTACAACATCCATCGCCTTGAGATACCCAGGTCGGATCTCATCCACCCCCAGGGCTCCGCCGCTGCGTAGTTTTTTGACTACCTCAGCGACTTCTGCCCCAGAGATTGGACAGTCCGTCCCCAGGTCTCCCAGCTCTGGTTCCTCCTCGGAATGCGCGTCGGTGGGATTGAGGATCTCCTCAAAGTATTCCTTCCACCGTCCGACTATAGCCCCAGTTGACGTCCCCGTCCCCACTGTAAACAGTGTGAGCAAGTTGCTGCCTTCCTCCCCTGAGGCGCCGGATGGTTTGCCAGAACCTCTTTGGAGTCGATCGATAGTCTTTTTCCATGGCCTCGCCAAACTCCTCCCACGCCCAAGATTTTGCCTCGGCAACTGCCACCGCTGCACTCCGCTTGGCCCGCCGGTACCTGTCTGCTGCCTCTGGAGACCCACAGACCAGCCACGCCCTGTAGGCCTCCTTCTTCAGCCTGACGGCTCCCCTAACCTCTGGTGTCCACCAGCGGGAATGGGGGTTACCGCCACGACTGGCACTGGCTACCTTGCGACAACAGCTAGCAACAGCCGCCTCAACAATCGCAGAGCGGAACAAGGCCCATTCGGACTAAATGTCCCCCACTGCTCTCGGGACGTGGTCGAAGCTCTGCCGGAGGTGGGAGTTGAAGACCATCTTGACAGGCTCTTCTGCCAGGCGTTCCCAGCAGACCCTCACTATGCGCTTGGGTCTACCAGGTCTGCGCGGCATCTTCCCCTGCCATCTGATCCAGCTCACCACCAGGTGGTGATCAGTTGACAGCTCCGCTCCTCTCTTCACCCGAGTGTCCAAAACATACGGTCTCAGGTCAGATGATACAACTATAAAGTCAATCATCGACCTGTAACCTAGGCTGCCCTGATACCAGGTGTACCGATGGGCATCCTTATGTTCGAACATGGTGTTCGTTATGGCCAAACTGCGACTTGCACAGACGTCCAATAACAGAACACCACTCGAATGCAGATTGGGCGGACCGTTCCTCCCAATCACGCCCCTCCAGGTCACGCTGTCATTGCCCACGTGAGCGTTGAAGTCCCCCAGCAGGACAATGGAGTCTCCTGTCGGAGCGCCATCCAGCACTCGTCCCAGAGACTCCAAAAAGGGTGGGTACTCTGAACTGCTATTTGGTGCATAAGCACAAACAACAGACAGGACCCGTTCCCCAACCCGCAGGCGCAGGGTAGCTGCCCTTTCGTCCCCCGGGGTAAACCCCAACATACAGACAGAGAGTCTTGGGGCTAACAGAAAGCCCACTCCAGCCCTCCGCCTCTCACCCGGATCAACTCCAGCAAAAAAAAGTGTCCAACCCCTCTCCAGGACTTGGGTTTCAGAGCCAATGCTATGTATCGAGGTGAGCCCGACTATATCTAGCCGGTATCGCTCAGCCTCTTCCACAAGCTCCAGCTCCTTCCCCGCCAGAGAGGTGACGTTCCATGTCCCGATAGCCAGTTTTCCTGTCCGGGGATCGGATCGCCAAAGCTCCTGCCTCGGTCTGCCACCCGATCCACATAGCACCGGACCCTTCATGCTCCTCCTGCAGGTGGTGGGCCCACAGTTGGATGAGCCCATGTCTCCGGTTTGGGCTGGGCCTCGCCCCATGAGCGAAAGCCCGGCCACCAGGCGCTCGTCCACGGGCCCAAACCCCAGGCCTGGCTCCAGGGTGGGACCCCGGTAACCCTCCGGGCCGGGTACTCGGACTCTTTGATGTACTCTTCATAAAGGGTCTTCTGAACCGTTCTTTGTCTCAACCCTCCCCTAGGACCAATTTGCCATGGGTGACCCTACCAGGGGCACAAGTGCCCCAGACAACATAGCTCCTAGGATCGTTAGGGCACTCAAACTCCTCCACCACAATAAGGTGACTGTTCAAGGAGGAGTCAATAATGAATGCTAATCATTTAATTTAAAAACAAAATGGCTGCTTTCCTGGGTAAAATACTCTTTGGCTTATAACTGCATAACACTCAGATCTTCAATATTTTAGAGGCCTTTTAATGAAAACACAAAATGAATTGACGTGGAAGACATGTCCTCTCTCTGGAGTTTTGCAGGCTGACACGTTCAGGGGCTGCGGCTGAAGGGAGAGTCCATTAAAAACCAAAACTCTTTCTGAGTGCTATTAATATTGCAGCCCTCAAATTGTGAATGAGGGATGAGGGAATTAAAGCTGACCCAGATGAGTCTATGAATGAGTGGTGAGGGTTTGATAGAGACTCTTCGAGAATGAGGGCAGACATTGGAAGCTAGAGGGTTTAATCTCTGCTGCAGGACGACTCGGTTTGACACCTTGCAGATTGAAACAAAGGAGGAAGCATCTGGTGTGCTAAAACCAAAACAAATGCTGCTTTCCTTGTAGTCAAATTAGTGGTGAATAGGAGCTAGTTTGGATGTTTTTATGTTGATATACAGATTTATTCAGAAGGATGAATTGAATATTGATTGTACCATTGTTTTTAGCACACCAAAGTGTCCGTTTTAAATCACTGTTGTAAAAACGTTAGCATTGTCTTTGCTCAGAAACACCTAAATCTAACTGTTGAAATGTCTCCTCAGCCTTCATTGCTTTCCACTGGAGCGGTTCATCACTCATTCAAAGAAATCAGCTGTGTTCAAGCAGGGAGGGATTGAAAAAAGCTGGAATAATGAGCTAAAAACACTCCAGCGCTAGCATAACAGCTAGCAACATTGGGTTAGCCTAACCCTCGCGAGATACGTGGGACTTCAGGGCACCAGGCTGGAGACTCAGAAGTTGCAACGCTGTATCCTGGATACAAGCAGCAGATGGGTCTGAGTGACTTTTCATTAACCCTGACTGGCTCAAGAAAAAAATATTTAAAAACATGAAAAAGTTACATAGTGTGCCTTTAAGAAAAAGTTACTTAATCTTTACAAGACCAGAAGATAAAGTCAACCTTGACAGTTTATTTTGCTTCAAAGCTGTAATTTCTAAAGTTGATAATGCTATCAAACAATTTAAAAAGTTTTCACATGCAACTTTGAATACAGTTTAGTGTAATGGATGTAAGTTACAACCTGGTTCCACGGCCTTGTGGACGCACAAATAATATCCCTTTAATCAGTTCATCCTTTTAGCATGATATTTCCTTTCACTTTACAGGTGTTTAACTATCAGTTTGTGGTTTGAAAACATGATTTATTTAGTAGAAAATGTGTTGCAGAAGAAGGAGAAGCGATACCAGAACTTGCCACGGTGTTGATCTCCTGAGATCTCAGCGCTGCACAGCTGCAAGAGGGAAAATGACCAGTTCACTTTTCTCAACTGAAAGTTAGAATTACACTACTCATAAAAAGTTAGGGAAGTTTGGCTTTCTGGTGAAATTCATGGAAAATGCAAAAAGTTAATGGTACAGAAATATTATATGATTAAAGTTAGACATGTAATTAGAAGCATGTAATGATCATCTCAAACTATTGAAACAAAAGCCAACAACAGTGGTGGGTACACCCCAACAGAACATGTCAATGTCTCAATAACTGGTCATGTGACCTCGAGCATCAATTACAGCTTGACAATGACGTCTAACGCTGTTCACAAGTCGGCTTATTGCTGAGTCATGATATCCCACTGTTCTTGAGGGATGACCCTCAGGTCATTCAGGTTCTGGGGTTCAGAGTTACCAGCCTCTACATGGTGACTCAGCTGATCCTGTAGGTTTTCTATTAAATTCAGATCTGGAGAAAGTGCAGATCACCCCAGTCTCCAGCAGCCATTCTATCCAACCATGATGAGCTGCACCATTATAAACAATGAAGATAAAATTAGGCCTGTGTTGTTCATGCATAGGAACAATGACTGGATTAATGATGGTATCCAGGTAGTATCAGGTTGTCACAGAATCCATTCACAAAGTGTAGGACAGTTCTATCTGTCCACACTGTAACACCACCACCAACGGTTGGGCTGGTGACCAGATGTATAGTGCTCTCCCTGATCTCACCATCATCACTGGCGACCATCATTTCTGTACAGCATGAATTGCCTTTCATCAGTGAACAGCACTGAGGGCCCCTGGTTCCTCATCCAGGGTAAATGCTCCCTGATTGGATTGTTACTTCAGTCTCATCCTCTTTTCTGAGCAGCACAGTACGAGGGTGATGGTAGGAAGGAATACTCCCTTTTAACTAGAAGAAACTTCCAGCAGAACCAGGCTCAGTTAACTATAATTTTTAAACTAAATTAGAACAAATCTTCAAATGTGTGAAAGTTTTGTTGTCTTTGTTTTTAAGGACACATCTGTCTGAGCTGAGATCTTTCTGCTCTGAGGCTCCGTGTGTTTGATGTGATCAGTATGACTGCAATCAGGTTGCAACATTTCTGAGCAACATGAAGGACTTTTATCTGAGGCACAAAAAACCCCACAGCTTAAGGTTGAAACAGGGCTGCTGCTGACAGGATAAACACTCTCCAGTCATGGAGATCCACATACAGACAGCTGACCTTAAAGGCTCAGCTCTATTTTAACAGGAAATGATGACGACTGTAGCTAAAACAACGACTGACAACCAACCACAGAACAAAGATGTCATTACAATTATTTACAGTTAAATTATTTATACATGAACGTTGACTGGAAACGGGAAACATCAGTGTGTCTTGTTCTGTTTACGGGTCACAGAATCTTTCTACAAGCTCTTTAACAGAACTCCATTAAAAATCGTAACTGCCACTTTATTAGAAACTCCTGACAGCTAGCCTATCACAGAGCAGCACCACCATGCATTCAAGTGTCTAAACAACTTCATGAAGTTCAAACAGTCCAGAACCTTTGGGAGATGGTGGAACAGCAGATTCACATCATGGATGCTCAGCTGACAGCATGCTTTTAGTATGAATGGTGCTTTATAAATAAAACCGATTGGTTGAATTAGTGAGAGGTGGATTAGTTGAAGCCAGACAGACTCAACTCAGGTTTCTTTTAAAGCAAAACAGCTGCAGACCCAGCTGTAGGCTGTTGTTCCACATTTCATGATGCAGACATGAGCCATCTTATTCTGTGTATTTGCCTTAAGTTTCAGAAGCTGCTGCCAAATGTGGCTCTGACATACAGCTGGATCTGGGTGGTTCTGTTTTTTTTTT
>SSNR01000048.1:2194131-2311328 GCA_006937965.1 Callopanchax toddi | reverse complement strand
CAGTAAACGAGACACTTCGCCTCTAGCTCACCGGTACCGAGTTGGAGCCCCTCTAGCTCACACGTTACGTTACACCATTTAAGCGGCACACTGCCAGTGCCTTTTAGGTTTCAACACACAGCGGGATTTGTAGAGGTACGTTTTCCACGAGGTACGGAGTCCACGAGCTAACGCTAAGCTAACGCTAAAACAATAGCTACAGGTTATTGTAGCTCAGTACTTTACCTTAAACTATTTTTCTTGGCTCTGTGCGCTCGGTCCTGCTGCCTGTTTGTTCACAGAGTGAATAGCGTTAACTTTATAGATCTAACTTAAATATAATATAAAGAGTACTTTAGTAAGTCATTTTATAAAACCTTTGACAGTGTGAATTAATCCCTGTGTGCATGTTTTTCAGGTGACGAAGTCTTAGAGATGAGGTGAGCAGCTGAGAAAGCCATGCTGCAGAAAATTACTTTAACCACAAAATAAAGTGTTTGTAAAATGGAGTGGTATTTTTTTCATGTCTTTCACGCCAAATAATACTGAAATACTACCCAGTTATGGATGTTTTGAAACAATTATTGATACAGGTGAGGGAGCAAACTGCTGTTTGTTTTCACTGTTGCTTCAGTGATTCCAGTACTTTATTAATTACTAGTACTGTTTATACACATCTGGGAAAGTCTGTTAACTTACATATAAATGTATAGTCCTTATACAGCCTTAAAATATTGTAGTGAATATACTTCTGTTAAACTAGATTTCCTGTCTGAGGTACAAATGAATTTACTATTATGTTATAATGTAAGATTTAAATGTAGATTAACTTTGTTCCACTTGTTAAATGCAGCTAAGTCTGTTCAAAATTAAGAAATAAAAGTTAACCAGGTCTGCAATTTAAAAATAACGTTTTTTAAAAAACTACTTAGGTTAAATGTGTCTTGTTAAAAGCCCATCTATCTTACCAAAATTAAGATTTTTTAAAAGTTTGGTTTAAGCTTGGCTGCATGGTGGCGCAGCTGGTTAGCACTGTTGCCTCGCAGCAAGGAGGTCGTGGGTTCGCGTCCCGGCTCTGCGGCCTCTCTGCGTGGAGTTTGCATGTTCTCCCCGTGCATGCGTGGGTTTCCTCCGGGTACTCCGGTTTCCTCCCACAGTCCAAAGACATGACTGTCAGGCTAATTGGGCTGGTAAATTGTCCTTAGGTGTGAGTGGGTGTGTGGTTGTTTGTCTCGTTCGTCTCTGTGTGGCCCTGCGATGGACTGGCGACCCGTCCAGGGTGTCCCCCGCCTCTCGCCCCCTGACCGCTGGAGATAGGCACCAGCTGCCCCGCGACCCTCTGTGGAGGAATAAGCGGCTACAGAAAATGGATGGATGGATGGNNTACGGCTTTATCAGTTCAGTAACATAAAGAGGAGCTTGACCATGTAGGGCCCTGAAAGTTAGAGTCAGGATTTTAAAATGAACTCTACATTTAACAGGTAACCAGTGCAGAGACTTCAGAATAGGAGTGATGTGATCTTTCCTGTTTGCTCCAGTGAGGAGCCTCGCTGCAGAGTTCTGGACCAGCTGAAGGCCATAAAGGGCTTTTTGGTTCAAACATGTGAAAAGTGTGTTACAGTAATCTAGACGGGAGGAGATCAAAGCATGAAGAACCATTTCCAGTTCAGGTTTTGACACTAACTTTCTCAGTTTGGAAATATTTCTCAGATGATAAAAACAGTTTCTGACCAGCTGTTTTGAGTGACCTTCAAGAGACATTGATTGGTCGAAAATAACACCCAGATTCCTCAGGTTTGACTTTACAGCAGAACTTAAATGTCCAATATGTTGACTGATCAGAGGGACCATCCTATCAGGGGCAACAATCAGACATTCAGTCTTTTCAGGGTTTAACTGAAGGAAGTTCTTTTCTAACCAGTTAGTAATGGCTGACAGACACTCCAGTAGTTCAGACAGTTTGTAGAACTCTGAGTTCTTGAAGGAGCAGTACAGCTGAATGTCAACTGCATAAAGGTGGTAGGAGACATTGTGACATCTATTAATGATCTGTCCAAGAGGATGGATATATAGTAAAAACAGGAGTGGACCCAGAACAGAGCCTTGGGGTACCCCACAGAACAGATCTGTAGTATCTGACATGATGTTGTTTATATGGACACTGAAACTTCTGTTTGAGAGGTACGATCTGAACCAGTCTAAAACTGTTCCAGAGATCCCCACCAAGTCATGGAGTCTGTTCATTAAGGTGCTGTGATCAACAGAAAGGTCCAACAAAACTAAGACTGTAAACTCCCCGGTGTCTGCTGCCATCATGATGTCACTGGATACTTTGAGTAAAGCTGTTTCTGTTGAATGTTTTTTACGGAAACCAGATTGGAATTTATCAAAAATGTTGTGTTGTTCCAGAAAAGAGACCAGTTGATCAGCCACAACTCTTTCTAAGAGTTTAGAGATATAGCTCAGTTTGGAAATGGGCCTGTAGTTATTTGGTTGAGAGGAGTCCAGACTGGGTTTTTTAAGGATGGGTTCAATAACAGCATGTTTAAAGATGGAGGGGACGGAGCCGGTTTGGAGGGATAGATTGATAAAATCAACAATGCATGGGCCAACTAGGTCAAAAGCTTTAAGAAGCAAAGAGGTTGGGAGAATATCAACTGGGCTTGAAGATTGTTTCATGTTTTTAAGAATGAGACAGATGTTCTGAAAATGAACAGGTGTGAAGAAGGACCAGGTATGGAAAGGAGGAGGGTGGATGGGAGAACAGGGAGCAGATGGGGGTGAGAAACCTGACCTGATGTTTCTAATTTTGTTCTCAAAGAATGAAAGGAAGTTGTTACAATCAGACCTTAAGAACACAGGGATTTGGGGCGTTTTAGGTGAAACTATCTGATTGATCGTGTCGAACAGAACTTTGGAGTTTTTATTTGAGGAAATTAGTTGAGAGAAGTAAACGGCTCTGGAGTTTTTAACCATTTCATTTAAAGATGTTATCAATTCCTTAAGGTACAGTCGGTGAATTTCCATTCTTGTTGATTTCCAAAGCCTCTCAGCTTTACGGCATGTCCTTCTGAGATTATAAATATGTTCGTTCATCCAGGGACTGTTCCTTCTATGAGATACCGCTGTTTGTTTAACTGGAGCTACTTTATCTAAGATAGTAGAACACTGCTGATTAAATGACTGGATGAAGGACATTGCATCTTCACCATGAACTAAGTTTCTATCAAACATTACAGAAAAACCATCAACTGCTGACTGATTAATGATACGTCTTTCTGAACTCAGTTTGTGAGGGACAGGATCAACGTTAGACTGAATCTTAAAGAAAACACAGCTGTGGTCACTCACATGAACCTCTTCAACATGTAGCTGATTGATGTTTAGACCCAGAGAGAAGACTAGATCCAAAGTGTGACCCATATTATGTGTTGGTCCTGATACATGCTGTACAAAGTTAAAAGAATCAGTGATCCATCCATCCATCCATTTTCTGTAGCCGCTTAGTCCTCCACAGAGGGTCGCGGGGGAGCTGGTGCCTATCTCCAGCGGTCAAGGGGCGAGAGGCGGGGGACACCCTGGACGGGTCGCCAGTCCATCACAGGGCCACACAGAGACGAACGAGACAAACAACCACACACCCACTCACACCTAAGGACAATTTACCAGCCCAAGTAGCCTGACAGTCATGTTTTTGGACTGTGGGAGGAAACCGGAGTACCCGGAGAAAACCCACGCATGCACGGGGAGAACATGCAAACTCCACGCAGAGAGGCCGCAGAGCCGGGACGCGAACCCACGACCTCCTTGCTGCGAGGCAACAGTGCTAACCAACTGCGCCACCATGCAGCCAAGAATCAGTGATGGATAAGAAATCAGCTGCTGTGTTACACTCAGGGTTATCAATGTGAAAGTTAAAGTCACCCAGAATTAAAACCTTTTCCAGCTTAATCATCGATGATAAGAAATCTGAAAATTCAGAGAGAAAAGGGCCACTTGTTCCAGGAGGTCGGTAAATTAAAACACAGTAAAATACTTCTTGTAACCCTACTTTGATGATCTGACATTCAAAAGTAGTGAAACAGCCACTGTTGATTAGACTACAGGCATGTTTGTCCTTAAAGACCACAGCGAGACCTCCACCACGGTGTGAGGGGCGTGGTGTGGTAAACACAGAGCAACCTGGAGGACAGATTTCATTAGAATGGACAAAGTTACCATCTTGTTCCCATGTTTCAACTAGAAAAAAGAAGTCTAGGCCCTGCTGGGTGAAAAGGTCATTTAAGATAAAAGATTTGTTAGAAATGGATCTGGCATTTAACAGGGCACACTGAACTGAAGGATGCAGGTCATTTTTCTTCTTTGTTACTTGGAGATGGATGGGTCGTAAGCACCTGTTGAGTTTCCGGGCTCTCTGATCAGAGTGATTAGGGCAGCGGGTTGATAAATGGACTGGAATAGGAAAATGTTCTGGTTTGAGAGCTGAGGAGGAAACTGTGGGACAGAGACTCTGGGAAGAGACATAGATGATGGTTGAATATGTGGTGGACTGTAGGGGGCAACGGCGTTTGGAGTGGTGGTGAGACCGAAGGCTGCAGAAGGTGTAGATGACTCGGATGTAAACAGTCATGTCTGTGTAGAGGAGTCCACCATAGATATACATCTATAGGACTGCACAGCGTACCTGATGTTAGCGGTCAGCATGCGTGAGCCAAGTCGGTTTGGGTGAACACCATCTCGGAAAGGAAAACAAAGGAAAAACGCTTCCAAAACAGATTAAAGTTGTCGATATAGCCAATATTGAGGGACCTGCAGGCAGACTGAAGCCAGGTGTGGAGAGAGAGGAGACGGCTGAAACTTTCATCTCCACGAGAAACTGTGGGAATCGGGCCGGAGATGAAGACAGACATTCCACTGCTCTTCTGGATCTCCAGCAGCTGGTAAAAATGCTGTAATGTGACAACAGACTGCCGACGGGAGACATCGTTGGATCCAACATGAATGATCACTCTTCTGACTGAAGTCGGGACGGAGCACAGCAGACTTGGAAGTTTCTCCAGAATATCTTGAACGGTGGCCGATGGAAAACACTTTGTGATGACGTTGAAGAAGCGGACGTTCCTGATGATTGAGTCACCGATCAGCAGAGTGGTTGGGGAGAACAGTGGACGAGGCGAAGAGGGTTCTGGGTTTGTGATCCTGCGGGGCCGAGGAACTGGAGAGCTGGAGCTGGAGGGGCCCTGCTCCTGAGCCAGGGCAGGAGGTCCAGCGGAGTGTCGACGCACAGCTTCCTTCAGTGTTTTGCGTCGGGCAGTAGAAGTTGAGGTCCGGGGGTGGAGAGACTGTGGAGGCTGCTTCTTACGAACTACAGGCTCCAGACACACGGCTGCTGCTCCACCTGCTGCTCCTCTGTCCTCCTCACCTCCCTCCACAGGCTGTGGTGATTGAATGGGAGGAAAGGGCTCAGAGATTGCAGCTGATTATTCCTCAGCCAGTGCAGAGAAGCGGTTAGACAGGTTGAGGTCAGGTGGGGTGCTGGAAACAACAGGAGGGGACCTCTTTCGGCCACGTACCACAACCTCTGACCAAGATGAAGTCGGGTCTGGAGTGGGGCTGGATGTTGGCCGTGATAAGGGGTCCCAGGCAATAGTGTCCTGGAGCAGAGTGTCTCTGGAAGTCTGTTCATGTTGATTAATAATCACTTTGGACAGTTTAGGGAAACGACTGGTAAGATCTGACAGCAGAAATTCTCTCCTTTCTAATTCATTTGACAGACGTCGAACATCTTCCTTAAGGTCAGCGATCTTTCTATTTGCTTTAAGGAGCATAGATTCATCATTGTGAGGAAGAAGAAGTGGTAGCAGCGACATGCAGATACCTTCAAGGCTACAGCTGCAGCGGAGCGTTCTCTGCCGGATCGGAGTTTAGTCTGTTAAAAGTCCTTTAAAGATCCAAAAAGTCCCAAAAAATAATATAATCCAGTGTAATCCAACATCAGTGACAAAGGGCTGAGTTTTCCCCAAGAAATTAAGCCACAAAAGCCACAAAATTAGACCATAATAGAGAGCTGGAAAGGACACGTCTGCTCTCACTGCTCTCACTCTTATCATCACACCTGGAGGAACAGAGTCTTCATAAAGTAGAACACCTGGTGGAACAGAGTTCTCATAAAGTAGAACACCTGGTGGAACAGAGTCTTCATAAAGTAGAACACCTGGTGGAACAGAGTTCTCATAAAGTAGAACACCTGGTGGAACAGAGTCCTCATAAAGTAGAACACCTGGTGGAACAGAGTCCTCATAAAGTAGAATACATGGTGGAACAAAGTTCTCATAAAGTAGATCACCTGGTGGAACAGAGTCTTCATAAAGTAGAACACCTGGTGGAACAGAGTCTTCATAAAGTAGAACACCTGGTGGAACAGAGTTCTCATAAAGTAGAACACCTGGTGGAACAGAGTTCTCATAAAGTAGAACACCTGGTGGAACAGAGTCCTCATAAAGTAGAACATCTGGTAGAACGGAATCCTCATAAAGTAGAATACATGGTGGAACAGAGTTCTCATTAAGTAGAACACCTGGTGGAACAGAGTCCTCATAAAGTAGAACACCTGGAGGAACGGAGTCTTCATAAAGTAGAACACCTGGTGGAACAGAGTTCTCATAAAGTAGAACACCTGGTGGAACAGAGTCCTCATGAAGTAGAACACCTGGAGGAACAGAGTCCTCATAAAGTAGAACACCTGGAGGAACAGAGTCTTCATAAAGTAGAACACCTGGTGGAACAGAGTTCTCATAAAGTAGAACACCTGGTGGAACAGAGTCCTCATAAAGTAGAACACCTGGTGGAACAGAGTCCTCATAAAGTAGAACACCTGGTGGAACAGAGTCCTCATAAAGTAGAACACCTGGTGGAACAGAGTCTTCTCTTTTCACTCTGACAGGAAATGAGACTTCATTTTTAAAATTCTGTGTTCTACTGTTGGTTCTGTGGTCTTTGTAAGTGTTTTCTTGTGTTCTTTTAGTGTTCCTTTTTTAGTTTTTATTGTTGTGTTTTATAAATATTTAAATTTGATACTGATAATGACAGTCAGTTCAGAAATTAAGTACATTTTGACTCAAATAAATTAGTATCTAATGTTTTCTTTGTGTAATATTTGGATCAAAGTGTCTTTGAATAATTTCTCATCAGTGAGCTAATTACATGTAAACCCAGGGGAGAAGATCCATTTTAAGACAACAGATGATAATTGGAGTAAATGGAGGAGGAGAGCGCCTCAGTGTTTCAGATCAAACTGCACTTCACTCAAGAAGCTGTTTCACATGTAACAATTAGCACTGAGTGTTGTGTTTGTAAAAGATTGCAATAATAATCAGAAATCCAAGAAATTCAAAGAAAAACTCTTAATGCATTGATTGTTGTTGTGATTTATCTAAATCCAGACTGGTCATTCCAGAATCCTAAACAAAGGAATAAAATTATATAGATTTTGATCATTGATCTTAAACCAGTAATAATCAAATCCAGTGGAATTATTGAAAAGTAATTTAATTAAATTTAGTTCAGTTTATTTAAAAAGCACCACTTAACAAAACAAGTCCCCTCAAAGTCCTGAACAAAGCAACAAATCCAGATCATTTTATGTCCAGATTCAGGTCAACTGATTGCAGTAAATGTGATTTAAAATTAGATTCAGTATAAAATGCCAAACTTTCCTGTCACAAAAGAATCAGCTGAGTGAATTGAAGCATCACTTAAAGGACAGGAAAGAGACAAACGCAGAAGGACTGGACCAGTCAACATATCTAATACAGAGACAATGTTAGTGACAAGAAATACAAACATGGAGTAAAGCCAGCAGAGAGAGCAGGTGTGGTCAGTTTGTCCTCCGGCAGTCTGAGTCTATAGCAGCAAAACTAAAGGGATGAGCCAGCTAACTCTAACTAGAATATATTAAAAAGGAAAGTCTGAAGCAGAGTCTTTAAAGTAGACAGGCAGTCTTCCTCATATATGGAAACTGGTTCTAATAGAACATTTTGAACATCAGTGTTTGAACAGTGATGAATGCATTGACTAGTTTCTCCGAGTCACTTTACCAACATCACACAGGTGGATGGCGAGAGTCCTAGTCGCATGTTTTATATGAGAGTTAAAGGACACAACATAGTCCATAATAACAGACAGGTTTTGGTGTCTTTAAGACATGCTTAATCTATGCTTGTGTCCTGAATGTGCTGTGTGCACAACAATAGATGGAACTCATTTTACTGACATTGTATTTTATTAGTTTTATATTTTTTAATTTGATACAACCTTCAATGCTCTAAAAAAATAAACTTATATAATTCAAATTTCAAAACAAGGTATTAAATATTTCTGTACAAAACAACAGTTTCTAGAGTTGCAATGTGTGTGTGCAAATCAACTGCATTACAACAGCTCACATATGGTAAATGTAGCCTATCTTTAATATATTTAATGTTAAACATTTATTTCTTTGCCTTAGCATTAGTTTAACATTTGTTTTAAACACATCTCACTAATGATCTCATCCTGCAGCTGAGACAGATGAGGAGACTAGCCGCTTCACAACTGTGATGTCTAGAAAATAATCAGCTCTTCCAACAAGTCTGAAAATAAGTTTCTGATCAGCTGTTAGCATTAGCATACTCAGTCAACTGGTTGCAATGCATTGTGGTCTGTTTCTACTGATGTAGTACTACATTTACTGGAACATGCGATGAGTTCCTATATGATGACTGAAGAAACAGTTAAAATGTCAAAACACTACTTTCTGAAACAGAAAATGGGTATCAATGAAAACAAAGCATTTAGAGCTCACTCAGAGACTGTTTGGTAATGTAACCTCAAGTTCCCAGAATGCAATGTGCAGAGTCATGCATGGTTGCCATTTTCTTTGCTCAATTGAGGCCACAAAACCTTTGATTAATGGGTGATGAATTATATTATTTGAATTAAAGTGGGGGGCTGCATGGTGGTGCAGTTGTTGGCATTGTTGCCTCGCAGCAAGGAGGTCATGGGTTTGCATCCCCAGGTCAGCGTCCTCTCTGCGTGGAGTCTGCATGTTCTCTCCATGCATGCATGAGTTCTTTCCAGGTATTCTGGCTCCCTCCCACAGACCAAAAACATGACTGTTAGGTTTACTGTTAACTGTAAATTGTCCCTCGGTGTCAGTTGGTGTGTGACTGGTTGTTTGTCTGTATGTGGCCCTGCGATGGACTAGTAGCGACCCATCCAGGGTGTCCCCTGCCTCTTGCCCCTTGACCGCTGGAGCTAGGCACCAGCTCCTCGTGTCCCTCTGTGGAAGATAATGCGGCTTCAGAAAATGGATGGATGGATGAATTAAAGTGTAATCTACAGAGAGCTTAGAGAAGAATAATGGAGTATTATGAATTATGGTTGTTTCATTTATCATTAATAATTTATTTTTAAAACTTTATAATAACTCCTAAAAATACAGAAAACAAGTGTTTTCTTATTGATTTAATACAGACTTAGTCTCTTTTGATGATTTTGTCTGATTGTTTAAATTTGAAATATATTTCATTACATTCAGTTAATCCATGTTTTGGAACAGCTTTGAATTGCATGCAAAGATAAATGAGTCGAGTGTATTGTCTCAGTTTGGTGAATGTTGAACAGTTCTTTTCTTGTCTGTGATTATTAAAAACAGCACTTGAGCTATATTGAGATTGCTGTTTGTTTTGAGTTGGTATTAAAAAACTGGTAAAAATGATCATCGTATTTAATGTAGAAACAAACTACCAACCGACATATCCACAGAGATATGATACAGTTTGTTACGTATAGCACATTAAAGGTTAAATGATCGTAAAAGCAAATTGTTGGTGCACATGATTGTATGATTGTAACTTGAGTCCAGCTCTGACCTTTTGATTCTCTGACTCTACAGGTTTACGCAGCATTACATCTACCCCCAGGCATTCCTCCAGCCCAGCCTCCTGCTTCAGTCTCACCTCAGCCCCACAGCAACACCACTCACTTCTCCGTACCTGGAGTACAGCTCTGCCTACAGCCCCTTTACCCCCTCAGGACTGGAGCAGTACCCCTACACCCCTTCACCCTCTCCCTCCAGCGGCTTCCTCAGCTACAGCTTCCCCCCCGGCACGCTGACGCCCACTCTCACCACCTCCCCAACCCCTCCGGCTGCCATCCACCCTCCTATGGCTGCGTTGACTGCTGTGTCTGCCGTACCTCAGGCTTTCCTCCACTACCCCCTACACCAGCCTGACCGGATGCAGTGAGCAGCCCTGGGTAAAGGGCTTCAGCTGCAGACACGATGATCTAAAACTGTTCATCAGAACCATCACTGGGACAACACTGGATCAGTGAAAGACTACGATGTAATAAAAAGGGCTTTCTGAGAGTACTTTCATTACATTACATACTGTATATAGATATATACACAATCTATATATGTATAATCGTGTTGTAATAAATATGAATAATTTGCTACTGTTATCAGCAAACACTGTGAATGTTTGTCATAGTTGGAGACAGTCAAGGATCAGAATAAACCTGGTAATCTTCCAGATCCTTCTCTTAGGTAGTTTTCAGGAAACAAAGGTGAATATGTGTGTTTGACATGATGCTGCAGTTTCTCTAAAGGCTCTACTCCGAGTCCTGGACTCCAGCCAAGCAGAGAGCCAGTTTGTCTTTCTGAAACACAGGTACAAGGTTACCTTCCTGCCCGTGGCCTTTGAGATATTTCTCAGTACCTGCTTGACTTTTATTACAGCATCTCATGTAAAAAAAAAAAGTGAATTGTACTCTTTTTAAAATATTCCTGCTTGGAAGTTAAGGGTTATCATAAAATGTGTGGTTATGATTTTTAAGGATGAATAAGGTAGGTGACACTGTTTTGTCTTCTGTTGCTTCTTGACTTGTGGAGCACCAGGGTCGATTTTCATTTACATTGTTGTGAATACAAACATAACATATATGTATTTGTGTGTGAGCGGGTATGAATGAGACATCCAGGGATGCATAATGCTGCAGGATGGAGCTCCTCTTCCAGACACTTGTTGTATTGTTTAGTTTTCTTTACCAGGCTGTAGAGATACATAATTTAGTGATATTACTGCAGTTTACTGGTGCTCTGCCAGTGGCACCAACCTCAGTAGTCCTAAATTAAGCCATACATCACATATATGCAAAAATAAACTGTGTATTTCTAAATGGGATGCTATCTTTTCTTTTTGAGTGTTGTGGCATTATGGTGAGTGTGGATAATATTTTAAAAACAGCTGAAACAACACAGATTAAAGCTGAAAAAAGCAATGGTGAAGGATGTAAATGCATAATGTGACGGAGCCTGCAGATAGACCAATTAAATAACACATTATAGTGTGTTTGGTTAGTTTATGCAAAAACTTACATGGAAAATATCAAACTGTAGCATGAGATTACAATATGTACCACAACTTGATGGAGAGTATGCACTACCTCGCCTCGCCTTCCTTCGCTTATCCGGGTCCATGTCATGGGGGCAGGATCCCAATTAGGGCATCCCAGGCCATCCTCTGCCTGGCCAAGTCCACCAGCTCCTCCAATGGGACGCCCAGGCCAACCTGAAGAGGTATTTCCTCCAGCTTGTCCTGGGTCGACCCGGGGGCCTCCTGCCGGCAGGACATGCCCAGAACACCTCCCGAGGGAGGCGTCCAGGAGACATCCTTACCAGATGCCCGAACCACCTCAACTGGCTCCTTTTGATGTGGAGGAGCAGTGGCTCTACTCCGAGTCCCTCCCAGATGTCCGAGCTCTTCACCCTATCTCTTAGGCTAAGCCCGGCCAGTCTGAGGCATTAACAGAACCACAGAGTACAGGTTCATCAAATATAGAACAGTAGGTCACCCGCTGCCACAGTGTGGATCAATATTGTGCTTTATTTAGAGTTTTGGGCAAAAATTATGTTCAACAGCATGAGACAGAAAACATATCTATAGACTGACTGTCTTTTTTCTGTTTCTGTCTGAGCTCTATCAGCTGTGATGCACAGCAGAACCATGTTAACCATTTTTCTTATCAAATATTAGTAATAGTTAAAGTGAAGGTTGGGCCCTTTTACTGAAGCACCTCCCTTATTACTTCACATATTGTGTCGCATAGCTCTGATATTTTTCTGTATGATTACCTTTTAGGTAGAAATTAACTTGTGATTGTTCTTATTCATGTACAGTTTGTGCCCTCTACTGGCCAAAATTATTAATTGCACTCTACTTTCTACCAACAAACCCAATAAAATTAATAAACAATTAAAATAGAAGAAAATGAGCCGACCGTATCAAGCTTTTTTTTTTAATGTTTATTATCAATATTTTTTTTATTGAAACACCTCTCAATAAGGTTCAAATAATAAAAGGAGACTAAATGTAAGTTTGCACAGCTGATACAACGTGTGCCTTGGATTGAGCTGGATCAGAACAAAAAAAAAAAGCAGATGGTTTGTGTAAAAATGTATATCATAGCAAATGATATCCAAACAGCGAGGGAAGGAGAAATGACCATGATTAACTGAACACAGGTACTGGTACGAAACAGGAGAGCGGTCGTGAAAATCTGCAAACTCGATACACGCATATACACACTCACTTGCAAACATGCTCACACATGCAGGCTGGCACGCACACACACACACACACACACACACACACACACACACACACACACACACACACACACACACACACACACACACACACACACACTCTCATGCACAAACCCACAGATAAAATGTAGTGATTGGAAATAATGAAACCCTGGTAAAATCTAATGGTTGTGTCTGAAGTACAGAAAAAAACTAAAATAGAAATAAAATCAGATGAATAATGAATAAATAGTTGGCCTAACCCAACTTAGAAATTAAAAATGACCACAAACCCATTGTTGTCCTCTTTATCAAACCAAACCCCTTTCCTGTCCCTCTGTTTCATTCCCACCTTCCCCATGACCTCTCCAGACTGTATCCATACCTGCCTCACCATCATTCTCACCAGTGGCCCCCTTCCAACAACACCCTTTTTCCAACAACGGCTTGATCTCTGTAGTTTCTCCTGTAAATCCCTGACTGGGAGGGGGAGGCTGATGGGGAGGGAGACATGAGACAGTTTAGGCTTTGGTCACCATTTATGAAAGACACACTGTCCAATTAGACAATCAGCAGGGGGGGGGGGTTGGGTAGGGGTCTCTGGGTGGAGTGGTTTAGTGTGTGTTGAGAATGAGCCCCAGAGTGCTGTTACATGTTACACTAGATCTGTGTGAGTACTGTAAGTTTGTCCTGTGTGATGGCGTGCGTGAAGTCATGGGGCAGATGAGGTGGGGTCGGCGTAGCTCAGGAACGTGTCCCAGAACCCATGGCCCCGTTCAGAGAAGGGGGATGGGGTGGAACAGGTTTATAGAGCTTGTGTTTTGAGCTCGATGGGCTCTCCACGAGTGTCCTGCTGAGTCTCATTCTCAGGGGGTCGACTGCCCTTCAGCGTGGCCAGGCGCTCTGACAGACCCCTCATACGTGGGAACAGCATGAAATCATACAAGAGGGCACCCATGGCACCCCCTATCATCGGTCCGACCCAGTACACCTGCCGGCCACAAAGATAAAATCAGCTCATCAAGCACTCAGGATTTTAAAATGATCGACTCTATGTCTTTTTATCAGGTTTTACCCAGTGATTGATGAAGTTTCTGAAGAGCACAGCAGGGGCGAAGGACCTCGCAGGGTTCATTCCAGCACCGGTGTAGTACATCTTTAAAACACAAGACCCTTACCATACAGTGTTGAAAAGTACTATTATCTGCAACTTTTTTTTAATGTTTCCTGAGTCTCACCCCCATGAGATGTCCAATGGTGACAGAGAAGCCAATGGAGAGGGCGGCTGATCCCAGGCGACCATTCCTTCTCTCGTCTGTCACTGCAAAAATGCAGACAACAAGCTGCATGGTGAGGAAGACCTCCACTGTGGTGGCCATCCCCAGGCTGATGCCAGGCTGCAGCTAGAAACACAAATCAGGTTTATAAATCTGAAATCAGTCTTAGTTTGCTTTCACCCAACAGTGAACAGATTCATAGCTCTTACCGTGTTCATTGCCATGTTGCCTCTCATGTTGCCAGGCGTGACACCATACAGAACAGCAGCTCCAGCTACAGCACCCAGACACTGGGCAATGATGTAGAAAAAAGCACGGAAAAATGACATCTGTGAGCCGACAAGGTAGGCGAAGGTGACTGCAGGGTTGATGTGGCCGCCACTAATGTGGCCGATGGACTGGATGAGGGTGGCGGCTGCTAGACCGAAGCACAGGGCCACATGAAGGACGTGATGAGGCCCAGTGGTCCAGCGAAGGGCAGCACCCATGCCAAAAAATACAAAGAACATGGTCCCGAAAAACTCCGCAAAGACCGCCCGCCAAAAATTCATTGACCGGAACTCCCACATGATGACTGCTTGAGCTTGGCAATCAGGTGAAGAAGACTCTTTAGAGAAAAATCTGGGAGATTCAAGAAAAGGTGCTTACCTTTTCAGTCCCTTTAAAACACCAAAACGTCTCTAATCTAGTCAGCTGCTTCAGCTGATCAAAAGAAGAGTTTTCTCTGCAAGTCCTTACCAGACTCTGAATCAGGTCAGTGAAGTCAACTCAGCTGTTTGCCACCTCTCTCCACCTGTCACAGAGACATGGGTGTGAGATGATGTGGGGCTGTGGGTGGAAATCTTAGGTGATGTGAGGTGAAAAGAGGAGATGCTAATGCTAAAGGGGGGATTCTGAAGCAGGAATGGGGATAGATCGATCGATTGTCCAGTGGACCTTTTAGCCTCTCTGACGGAGGGAAGGGGGCCAGACAGGCGCTTTATAAAACCCCCTCTAGAGGCCCCAGGTGACGCCATAATCCCCTGTAGGGCCAACGATGGGGGGGCTGCAGTGCTCGGCATCCTAAACCAACAAACTTTACCCTTTTATGCCCCCTCCCCCTCTACATTACCCATAGAGAGTAAAGCCAAAAAAAAAAGAGGGAGTTTATCTCAAAAAGAACCACCTTAAAGGTGGGACTTCATGTAGGAAAACAAATAAGATGAAGAACTATTGTGTATTTAGAAGATAATCCTCTACGAGGAGTAGGTGGAGTTTCCATCAAAGTCACGTCACCTTGGTGATTGAAAGACGGACTCTGGTGGATGAGAGCAGAAAGCTCACATCTGCACAAAGAGACACACATGCAGATAATACAGTTGGGGCCCCAGACGGAAGCGCTCAAAGCTAACATCTCTAACACAGAAACGCCTGACCATGTCAAACCATTATCTGTAACAAGCATGTGAGTTTCATCTGCTCACAGAGAAGATGAAAATACAAGCTCTGACATCAAGTCTGATCGTTTTTATTGTTTTGAAGACATCTGGACATTGATGGTTGAACGTGAACCTGACATTGTCCTCATTCTTGATCCTCGGCTGGAGAAAAACCAAGCTGTGTGTGTGTGAGTGTGAATGTGTGTTTGTGGGAGAGAGAGAAAGAGTGGGGCTGGGTAAAGGGAAGGCACAGAAGGCCAGCGGGGGTGTGATGGAGGATGAGCAGCTTCGAGCAGCACCGTTACATTACGCTGACCAGCCGCTCCATCAATGTTGGAGTGTGTGTGTGTGTGTGTGTGTGTATGTGTGTGTGTGTGTGTAGATCGTGATGAATGCAAAACGCTTAGCTTGTCATTTATACATGTTAGAAAGAACACACGCGATGCAAAATGCCAGTGGCTCTGCAGCTGTTATAGCCGTGTGTGTGCTGTAAATCTGCAGTGTTGAAGAAAGTAATTTCAAAATAAAGTCATATAGGGCTACCATTTTATTCCACAAGAATTGCTAACATCACAATGCATTCTGATATGTATTTATTTTGAAGGGTCACTCTAGTGAACATGGGATTTACATGTTAGTTTACAACAAAACGTTTAAAGGTTTTATGAAAGAGAAAAACAGTCATTATCTCTATTTCAAATTACAAAGCTCATCCCAACTGATGTTTCAGAGAAACCATTACAGAGGTATGAAAGTCCATTTGATTGTGAATAGCAGACATTAGAAAGGTGCATCAGAGAGGAGCTCTTTAGCATTTCAAAGCATCACAAACACAAGATGCAGCCGGATCAGCAGGGTGTTATTCAGCAGGATTTCAATGAGCTGCTGTTCCATATTAACATGATGTGTAAATGTGGAAGGGAATACTGAATCTGTCAATACTGGCTGCAGCTTCACGTGCATTAAAGGTTACGCTCTCATTACTTAAGGCTTTTTGGTCAAATGTGATGATTTGATGGTGTCACAAACTATTTTAGTTGAGATTGGTGAAACCTAAAACCTCTTAGACCAGTCTTTATTAACCTCGACAAATCCTCTTTCTGCTCTTTGCTTTGTTGACTTCTTCTGCATCCCCTTCATGCTCCGGTCTTCAGTTGTTGTCCTGTTTGTTTGCCTGCTTGGCCCTCGTGGCATTCTGAGTGACCGTGGACAGAGACGACCCGGTCATGCTGGCCGTCTCAACGATCCCAATGTCTTTGCAGGTCAAACAGGCCACCAGCTTCTGGCGAGAGGCGCTGCGTGCAAAAAAGAACTCATGGGAGACTCCAGCCAGTAAAGCACCAAGAACCGGTCCAATCCAGTAGACCTACAGGCAAACAACAGAGATATGTCTTATTAATCACCGTTCTGATTAGTCCATTCTAAATCTGTTCAGATGAAGCAAAGAAGTATAGATCCAGTCTGATTTGTGAAGGAGTAAAAACATTTGATAGCACTGTGTGGACTATCATTGATGGGGGGGGGACACCTGTAAAACAGCAGCTTTGGAAAATGTTCAGAGCGTTTCTCACCCAGTGGTTTTCCCAGAACCCGGTGATGATGGCTGGACCCAGAGAGCGGGCCGGATTCATGCTAGCACCAGAAAACCGAGCCTGATCAACAAACAGCATTATAGAGAGTCACTTCTCCTGTTTATCATGTTTCATGTAAACTCACAAACATTTCAAGATGAACTTTTTATCATCAACAGATGATGAAGAGCTACAGTAACAGCTGGTCACAGCAGGATTTCTGCCATCTTTAAATGATTTGAAATGATCTGCACTCTGAAAAACATCATCTGCAAGCTGAATAATACATTAATACATTTTAATTTATTAGAGGTATTAAATTATTTCTAAATTGTTGCATCACAGAATTATATCAATGCCATTAGAGTAATTTACCTCCATAATTTGATTCTACATTCTTCATTTTTTCTTTTAATCACCATTCATTAGCACTTTTCTCCAAACGTTAATAATAATTAATCCTTTATTGGAGGAGTTATTTCTCTGCATTTGACCCATCTCTGAGGAGCAGTGAGCTGCTGGTTGGACGACGCCTGGGAGGGAACTTTGGAATTCAGCATGGTGCCCAAGGAAACTTCAGCACATCGTCTGCAGGAACCAGGGATTGAACCGCTCACCTTCTGATCAACAGACAGCTGTCCTTACCTGCTCAACCATTTTTGTGTGCAAAAATAATTGAGCTCTAATGTTTTTACTGTAGTGTACCTTTTTAGCACTACACACCATGTCCGTGACAACATGAAACAATATTTGTCTCTAAGAGACTTTGCCCTTAGCAGGTTCCCCAGGGGGATCCAAGCTTGCTGTCAGAGTGAGGCACTGGCTCACCCTGGAACCCCTCCCCAACCACCCCTGCTTCCTCAACATCACTACACCTTGAGATCCTGTCCATGAACACCACAAACAGGATTAGGGACAAGGGACAGCCCTGGCGGAGGCTGATTTGTGCTGGGAACAAGCTCGACTTAGTGCTGAGATCACAGCTCTGGTCATAGAGGGCCTGTATCAGTGGCCCAGACACCCCATACACCCTCAGCACCCACAGGAGACACAGTCAAAAGCCTCCTCAAAGTCCACAAACACATGTTGACTGGACAACCAAATTCCCAAGACCCCCTCAGCAACTCCACCGAGGTAAAGATCTGGTCCACGGTTCCATGACCTGGACTCTACTCCTCCTGGATCTGAGGTTCGACAACCTCACAGTCTCCCTTCTAACACCCTAAAGTAAACTTACCTCTGTGGCTGAGCTGTGTGATCCCCCTGTAGCAGGAACACGCTCTCTAGTCCCCCTTTTTGAAATCTGGGACTACCACCCTGGTCTGCCACTCCACAGGTGTGGTCCCAGTCCTCCATGTGACTTTGCAGAAGCGTGTCAACCATAACAGCCCCACAACACCCAGAGCCTTAAGCATCTCAGGGTGAATCTCATCCACCCCTAGCACCCTGCCACCTAGGAGCTTTCTAACTACCTCAGTGACCTCAGCCAGTGTGAGAGACTTAACTCCCCCATGTCCTCACACTCTGCCTCCTCAGTGGAAGACATGGTGACTGGATCAAGGAGATCCTCAAAGAGCTCCTTTCACTGCCTGACAGTAGTTTGGGTTCTCCACCCAAACCATAAAGATGAGCCCTGCTTTCTATTCTGAGTCATGGGACAGTTTGCTAGAACTGGCAAAAACAATTTTCAGCATGGTAAAAATGAACACCTCTCGTCTCGTTCCAGGCTCCTAATTTGATAATCCAGACAGAATTTAAGTTTTCATTTCAAGAATCATTTTTGTCACAAGAGTTTTATTTGGAACTCAATATATAGTATATATATTTGAAACAGCCTCAGCTTTATATCAGTAAACTATTAAATCCAGTTGGACCATCAAGTCAGTGACCCGGTCACCGTTTCTGAAGCCACTTGAAAGACCGTTGGGAACTGGACCTCCTCAGACATTTGAGACCTGCTTCCACAAGGATCCAGCTCCATCTAAAGAGGCTGACTTTGGTCCGTATTCACCAGGAGATGTAGAACTGGTGCCAGATTTGTTAAATATTCATAAAATTATTCATTTATAATTAGGATAAATAAAGTTGAGCCTGATTTAATTTATTACAATCCCAAACTTTAAACTTCTGTTCCTTCAAGAAACTCATTTAATCCTCAGTCATCACCTTAATTCTGATTTTTCTGTTATATATTGATAAGCATAATGTTTAGAGTTATAATACCTTAGATTTGCATAAAGTAGGTTTGTTCTTTGTGTCAGATTATTATAGTGGCTGTTCCCTGATCAGCCTAATCACCACAATCACATGTTGAGTCAGCAAACAGCAGAATATTCATACCTTGTGTGAATATTTACATTTTGTTTGCACAGACTCAAATATCTGGTTTCTACAAATGTGCTTTAATAGGATAAAAAAAATTACACTAAGTTAAATCTTCTGAAAAGTTAAAAACCCAAACGTAAAACCCCAAAAGTCCTGAACTCCTGATATAAGATTTGCTGAAATAGCAGAAATATTAGAGAAGTTAACTAGTAAAAAACTAATATATTGATATAATAATAGAAATGAATCCAATAGTTAGAATGCTGACTCATGATTCAAACCACTAACTGATGCATCACACATCTCCTCTCACCCCTGTCAGCACTCCAGCGGTGTGTGCCAGTCCGATGGCCAGGTTTCCTGGTTCTGGACTCTCCCTCCGTCTCTGGTCCTCAACTGAGAAGACAGTGAAGACCATCTCAAAGGTACACAAAACCTCAACACCCAGAGCCTGTGCTGCAGTCAGCTCCATGGGAACCTGAGTGACAGAGAGGAGTGGGAGTGAAGGATGAACTCCTAGAACATGAATGTTTATTTGGCCAAAACCTTCAACAATCACACTGGAACTGACCCTGTTTACAAAGTGGTCTGCAGTGGTTTTGAGAGGCAGGGCAAGGTAGAGGGCCACAGCCCCTAAACAGGCCCCCAAACACTGAGCTGAGATATAAACGAGGGCCCGGAGAACATCCAGCCTCCGTGTGGCCAGCAGAGACAGAGTCACAGCGGGGTTCACCTGATTACACAAAAACACATCGATGGACCTTACTATCTGTTTGAAACTTGACTGATATTATTAGTGCATACATCTATAAAGCATCTACCTGTGCTCCGCTTATTTCTCCAAAACAGTGTCCCAGTGCAATGATGACCACACCCAGTGCCACAGCTGGATACAAGGGCCCCACAGGGGCCTCATCAGGACCTGGAACCGAGGCACCCAGGACAGCACTCACTAACAGCAGGGTGCCGAGCAGCTCTGCAAGCATGGCACTCCAGAACTGTCGACTACGAAGCTTCTCAGAAAGAAAAAAGACAAACAGTTGGTTTCAAACTATCCATTATTTTCCTTTTGAAAGAAAATTATAAACTGATTTATGAGATTTTTAAAAAATGTATTTCCTGAAAAGTTGAAAATCAAAGTAAAAACTGAATAAAATTATTGTCAGATGTTTTTAAATCTTATTTGAAAGCAGTGGAGAATAACAGAGGCAACGGGACAGTAGTAATATGATTACGTTTTTAAAACTCAAGCATCCTGTTGTGTTTTTCATAACAAAAGACAGATTTCCTTCTGTGGACATTAATAAGGTTTAACAATTTAGAAATAAAATTAACTGAAAATAATTTAGAAATTTGATATCAAAATGTTGATCTCAACAAAACATTTGTTTTTATTTATTTCAGAAACAAGAGACAAAAAACATGCACCAAAATCAAGCTTTAAATGCACTGAAAAAAGCTTTTTCATGTGCTTATAAATCATAATGTCAAGATAAACAAGATGGTTTATCAGAAACGAGACGCTAATTCTTTTTTTTCTGCTTGTCTCTCAGTGCTTCTGGTCTATTAAATAAACTAAAGAAAATTTTAAAACTCTTCTAAAGACTGGAAAAATTCTGAATTTTGCAACATTTTGGAAATTATAGCTGGAACATATTTAAATTTAAAGTAGAAATCTGGATATAGTTTGTTGTCAGCTCAAAATGCTCATGCCCAATTTATCAACAAACAACAATCATTTTGAGAAAAAAATCTTCTTAATTTCAACAGTTTTAGACCAAATGTTACTTTTTAACAAATGGATGTACCTAGAGTCCAGACAATCATTAGAATAAAAATAAAGCACTTAGATTTTTATATCAAGCAAAAAACTAACTTAAAAAAAACTGCCATAATTTGTTTCCCTTTTTTTCCAAGAGCTAACAGAAAGTTATTAACATGATGTGAAGTTTGATAGTGTTATTGAATAAAGAATGTGGTAAATTCTGCATGAGAATGAGGATTTAACTCATGAAAGCATCAAATGAAGATGCTCACCTCACGCCAAGTCATGTCTAATCCAGTGAAGATGTAGTCCTCAGGCTCCGTCTTGTCTGTTTATTCGTCTGTCCTTCTGTCCTTCTGTCTGCTTGTCGCTGTCGGGGTCTGAGGTTTCAGGCTCTCATTAACTTGTCTCAGAGGTCCTTTGATGAGAACACCATCCTCCCTCCTCATCATCTCCTTCTCCCTGGGCTCCAGGGCCTATTCAGTCTCTCTCACTCTCACACACACACACACACACACACACACACACACACACACACACACACACACACACACACACACACACACACACACACACACACAGAACAGAGCCATCCCTTTAAGGTTGTAGATAGAACACCCTGTCCTTCAAACATCTGTCAACAAATTTACCAGCCTTAAAAAAGGAAATGATCACAGGCACTTCACTCATCTTCTCACTTGTCTTCACAATGTCTCAATACATTATGGCTGGTTAAAAGATGTAATAAGTTATAAATTATATAAATGACTATTGGATCCTATGAAGACTTTACCACACTACTACCAGTATGGGTTGACTCCACCAGGACCGTCCCTTGTCTCTAATCCTGTTTGTGGCGTTCATGCAAGATTTCAAGGTGTAATCATGGAAAGGAAGGTGTCTCATTTGGGAACCTTGGAGTCTCATCTCTGTTTTTAGGTGATCTGTTGGTGTTTTCATGCTACGACCTTCAGCATGTACTGGGGTGGTTCGCAGCCAAATGGGAGCCATGATTCTTGTTCCTTTTCTTGTTCATGTTCCTTTTGGGATTTGCCTCAAGCAAAGAAGTTCAGTTTCTTGGCGTCTTGTTAACTAGTGATGGTCAAATGGAGCATGAGTTGGACCCACAGATCAGGGCTCTGTCTTCACTTCACTTCACTTCACTTCACTTTATTAAAGAAGTCCCCGTAGGGACTTCTATAGGGTCTGCAGTAACTGCTCAAGTTTGTTGCGGTGATAAAAAAGAACAAGATCCTGGAGTGGCTCCATATGGCTGGGCTCATTCTAAGAGATAAGGAGGAGCTCCGTCCTCGGAGTAGAGCTGCTGCTCCTCATCAGAAGGAATCAACTGAGGTGGTTCAGACACCTGACTAGATCCTCCCACTGGGAGGAGACCCAGGACTCGCTGATCTCTCTGGTCTGGAATCCCCCAGGAGGTTAAAGATAGTTCTTGGACCCTCTGTTACCTCCATGAAACAACCTTAGATATGTGTAAGAAAATGGATGGATGGATGAATTTTCTCTTTCACTGGAAAAAAATATAGAATATACTTCTTTTTAAATTAAGTTATAAAAAGTTATTTTCAGATTTTACTAATTATTCAACTATCATTATATTTTAGACCAAATAAGTCTTTTGAAATACCACATTGGTTGAATTTGTCTAAACACACACCTAAAGAAACCTTTCTTGCGTGTCTGTTGAAGTGTGTCTTGGCCTGTAGCGTTGTGTATGTGGGTGTCTGTCTCTTTAAGCACCTGGACACACTCTCAGCCTGATTTCCATACTTAATGGTAAACACAAGTAACCAGAGCAACAAAAACAAAACCTCATTTTCTGATTTGATAAAAATCTGTTGTTTTTTTATCCTTTGTTTCTGTGGCAGATCTGTTCTTTCTGTCTTCTAATGGTTTAGTTTCAGGAGGGAAACCAAGTTTTAAAAAGCCATTTTCCCTGCATCAAGCACTTATGAGGTACCTCTCCGATCACCATGGAGACTATTCCTTTCATGATGCTGTTGCCATGGATCCACGAGATGCTGCATCTTCTGCGTGCTTTTTATTCTCACTCTTTGATATCAACACAGGTGTTATTACACCACCTCTTCATTCAGAGGCCTGATGTTTCCAGTGATAGGGCTCTGCATGATAGGGCAAACTGAGATTCCTGACCATTTAGTTCCCTCAATCTGGTGTCCGTTTTCCAGAATGAACTGGTTGGAGGAGGTATGGTTTGCTGGTGTTCTCCATTATACTGTGGATTACCCCCTCCTCACTACGGCTACTATGTAGCAGTTATCCCCCCTTTTGTGAGGATAAGCCTGAATGTGTGGCCCTGGCTGAGCGGAGGGCAAACTGGAACCTGCTGGCGTGAGGACTTTTTAGCCCCCTCAATCAGCTAGAATGCTGATGCTGACACAATTTCATACACAGACACACTCATTCAAAGTGCAAACTAAGGGCTTTGAGGGAGAATGGAGGACAAAGGGAATGTAATAGATGCTCCAAGAGACAAGCTACAGGTATTTTTGATTCTGAAATCTTATTGTAGAATACACAAAGCATGAAATCCCTATAAAACATGTCAAAGAAGAGGAGCTGGAGGTGATGAGAGTATGTTTCCAGCAGCATGAGCTTCAGGAGACTCAACAGCCCCTAACAGACACAACACAAAACACTTGGACGGTTAGGAGCTCGTCTTTACTGTTAAAGGGGACATTTGTGTCAGAGAAACAGAGAAGCTGTTACCTGAGCAGGTTATAAACAGGCTCTTCACTCTCAAGGGAAGATGTGATCACACTCTTCACAACAGACTAGAACATATGAAACATTTTGATCTCAGCTTCCTCCAGTCCAGTCTGCTCTGTTCCTTCTTCTAAACAGCTTCACTGTGTCTCCAGTCCAGGTGAACACTGAGGTATTTACAGTATACTCTTTCACCACCTCCAATTATTTTCCCATGATGGAAACAAGTATTGAACATATTCCTACTTCTTCTAAAATCCACAATCACCTCCTTTGTTTTGGTCACATTTAAGATGATTGTTGCCACCATTCCACAAGTGTCCACCAGGTCTCTGGACAACAGCTACAGTCATCTGAATATTTCTACAGATGACTCTGACTGGTACTGAAAGTCTGAGGTGTTCAGAGTAAAAAGGAACTGTGAGAGTACAAGACCCTGTGGTGCCCCTGACAACCTGGTCAGACACACAAGCCTTCAGTCTCACAAACTGGGGTCTGTTTGTCCATTAATCCTGGGACAGCGTGGAGATCAGTAGGGAGAGTGGCCATCTGGCAACCGGAGGGTCGCGGGTTCAATCCCAGCTCTGTCTGGGTTACCTTGTCGTTGTGTCCTTGGGCAAGACCACCTTGACTGCTGGTGGGGTGTGTATGACTTATAGTGTGAAGTGCTATGGGAGTCCTTGGACTTGGTAAAGTGCTTTACAAGTGCCAGGTGATTGTGATGGCGTCCACCTGTTTTCTGGAGTTTCTTGCAAAATAAATTGGTATCATGTTAAATCCTCTAAGAACATGATTCTCAAAGAGCTGCCTGCTGTCCAGATGACTGGGTTTGTTAACAGGTATATGATGATGTCACCAACTCCAACCCCATAGCAGTAAGCACTCCTTTACAGGACTCATGAGACAGAAATAGAGTAGAAACAGACACAGTGCAAAAACTGTAAATCATACTTTAAAGATGTTAAAGCACTAAATGGTTTAAACATCTGATTGTTGTAGATCCCATTTTTGTGTCTACAGTGATTGATACGGGATATGAAATGGTATAATGACCCTTCACTTACAGTTTTGAAAATGAAAGTCTGAGCTGAACTATTATCCTATTTGAGTTTGGCAAAACCTTACCCTTACACAAAAATCATGCTGTGCATAAGGAATTTTTGCCACAAAAAAAAATCTCATTAACATTACATTTTGTGCTGCTACAAAAACTTATACTAATTTTGATGTTCTTTGGTTTGGGTTTCTTCAAAGCTGTGGGAGGAGATATGAACCAAAAACTGTGATAAGAAAAAGATCAACAGGTAAACTGTAAAACAGGTGTATTTAAGTTGGTACAGTACCTTAAGTTAGCATGGAGACACATCAGTAAAGTTTAGGGGTGTGTATTGGCAAGAATCTGGCGATATATGTATCGCAATACAGGACACAATACAATATATTGCAATACTATGAGTAAGACATTATGATTTTTAAAACAAAATTTAAGAGTAGAAAAATTGTCACAGCATTCTAAGAACTTCAACCATCCTGTTTTATTACTAGATCTAGTTGATCCACTGGACTGAAGGTGAAAACAGCCACCAACTAGTGGTCATACTTTTAATTTTACTACAAAAATTACTGTCATCGTTAACGGTTCCATTAAATTTATTTTATAAACTAAAAATGGATCATTTGCTTTAAATTTTGATACAGCAAAATATTGCGATACGGTTAGCACGATATCAATATATTATGACAGAAAATATCACGATATATTGCAGTATCAATATTTTTCTTGCACCCCTAGTAAAGATGTTTACAAGAAGGGACAGAGCAGAATGAAGGCTCTTAGCTTCCTCAATATGTCCAATGTTCTTCTTTAGATCTGCTGTAATTCGAGACCCCTGCCCACAGCTAGGAACTGCTAATGACTCCATCTAAGGTTAAAGTATTTCTGATTGATTGAGAGGCGTGCATGCAACTGAATTTTTGTTCATTATTAAATTTAGTACTTGAAAAAGATGGCAGTACTCAAATTGTATTCACTACAAGAACTAAAAAGTCCTGTTAACCATGTGGGGAAGAAAACGGATCATTTTAAACAGATAAAAAATATGACTAATTATAGAAAGTTAAAGTAACATCATGTGAGAAACAAAAAGGTAACCATAACATTTGGGATTAAAGACAAAGAATTCAGAAATAAATTTTAAAAATTAAACAAGACAGTTGGAAAGTACTCTCTACAACATGTGTTTTTATTCAACTCACAGTACATTCTACAGATGCACACGTGTTACATCACCTTAATACAACAGAGTCCTGTAATACCTCCTCTTAAAAATTATGAATTGGTCCTAAAAATATAAAGGATAAAATTTAAAGTCACCAAAAACTGTACATTATTAAAAATTCACTTAACACCACATTTGGTTGTCATGTCTATTTTTCTCTCTTTTTCTGAAAGAAAAAAAAAAAAAAAACCAAAACAAAAAAAACCCAACATGTTCAGTGTAAGAAGTTTAAATAAAATCCAGACTGTGGAGTCGTCCTGTCACCTTCATAACTCACCAACCTTACCGTGCAGCATCATACGTTGGCCCTTGAACAGCACAGAAATCAATAAAAAGGAATGTAAGACAGGAAATGAGGCAGAAATGTGCCCAGTACGCCATCATCAGCTCATCTACAACAAGAGTCCAAAAATTAGAGGATTTCAGTCCAATGAAGCCACTTTTAGAGGTTTTCACCAAGTCAGGCAAACAACAGTGTTAATGTTTGAATGCAGCCTTAAAGTAGCACGCGTTTGTCGGGTCGGACATCCCTTCAACTCACTTGTAAATCACAACTGCAACGGAATTGTCCAATCAGAGTATTTACAGAAGTGTTATTTTGGTTGTACATTTGTTTTTCACAGGTGGGACAATGAAATTGACAAGTTTACCAACTAAAAACCCTTCAGCTTCTGAAACCAGTGTCCTTCACACAGCAGCAGACAGTAGAAGAGTGTGTGTGTGCATACACTGGTGAAAACTGCTAAGTGTGCAAGCTAGACTTTAGATGTTGTGATAATACTTGTCAAAAGCAGGTTCCTGTAAGTTTGACTGGCCTTTTCATAAAATGTCTAAAACATCTCTATAATGTAATCTGTACACATTCACTACAAGCCATTGATATTAAATAATTCCAACTACTGTAGTCTTTATATAGATTTAAATAGAATATTTAATACAAAATATACCGAGCCAAAAATTACTTCTAGGCATAAGACCACATTACATCTCCAATGAAAGGATAAGAAATGAACTGATTTTTTTTTTTGAAGATTTTTGATCTGTTCTCGGGTGGTGCTGAGCGGGTTACCAGCTGCAGTCATGTGATCAGTCCCTGACCTTCACAGTGAGAACTGAAACACTCGGTGTTCGAGGAGGAGGAGGCATCATCAGCCCGCAGCGGGAACTGACAAGCCTCGCTATGACATGATGTTTGTGATGAGACGTGACAGAAGGATGCAAACAGGAAAAGAGGTGCTTATTGAAGATGAGGAGACGAGAAAAGTCTGAAGGTGATGGTAGACATGTTCTTAGTGTGTGAAAAGGGGAATGGGTACGAGTACAAGCCACTTGAGCTGTGGGTCTTTAGAAAAAAGATATGACCTGTAGAGGAAACAACAGACAAGACCCAAAATCTATACATATACCTATACATGAAATATTACATGTAGCTGGAGCAGCCTCCAGGCAGTCTCATAGCGGTAATGGACAGTGTGACTGAGACGGTCACAGCACCAGCAGTACTACAGCCCCACCATCAAGGTAAACGCAGCAAGATCCTATTTGTCCCTGTTTGAGTAAAACTCTGCCCAGCGACTTTCAAAGAAACGTCTCATTGAGTGTCCTGCCATCCCCACCTCCGAAGTGTCCTCGTTGAAGAGCTCACAGTTGTTGAAGACCAGCTGAGCATCAGCAGCAAACTCCTCGCAGCTGCAGTACCTGAGACAAGAGGAACAGAAAGAACTCGGGATAAAAACCTCCAATTAATGGGTGATCCTCAAACTGAGGACCAGCAATGTGGACTTTTCCTCCTGGCGGTGTAACCGTGGACCAGCTCAACTATTGGGGAAAAAGTTAACTTACTTCCAAAAAGGTGACAAATTTTTGGATTCCACAAACTTTTTGCTGAATTATAAAAGTAAAAGATAAAATGCTCAGCTATGTGCAGGTCAGGAAAGCTAATATGAAGTATCTTACGCTCCCTGTAGAAGTCTCTCTCTCATGGTGAGGAAGTCCATGGGGTTTTTGATGATGCGTCGGTAGCCCGGTACCAGTCGGGGGTTGACAGGTTCGAGGAATGGCCAGGCGTCTGCGTGAGCCTCCATCTCCATCAGAATGATCCTGGATGGAATAAATTCAACACAAGTTTCACTAAGATAACAACATAACTTTTATTCAGATCATCAATGACATCATTCTGTGTAAATGAACCCACTCGCAGAAGGTGAGGTCTGGTTGGTTACGTGTCATCATGCGTCGCCGTTTAGTGCTGCCTCCCTCTCCAGAGAAACGGGAAGATGATGAAGGTGTCGCCGGCTCCTTGTGCCTCGTTGCCATGCCACTACTGCGACGCCTCGCCGTCTCTTCCTCAGAGCTGTCGTCTTCATACCGTCTCTTCTTCACTCTGGTGCGCTTTTTGGATGAGTACTGTGATTCCCCTTCATCCTTAATATAAAAAAAAGATAATTAACTCCCAGGCGTCAATGGATCCTCTGAAATCAAAAACCACGATAGGTTCTAACCTTAGCAACACAAGTCGGACAGAACCAGTCTTCCTCTGGCACCTGGGTGATTTTTGGCCTCAGGCAGTACATGTGGCAACCCCGATCACAGCCGTCACACAGCAGCAGGCATTCATCATCATCGCCTTTCCTGCAAACCTGGCAAGTCTAGTAAAATAAAAATCACAGCAACAATAAGATAAACAAATCTGAGCTAAGTGGATGTTTTGTCTTTCCATATAAATGCCAATAACACAGAACGGTCTGAACAGTCAGAAATGAGACTTCTAACCACTTTAGTGACAGATCTCTCCCAAGCAATGGCCTTTTCCAGCTGGAGTAAACAGAGACAGAGCTGGGGAGCACTCCGGCAGCGATCCAGAGCCTGGCGCCACGTTCGTAGTCGAGAGGTGATTTCACTCTCCAGACTGAAACAGATCAAATTCAATAAAGTTTGTATAAACATGTTTTTAAACCCAGATGCATCACCTTGAGCCTGTCTTTCTAACCTGATGACATCCATCGGATGCTCCTCTCCGGGTGTGGGGGTGAGGGGAGCAAGACGCATCACTTCTGCCGGGTTCCAAAGCGGCTCCTTCAGGTAGCGCCTCTCGATGTTCCGCTCCAGGTTGGCTAGCCGCAGCACAGCCAGGTCGAGCGGGTGTGTGGCGATCCGGGGTAAACCGGACCACTCCTTCTTGGTTCGCACGATCCAGTCGTCCCGCGGATCGACATCGTGTTCGTAGTACTGAAGGTCATCACGAGCAGAGTCTGGATCTGGGATTGTGTAGGGCTGATAAAAAAAAAAACCCAGAGAAAGGTGAAGCACTGCTTAGTGTGAAAACTTAGAATGTCTCTAGTCCAGGGGTGCCCAATACGTCGATCGCGATCGACTAGTCGATCTTGAAGGCAGTACTAGTAGATTGCAAGCAACCGCTAGCGCTAACCTGTAGCAAAATCAGTCGCTTCACCTGTCTACCCGTTTGCGGGAAAACTCAGTCCCCCGCTCCGTCCTTTCACCACGAAAACCGAAAGAGAGACAGCTCACAGCTGCTCCTCTCTAACACAGCACCAGAGACAATCAGCCGCGATACAGGTGAGATGCATGCGCGCAGCTCCTCCCGATTTGGAGGCTCTGACACACACACCACTCAACGACGGCAACACACAAAACTACCACGTCCAAAACACGCACACACCATGCCTGAAGTGCAGCATCAGCGACAGCTTATCGCTGTCTCACAAGTTCTCATTAATGACGGACAGGTACCGAAACGAGGCACCGTTTCACATCACGTGAGTCGGTTCTCGGTCAGTGCCACTGAATTCGGTCCCCAACCCTACTCCTATCTGAAAAGAAAAACCAGTATCGAACCGGAACCGAGCTCAGATCCCTCAAAACGAGGCAGAAATCTCTAGACCGTGGATCAGTTTGAACACTGCAAAAAATGATTCTCTCATCCAGGTGTTTCCACATGTTGGAAATCTTTTATTATTAATATTTTAAGACAATATCCTTTTGAAATTGTACATAAAAACAAATAAAATATTAAAGCACTGTATTTTAGGGTCTGTCCAGTTTTAGTTGGATACTTTTTTGTTTTTCAACAGTTTTGAACTGAAATGCAATTTAAATGCTTTTTTTCATAAATTAAAAAAGCTTGAGTTTATAATATTGAAGTTCAGGTCTATTATTTGATTCTGTCCCCCAATAAAATTATTCTAAATTAAAAAATGGCTTTTTACAGTAAATTGTATTGTTAGTATAAAATGCAATCAATTATTTACAAAGGCTGAAATTAATTCGATTAATTTTTTAAATATATGGTAGATCTTTCGGCGCTGCTCATTGTAAAAGTAGCTCACAGGGTGAAAAAGTGTGGGCACCCCTGCTCTAGTCAGAACTTTGTGTTAAAAAAAATACCTGAAATTCAGCCATTGGTGTTTCTGCATTAGTTTCAGCCTCATTTATAGCACCCTGAGGAGGAGCCTTGAAGAAAGAGTAAAGACAAAACATTATTTTAATACTTCAAAATGTTGATTTATAAAAGAATGAAATTCTTAGACAATTTATCATTTATTTTTCATGTCAAGAAACTAAATCTGTTTTCAGCTGAACCTTTAGATGTAAATCGGCTGCAACGACCCGCTGCTCCAGGTCCTCCACCCACTGGAGGGCACTGACATCTGTTTCTATTGCTTTCTCTTGCACCTGCCAGGGCTGCTGCAGAGCCTCCAGCAGAAGGTCTTTTTTCTCTGGCTTCAACTCAAACAGTGGGTCTTTCAAAGAGACATATTTGATTAGAGCATGACTCAAGAAGGTAAAAACAGGTCTGTAATAAAAATTAAAGAAAAAAGACGCAATTGACTAACTCACCACTGATGGGTTTGGTGCAGATCTCAGCTAAGCTCTCCATGTGTTTGGCTAAATGTTTATGAAGCACCTTCTCTCTGACACCCCTTGGATGGAGGGATTGTAAAGTATTATAAAGTTCCTCTGGGTCCTTAATCCACCACCAACCTCGGGTCATTGCTGGAAATCAAACCCAGTCTGTTACACATCAAATTAAACCAAAACACACTCTCTGCTTTCTAGAAGAATACATGTTTGTAGTCCATTAATAAACAGAACAGAAAGAAATTAGACTTTTTTTAATTGCCAAATTAAAACCCAAAAAGCTACATACAGGCAGGTATGGGCTTGACCACCAGCTGTGTGAAGTACTGCTGCTCAAGTTCCTGGAAGGCAGAGTTGGGTGGGCGGCCTCGACGTTTAGCTGCAGCCCCTCGGGCTCCTCTGCGAGCAGGACTGCTGCCTCTGCTGCCTCTCCTGCGTCTGCGAACAGGCCTGACGGGAGTGGTAGTGGGAGGAGCTACAGGGGCTGGAGGAACCTGAGGAGGAACACAGTCAGGTGGAGCATCTATCTGGGTGATGTCCGGTGGTGCTGATGGGGCCACGGGGTCAGCAGGGTCCAGGCTTGGTAAGAGAGGATCAGGCTGCACAGAGGAGAGATTGTTTTCAGACTCAAGATGCATATTAAAGCTTAAATAAAAATTAGCCTTAACTTTTGAAGTGTCAAACCTGCATATTTGGAGCACCAAGTGCTGACAGAACACTTGATATCTGAGGCAGGAGTTTAGGGGGAGAACTGGGTGAGGAGGCCATCTGGAACTCTGTCAGAGAGTTCTCATCACATGGCTGTTTGGGAAGCAGGTTGAACCACTGTCCTTGTTTCTCCGCCATCTCTTTGACAGTCTCCTCTGGCCTGTTAGCCGTTAAACCATCCCCTGTTGCTGAACATGTGCCGTTGGTCACCGCCTCCTGTGATTGGCTGAGCCAGCTCTTGAAAGCTGCTTGCGTGAGGTCTAGCAAGCTGCCATTCGGTGACCCTGGCCCTTCCTCTCCTACAGACTTGATGCTACTTCGGCGGCGGCGGCGGATTTTCGCTGTGCGGAGGTGAAGCTCAACTTCAGGTTTGATTTTTCGAGGGCGTCCACGTCCTCGCTGCGTGCTCATGAGGGACGCAGTACCTGGAAGGGGGTCCTCCTCCGGGGAGAAGGTCTGGGCTGAGTCTGGAGGAGCAGACGACTGAGAGGAAGGTAGAGTCGGTGGATGAGGAGTGGTCGGTGTGGGAGTCTCCTCAACTTTCGGCTCCTTTTTTAGAAATGCGACAGGCACCTCAGCAACAAGGACATCCCCTGAAGCTGCAAGATAATGATATTAGGAAAAGTAGATAAAAAAGTTTTATAAAACTGAAAATTTTAATTCAGCCTCAAACTCACCGAGCAGCTCTTCTGGTCCCTCGACCAGAATTCCTCCAAGGTGAGGTAGGGCCAAATATCTGCGACGGTAACGGTCCTGACCAAGCATTATGGTCCGCATGGAATGAGACGACTGTAGCAGCTTTTTACGGAAAAACGCTTGGCGCTGTTGATGATCAAAATAAATTAAAAATAAATTTATTCAAAAGCAAACATATAAAGCACTGTGTTAAGTATCAGGCTTACCTTTGTTAGCTTATCTATTTGCCTTTCAAGCTCAGGAATGCTGGTGTTAGGACTCTCATTCTGTGGCAAAGAAAAAATATTTGAGACATAGGAATAACTAAAGTGTGACTCTAAACCACTCGAGCAGACACACACATCACTGAGTTTGGGCTCCTCTCTGCGTGCACGCCGGCTTCCCCTCTCTAGAATCAGACCACTCTCCTCCAGACTGAGGTTCTCTTCCTCAGCTACTCTGGCGCTACGTCTCCTCTCCTCAAAACACAGCTCCTCCTCAGAGCGTCCTGTTCGACGTGCTAGCGCCGCCTTCAGTCTAAAAGAGAGAACACAAACAACATGACAACTATGCTCCTAAACAGATTTGGGAAATTAAATATAATATTCTGTATTTGAAGATTAAAAAACATCATACTTGCGCAGTTTCCCCTCAATGATCCACTTGTTCTTCCTGAAGGTTGCCATGTTTTCCAATGTGCTGTCAATGTCACTAAAATAAACACATTTTAATATAAGAAAAACCTCAGCGGTGATGAAAATTGCTAAATGATCAAAAATTCCCTTAAAAGTCTCACTTTATCACAATGTTGCTGCTGTTGAGCTCCTCCACCAAGAAACCCAGGATGGCTGCCTTGGTGTCAGGAGGTAGAGCATGAAACGTTTTGGTCCTCAGAGAGTTGCAAACCTCCGTTTCATAACCATGAGACTCCAAATAGATGCGAAGTGCTTCCGAGACTGTGCTGCGGGTCAGCCCCAAATCCACCAGCTTTTCTCCAAGAATCTTCACTGACTGTAGAATGAGAAGGTATAAAATAAGGTTGATGAGTTTAATAGATCACTAACAATTACTGATTCCATGATGTTAATGCGGATCTCACACACCTGATAATAAGATGGCAGGCCTGGATCGTGCAGTGCAGCCTCCACCAGCTTTATGAGGAGGTCCTGGACTTCTCCTTGGCTGTCGCCCAGGCCAAGCAGACCTTCCTGCAGGGTAGCAAGGCTGGGGATGTCCTTGGGTACGTCCAGGCCGATAATTTTTCCATAACCATGTAGGAACTCGACAACAGCCAGGGAGTGAGCAAACGCTGATCCGGAAAGAACCAGACCAGGAATCCTTGACAGCTCCGGCAGTGGCTGGAAGATTTGAAGAATATTAACTTTTAAAAGCAGGGCATGAACAGGGATTAAATGAAGAACTTACTTTGTGGTCAGTGAGACACATGTCCTCTGTGGGCTTCTTCAGCTCTTCTGCAATCAGCTGTTGCCTCTTTCTCTCCTCCAGTCGCCTCTGGGCCTGTGCTCTTCGCTCTGCCGCCCTCTTAGCTGCCAGAGCAGCTTGAGCTGCTGCCTCCGCCTCTGCCTGGGCTTTAGCCAGCGCCTTGGCTTTACTTCGAGCACTCGCCGCCCTACTAACCTGGACCACTTTCTCTACTTTAGTCTGCTGGACGGGTGACGCAGCTTCACCTTTAACCGACCTCCTGCGCCCAGGCTTTTTGGACTCTGCAACGGGCTCTAAATCTGTGAGCTGAGGGGCTGCAGGGTCTGCTGGTTCTGCCTTTACCTCAAAGGGTTTGACACCTTGCTCGAGCTACAGAGAAAAGAGAAAAACCTGGATGTAAAAATGATGAAGCTGGAAAACATAATTTGATAGTTTTGAATGCCAACAGTTTCCCTAACCTTGTTTTTCTTTTTTTCCTCCTTCATCTTCTTAATCTTTAAATCTTCCCTTCTTTTCATTCTTGCCTATACAAAGAAATGCAGGAACAAAACCAGGATGAGATCTGAACAGTCCAACAGGGGAACACTGAAACCAGTCAAAATACATTACCTTTCTTTTCATCTTCTTTTTGATTTTTGCCAGTTTCTCCTTTTCCTCCTCTGTGAGAGTTTCTGTGAAACAAACAGCAGATAGCTGAAAGCCATAGCTCAGCAATGAGCCAACCAAAGTAAACAAATCAACCCCTTTTTTGGTTTAAAACGTCTCATTTCTTGAAGGTGTTTCACCCATCATCCAAGAGACTTCTTCTGTAGGCTACAACAAATAAGCCTGATACTTCCAGCCCGTGTTTTAGAACAGAACAGTTTTTAAATTTTTTTAGGTTCATCATCTCCTGGATGACTGAGAATCTAAACCAAAGTCAACAAACCAACATTCACTCACCCTTTGTCTGGAGTCGCTTCAGCAGCTTGGCATCAACTTTGCTGAGAAGATCAATCATCTTGAATTTAGGAGGTCTACCGGGGCGGCGAGTCTGCCCCCTCTTCAGACCTCGAACCCTGCAAGGTTTTTCTTTATCAGGGTTTGGAGGTCGACCACGCCGACCAGTGATGGCCATGATCATAGAGGGAACTTCCTCATTAGCTAAAAGAACCCACTTCGTGCCCTGGAATACAACATAGACAATCATGTCATTTACTGTCCTCATAATGTCTCCTACATATTTCTGAGACAAATACCAGAAGTTTAACCCTACAGGATTTTTAACCTACAGTACATTCTTGACTGTGGATATTTGCAACCAGAATAGATTTTACAAACCTCTGGTGCTTCTCTTTCTTCATAGAAGTCTCCAACAGGCATACGTGGACTGAAGCTGAAGTGCTCTCTGGTGACCACGCTGTCAGTGTGTCTCTTGAGGTACTGGATGATTGGAAAACACAAATCAATGACATTTAGAACAGGGTGGATTTTAAATGATTTACAAGGCCTTGAAGAGACAGATTTACCTTGATGATTTCAGGAAACTGCTTCATCCTCCTCCCACAAGGAGTGTAATACCAGGTTTCCCCCTTCATACGGTTCTCGATTTTCTTCACACGAATCTCCCTCTTCCAGCTGCAAAAAAGGCAGTTCATTTAAACTTCTGTTGTAGCCATCAGAAAATAGTTAACCCGGTATCTCACTGTGCTGTGGCTGCTGGTGAAAACTCGCAAACGTGTGCAAAGGAATTTCAATAAAGTCTCAAACTCATTTGCGAGGGTTCTCACCTCCCTCATGTGAGTCACACAGACCTTACTGTCATGTTACTGAAATGTTGAACATGTTTGAAAAATATTCTTTAAATTCATCAAATGTCTATAGTTTCTATAGGGTGTTTGTGCTACAATTTGTTTATTTACGATATATTAACTGAAATCTGCAAAAAAAATAATAAAAATCTCACTAGAGCCTTTAACATTTTTTATGTGACAAGAAGCATTTATAAATGGAGAGAATAGTTACCCATGCATCAGAGGGAACTGGACCTGCTCTTCTGTTGCAACCCTTCTTCTGTTTGATTCTCCTGTTGACAAAGAAACAAACATCAACACCGTGGAATTAATATCCACAATATGCATGATGTGGATAACCTCTAAACAAATATATGAACCATCTTGGTTACCTGCTGTAGAACTGTCATCATTATCATCAACATCATCTGCAGTGGTTTCAGCATTTTGTTTCTGTGTGGTCACATTTTCTCCTTGGTCTTGTTTCTTGACCTTCTTCATCTTCTTGGTTTTCTCACCAGCTGTGCTGACAGTCGAAGCACTGGCCAGCACAGCTTCGATGGCAGCCGTTATTGGATCGACCTCCTGCATGAGAGAACCAGCCTCCCCTGACATACCAGATGTTTCTTGACCATCATCCTTGAGCGATTTCTTCCTCTTTCTGCTCCTTGTTTCTTCCTCTTTAGCCCCTCCTTCATCCATATTTATCTTCACCACTTTTGGCCTTCGAACTCGAGGCATTCGTTGGCACTTCTCAGAAGCTAAAAATTCAAAGAAAAGGTTAAAATCTGATATTTTAAATGTACAAATACACTGAAATCAGACTTGCACAAACCTGTGGTTTTGATCAGTACAATCTTCGGAGCTCGAGGTCTGCGTGATATTCCTGGGGTCTGCTCAGTAACTGGTTGGAGCGGGTGTACAGCGGGGTCTTCAGCTGGGGTGCTGAAGGCGATGAAGTTCTCATGTTTAATCCGGAAACTTGGGGTTGCCGTCTTGTTAGCAGTGGGCTTAATAATAACGTGTCTAGCTGAGTCTGGGGTGTCATGTCCACTGGGCTCACACTCTGCTTCAGAACCTGTCAGGAAACCACATCAAACTGGGTTAGCACATTTTTCCTTTTGTAAATAACAAAAAGTAAAGAAAATTGCATAAAACATACATTCTAGTATTGAAATAAATATGGTTTATGTACCTTGATGAACTGGATGAGAGGACACCAATGAATGCGAGTTGGACGCATCACTTGTATGGACACAAGGCTCCTCAGTCTGAGAGGTAAGATTTAAAGACGACTCTAGAATGGAGCCTCCTGTGAGTTGGCAGCTGTTCTGTGTTGTGTCTGTCTCAGACTCTCCATCCCTGGTTGAAACCACATTGTCCTCTCTGGACTCTTCCATAGAGAAAGTGCTGTCGCAGGACGAGCTGTCAAACTGCGCAGAGTCTCGTAAAAATGAGCTGTCACCACCTGTGAGAGAAGACCTCTCCAGGACAGAGCTGACATTGATATTAGATGGGGTGCTAAATATTGAGCTGTCACCATAATAAGAAGCAGAGTGAGAAGACTTTTCAAAACTTTGTTCGTTGCTCAACTGTGACCTGGTGCTTTTAATCTGTAGGGACTTTGTGAGTGGAGCTGACTCTACAGTGGAGTCCTCGGCCTCTGAGAGGACATTGACCTTCACGTGTTGCTTCTCAGAATCAGTTTTGAGATTTGGATCAGAGGCTTCTGTGGGGTGTGAGGATTTTCCTTGGAGATCACTGATGGATTTGTGTGAGCAGATTCCTGTTTTGGGAGCCTCGGTCGCTTCAAACTGTGGTGTCCTTGCTGTGCTTGAATCAAGCTGAGGGAATTGGCTTTTTGGTTTTTCATTCCATTTAATTTCCACAGCTTTCCTGTCCTCTGCGAGACCATGATGCTCTGACTTGGGAGATGACTGCATTTGCACAGGAGGAGTGGTGATACTCAGAGGTTGCTGTTTGGAGTTGAGGCTTTGGACAGCTCTAGAAGACGCAACGATTACTCGAGGAGCAGGCACCAAGGCAGGAGGGTTGGACATGGGTGCACTCTTGGAGGCTTGAGTGGTTACAGGAGGTAGGGTAAACAGAGGCTGGACTGTGGGGCTATGCTGGGTCAAACGTGGGGGCGAGTTTACCAACCCTGGTGGTGTTGATGCTGCAGAAACTGTGGAGAAAGCTAGAGGACTGTATGTCTGACCATGGGGATTTGGTGCAGGTTCAGAAATGTTATTGCCAACTAAAGGAGTTTGTGATGCAGGTGTAGGAGATACAGATGCTGATAAATAAAGGCCAGTGGAGGTTGAAGGTCCAGATGATGACATCTGAGAGGGAGCAGTGCCAGGAGATGTGGAATGTCTACTCTCAAAAAACATTGCAGGCATCAGTCTTGGAGGAGCAAGTTTTTCATGATGACCTCCAGGTGTGTCAGTGATGCAGGGTGTCAAAGGTGCCTTAGAGGCACGAGACACCTGTGTCTTCAGAGTTGTTATAGGGGCAGAGCAAGGAGGGATGGAGACTAAGGCAGGAGGACAAACAGATGTAGATGGTCCAGGGGCTGCAGGAGGCAGAGCTGACTTTGTCTGATGAGCCGAAGATTCTGATGATGATGAAACTGGAGGATCTGAAGAGTCTGTGAGTTTAGAACCACTTTCAATCAAAGCAGGTGGCGTGGACAGCTTTGAAAGTGACACAGGCAGGGAGGAAGAGGCTTCCTTTGATGGATGCTTGGATCCTGCAGAAGATATCTCAGATGAGGAAGAGGTAGGAGGCCTGAGGCCTTGAACTGTTTGAGGAGGTGATGAGAGTCTGGAAGAAGCAACAGCTAACAGAGCTAAGGGCTTATTGGGAGGTGCTGATGTTTGTGGTAGAGCAGACTCAACGTCACAAGGTGAAACTATATGAGGTCTAGATGTGGGAGATCCAGAGAAAGCAGAGATTCCCAATGGTGTTGAGGTTTTTGTTAAAGACACTGAGGTCCCTGCATGTGATGCAGACCGTGGAGACAACACACACTGAGGATGTGGGATTACAACAGAATCTCTGACAGGGGAGGTCATTTCTGGACGTGGTGCTGCCGTCTGATCTGAATGATGATGACGATCTCTCTGAGGGCTCACGCAGGCAGAGGAAGGTTTGAGTTGGTAACTGTCAGATTTTGGGGACCTCTGGGCAACAGGTGCCCTTTCACTGCCATTGTAGCTTGTGTCAATGTCCTTCGGAGATTCCCTCAAATGCCCTAAAAGAGAAAAAGAAACACGAAGTCTAAACTCACTGAAAGTGGTGGTTTTTTTAATATAAAACAATGGTTGCTCTGTTAATTATATCTGATACCAAAATTGGATAAAGCAAGAAAAACGTATGAATCAAATCTTTGTGCACATTAGAAGCCATCATTAACCCATCTGAATGGCAGTTTGTGTTCAGAACAAAATCAAACAGTGACACCTGCTGGTTATGTTTGAACACTAACAACTCAATATCTGACAAGTAAAAAGCTACAACCTGTTTTTATGTCAAAGATCACTGTAGAGTTATTTAACCTGTTTTGTAAAAAAAAAAAAAAAAAAAACTTAAAGCTGTTGCCCAACATAGAAATACAATAAAAAATTCATCAGCAGATATGGCTGGATGGAGAAACAAGACTTGTCTTCTGGCATAAAAAGAGGAAATGGAATGTAGAGTTTGACTTCTCAGTAAATCAGAAATGGAGTCAGAAATTAATTGGTTTCCAAATGAAGAACTAACTACTTTATGACAACTCTTAAAATTTGTCTGTAATTTTTTTAAAGAAAATGAGAAAACGAGTGACAAGTCAAAGTAAGCAGAAATAAAATTAAAAAGTTACCACAAACTGGAGAGGAAATCTCCACATGTGCGGACTGGGGGCTCTGCTCCCTGCTGTGACCTTTGGGGGATCCTGTATCCTGGAGTGAGGGTGATTTGACTGGTGTTGGTGACAACCCCACAGGCAGAGGACTGCTGGTGCTCCCTCTGCCTACGCCGTGGTGCGGTGGGCTGCCATGTGGGGGAGTCAAACTCTGGGCAGCAGGGGGCATCATCTGAGCCTGTCCTTGGGGCTGAGACTGATGTGGCTGCTGCTGCTGGGAAGATGGTAAAGATGGATGCTGATGCTGGTAGAAGGGCATCCCATTTGGCATCAGACCATACTGCTGCTGGTGGTGCTGCTGCTGATGGTGGTGGTGTTGTGGTTGACGGGAGTGGTGCAATGGCTGATGAGCAGGTTGTTGTAAGGGCTGCTGCTGGTGATGCTGCGATGGTGGGACACCAGAATGTGTCGGACTCTGATAGGTCCCGTACATGCCGTGGGAGTCGTAACTCATCTGCTGGGGACCAGCATTACCTCTGTTCCAGTACTGACTCCCTGCTAGAGGAATGTTTGTTGGACCTGCAACAGGGGGCTGGTGGGAGCTTTCAACTCCCCCATTCAGCTGATACTGTCCTTGACCTTGGAAGTGGTGTTGTGACTGCAGCTGCACCATCCCAGGTGTGGCCTGTTTCTGATGCATCCCATGCCCTGGGGATGTGCCCATGCCTGGACCGTACTGAGGGTGTCCTCCCCACAAGTAGTCATAGCCCATGCTACTCTGGTGGCGGTTGCTCATGTGTGGATAAGGAGCCAATGGTGAGTGGGAAGCAGGCACACTCGATCCGAGTACAGTAGTGACGCCATTCACATTCATTTCGCCTTTCATATCTGTTAGATTCAAGGACAAAATTTTCATTTGAAAAGGCCTGCATCGACACATTTGTTGATGAACAAGGTTATACTATCAGTTTGGTTAGGGAAAACAGTGAGCTGTAGCTCTCACAAGCACAAACACCGACTATTTTCATTCTGATACTTTGATAAACATGGACAACTTGATCTGGGCAAACTCAAAAGTAGATTTCCCCAAATAATATAAAAGAATTAATGCTGCAACAAGAATCTGGGGATTTAGAGCAAAGAGCTACATGGTAATAATATAATATGCAAAAACAGCTTTAGATAACTGGTCTAAAGTTTTCCCATCACATTGTTTCACTGAAGATAAATGCACTCTTAGTATAACAAGATATGAAATATACCACTGCTAATAGTTAAGGGCTCACTTGAATATCGTCATGTTTTTAATTGAAACACACATTGATAGAATAATCTGTCTGACTGTTATCTGAATAGCTGTTTGCTTATTTACAGGTTCAAAATGGCCAGAAAGAAAGAACAACACGTTCTTTGGAGACCTGTCAGTCTATTGTTTTGCTTAGAAAATAAGTTGAGTCAATGTGAGAAATTGTCATACGCACTCAGGATTCAACTGGGGACAGTTTTGTCCTACAACAGGATAATGACCTAAAACACACCTTCAAAGTGTGTTAGCAATATCTGTATGTATGAAATGATAGGGTAACCTCCAGAGATGCTCCTTGAAGTGCAGGGCGAAATCTCATCAGGTTACCTTGAAGTTTTGACAGCTAGAATGTCTACGGTCTGCCAGGCTGGAATTCCTACAAGAAGTGTTTTCCTCTGATGAGCAAGTTAAAAAATGAACAATAATTTCTATTAAAATCTTAAATGTCTAACTCATGTCTGTACGGCCCATTCAGACCAACTCCATGTGCATTTCCGTGTAAGACAAGAACATATCCAAGAGACCCCAAACTGCTGAGTGGTAGCAATAGACTTCAGGTTTTAAGCAGCAGCCCTGAAGTTCTCCTCATTCATTTCTACATCAATGGAAAATACTCACTTTTCCCCTGCTGAGGAAAACTCGTGGATGACCCATTAGTATAAAGAGAATCCCCTGAAGAGAGTTTCAGTCCTGAGTTTGGTGAGGAGTGTGTGCCATAGTTGAAATGATTATTTGAGTCCATCTGAAGAACAAAGAATTAAAAATGAAGAGAAACAACTCAACTGTTAAATCAATCACCAGCAAAACGCACGCAAGTGGTACAACTGTCCACAAAAACATTAAAATGAACGATATGAAGCACCAAATGTGTCACAGATCTAATAATTCACTTCATATTTTATAAATTTATGAACACGACCATTTTTATATGTCCCATTTTCTCAAACATACGCCTTTCTTCTGAGATTTAGGTAATTGCAGCTTGTGACAGCACCATTTCGCTCCAACAACAGCCGTCAAAATGACGCAGCCAGCAGCTGCAGCAGTCAGGCCCCAGCAGTGTAATGGACAGGCGGAATATCACGGTTGAAGCTCATCATTACCGCTGATGAGGTGCTGCTAACTGGAGCAACACAATCGAAAGCCTTAAATGTGAAAATACCGGTTGAGGAAAACACGAACATTACAAAGAGCAGGTGATGTGGGCCAAATAATAATGAACTATTGGAAATATTAAACACTCTTTGCCCCCTAGAAGTGTTTGCCGTTTCCCGGTAGTCCTCCAGGATACTTAATTTCCTAATTCAACAAGGCCGTTCAACAGCAGGCGCCGCGTTAGCCGAGCGGCGCTAGCAGTGGCCCCAAATGAACCAGGCATCACTTAAAACGCTGCCAAACGGCTTAGCTAGCAACTGTTTTTATTAATGTTACATTCAAGTCCGTTACATAAACGCCTTTCTTCGCTGTTATGTGTGAAACATCGAACATGAAACATTTCTGTTATAGTTCCAAGGTTATTTAGCTAGAACATCACAAAAGAACCTCGCTAACAGACGCTAGCTATGAAGCTAACTAGTAGCATCCTAATGCTCATCCGGAATGAGTAGCTGAGATGCTAGCGTCCAGAGCCAGGTAGTAGGTTCTGCAGCCACGCTGGTTAGGACTCATGACGCCGATCAGCAAGGTAGAGTCCGGTGGATAAAAATAAATGCCAGCCGGTTTATCATACAGGACTCACTAATCAGATCCACAAGGAGAAATGAAGACACACTCCCTTTTGTTCACAAGCTAACGTCAGCTAGCAGGCAGATGAACTTACAATGTTTATGCTGCAATTTTTTGCAGGGCATCATCCTCCCACACCGCCACCATCCAAACTTTTACTCATATTTAACTGAAAGCTGGCCAACCTTTTTAAGTCCTTGGGTTCCGAAGGCGCAGGTGACTCTAAACCTTCGTCCTAACGGATATGCGGGTGAAGATGACACAGCGATAAATAATAAACAACTATTCCCCTAACCTTTGGGTTTTAAATTAGCAAACATGGCTGGTGAGGTCCAGTGCAGCCATGATCACAGAACAGAGCGAACTGCTGGAGAAGCGTCAATGTCTGAACATCAACACACATACATCCGGTAGAAGAACCGACACTTCAAAACATACTTAAACTAATAAGTTCCGCTACGTTTGATGAGCTGTAAACCCCTAAACTGTGATCACGGTGACCCATTAACGACTCTAGTCAAAAATAATGACTCAACAGCCAACAAAATGTACGTCAAATATCTAAAGTAGATTTAAAAACAGTAACTCTTAATAGTTTTTATAATTATGTTGTTACATTACTCTTTTTACTGTTTTTGTAAACTTCTTAAAGCGTTGCTTTTTGAAGAACAGCCAAAATGATAATTATGTATTTACACCATTTAAGGTTTGAAAGTACTATTATTTTCAAATGACCCGGTGTGTAAACAGGAAGCCAGACTCGCTTATTAACGTGAGCTTTTCTTAAATTACAGCGAGGAAATCAGGCCTGAGGAGGAAGTATGCTAATAATCTGGGCCGAAAAGCCTCATTCAGGCTACCAGGTCCTAGCGCCGACCTGAGAACTATTTAATGTAGAGATCTGCCAATATAAAATAATTTTAATTTAGTTAAACAAAGTTTACTCAAAGTATTTTGATTTTATTTACTTCAAACGTAAATAATATACTTTTTTCATGTTCCATTTTATTTTAACCTTTCTCTGAAAGTTTGATCATTTTATTGTGTTGAATTGTAACAAGAAAACTGAAAAATGGGAAGACCAAAATTATAAGCCCTCCTGACATTTATGGTCAATAGTGTGGCCTATCTGACTTACAACTGACCACAGCCTCTCCCTGTAGTTCTTCACCAGGTTGGCACAAGTCTCCTGAGGTGTATGAGCTCATCTAGATTGTGGTCTTCAACCATGGACCATGAGATGGGCTCTGTGAGGGCAACTCCAGGATCCTGACTTTCACATCCCTCAGAAGGATGACCACCTTGGAGTAATGCTTTGGGTCAATTTCTTGCTGAAAGATCCAGTTGCAGCCATAAAGCGAGACATTTTTTATGTAACTACATAAATGAGGTTCCCAGTGCCAGAAAAAATTTACTTTTAATCTTTTGTTTACATAAAACTCCTTTAGTTTTGATTTCTAAACAACAAAAATTAGTTTTTAAAAGACATTTATTGTAAACCTATCAGTAGAGGAGGCCCCTCTCATGGCAGCTCAGGTGTTAGATCTGCTCACACAACTAACCAAATCTATATAAAACTTTCTGTGGAGGATTAAAACTCACAAATTAGACCCAGTCAATTTATTCAAAAAGATAAAAAAAATAAAATAAAATCACATAATTCTTAAACCGTTTATTAGAAATATGTAGACAGTTAAAAAAACAACAACAAAGTATCCTCACTGTAATAGAACATTACTCGTCTCCCCTTGCATTATTTTTCCCCGACAGTGCAAATATGATTTGGTCATCAGACGCTGCAGTATTGTTCCAACACCCTCTCACCTGCGAAGGACAAAAGATAAACCAACTTGCAGGAATGCAACAAACCATGTAATGTTGAGGCCAAACAGCTCTTATCAGCTGAAAACATGCTACTTAGCCTCTTCTGTGTGATGTTTGGTAGGTATGAAAAGAAAGCTGTGAAAATATCAAATATGCAGAATTCAATTGATTAGTTCAGTATATGATTACTGGAAAGATGCACATAAATCTACTATGAAATGGGGTTAAATTGTACAAATATTTAACAGGAAGGGAAACATGTAAGCTGTTGATACAGGTACTGGCTTTCTACACATCTAATTCACAGCTCATGAACATTTTTTAAGGAACCCAATCAGTAAATTCATCCAATCCAGATGTTCACTACAGTGGTCGACTAAATAAACCACATCAGAAATAAGTGGACCGATCTTTTTAAACCACAATTCATTTGAAAACAATTAGCAAATCTCTTAACATGTATTGCTCAGATGAATACAAGTACACATTTTTTCCCCAACAAGTAAATGGTGTGCTTAGCTGTCAATTTTAAACATTAAACAAAAATACCCAAAAGTAGAAGTACAGCACACAGATGTGGAAATGGCTGCTCTGGACAATCATCATGCAAATTAACCTGAAGTAGACTGACTGGTCAAAAACGCTTGGGGCTGGGGCTATGGTGGATTTAAATATGCCTACTGACTAATATGTACAGCTGTTTGTCACTGCCTTCGGTTTCAAGATATGCATGTGTTAAGATTCCTCTTGTCCCCTTTTGTTCCATTTTCTTTACAAAAACTTCATGTCTTCTACTCCAAATTGGGCATTTCTATAAGTGAAAAACAAACATTTTATCCATCACAAATTGGAAGTGAAATGATGGCGTGTAAAAAAAAAAAAAAAAAAAAAAGGTTCCGCAAGTACTTACTCTCATCATCACTATCTGCAGAGTCATCCTAAAATAAGATTTAAAAAAAAGAAATATGAGGTTGTAAATGTTACATGACACCGATTCACTCCTGTCTAATGATAATCTGCGGATGAAGGAAAGATTGATCTTTTGGTTTTAAATGAGGTTAGAGGAGTCTTACGTCATCTGCCCCATCTAGATCAGCCAGGTCATCCTCACCTCCCATGTTGTTCATCATCTGTAACATTACAGTCACATTTTAAAAGTGCATTCCAACTAACAAAAACTGACAATTCAAGAAAGGATTAAATTCCAAGACCTTCAAACTCACAACATACTTTATAAAGATCAGAGGGGTATTCCAGAAGAGATGTTCAACAGAGTTTATGCACTTACTTCAAGCAGGGAGACGATCCTTTCCAGAACAGTTGAACAATTAGTTCAATTTACTGGCTTTACAGCAGCAATACATATAATAAGTGAAAGCATAAGAAGATACAGGCTATCACTTTAACTACAGCCAAAAGCCGGTGTGTAGAAGTGGGTCTTTAAGAGTTTTAATTTTAAAGTGACCAAGGTTCTGATCCAATCTAATGTAGAGAAGTAGGCTGTTCCAGAGGTTAGGAGCAAAAAGCATGATCACCTCTGCTCTGTAATCTTGATCTGGGAACAGTTATTTGACCATAGGGTTCTGGATGGAGTGTGGACCTAGCAAGGGAGGATAACAAGTTGTAGCTAACATCCCAGCATCAGTGACGTGAAGGACACCAAGCAGTGAATGATATGAATGTCATCATGGTTGAACTTTCATCTGGACTTCTCAGAGATGTTTTTGTGGTGATGTTTGAGCGAGCGTGACGTCCGAGTAAAAGTGAAAAGCTACAAGTGGAGGGGCAGCCAGTTGAAAGTGAATTCAGAGAAGCTTGGTTGAAAAATACTGGAGCGATGCTTTTAAAGGATGGAGGACAACGGAGAGGACAGCCCACGCGAGGATGGACTACACAGTCTGTTGATCTGCATCTCAACTAGAACAGGTACCGAAGGCAGATGGGTGGAAGTAGTCAGGTGTGGATGTAAGATGGGTAAAAACGGCCCAAACAGCATCGGTATGTGCACTGACAGTCCACAGCTGCTTCATACTGAGACTGAAGTTTTCTGAGCTTACTGTATACCTTTAAGTTAACCCAATATTATAATAAATTTAAATGCTTACATCTGAGAACTGATCAAAGTTGCCCATTTCTTCATCAGAGTCCTCCTCCCAGTCTTTCCAGTTGTTGAAGTCAACACTTAGCCAGCTCAGCTGTGGATATAGAATACCATCATTTTGTATTTATTGTGGACAAATTATATATTAGTTATATATATATTTAACACTAATAATATTTCAGGGCTTGTCTTATTAGTTCTGGTCACTCAAACAGGTCTGACATGTTTTAAGCTCCTTGTGATTTTACGTCTGTGAACAGCACTTGTAAATAAATTGCTGTAACTAACGTTTCACTGACCATACTGGCTGTAGCTCTATTCATCTATGTTTACAAAGAATTTGTTTAAAAAAAACTGTTTCCAAAGCCAACATGTACATCTAGGGAATGTGTGTGTGTGTGTGTGTGTGTGAGACGTACCTTAGCCTTCTCTTTCGTTAGCCTTGGCCATGCCTTCCCTGGTTGTGCTTTCCGTAGATAGCACAAGACTGAACGATCTGTGCGCTTATATTTAGATTGCTGCATCCAGTTAAAGACAAAACAAAAAAAATGTATTTGATCCCAATGCAAACTGCAGTACCATCTATAGTTAAAGGCAATGATGTCAGTACTACTTACACTCTCTTCAATTGCATCAAAAAGGTCCATTTCATTCTCAAGTTTAACATTGTCCGTTCCTCCGGTACAGCTGTGGGAAAAAGATAAAAACTTTGTTAAAACTCAACAATTAACTGACACAAACAGAAAAAGACATCCGTATTAGGACCCAACAAAAGGAATACATACCTGAAACCACACTTTGTTTTATCAAAATTGACTTTAACATCTCTGCTGTCTGCTACACAGAACTCTATAAAAACAGAGTCCCTCCTGTCATACCACTTGGCAGTTGCTGGATGCCTGCAAGGAAACGTGAAGAGAAATGTTAACTCTGCTTCTTCAGCCATCAGCTCTTTGTATTTTCACACAAACCTGCAATGGCAACTTTTTAAAATTTCATCTCTAAAATACAACTTATATATTTTACCTTCAACATCTACATCAAATGTGATTATTCAACCTGTCTTCATTTATTTTAGAGCCAAAAAGCAATTAATAAATGCTTTCTAAAAATAATATATAGTTTGTATATCCAAATCTATCACTTAACTACCACTATAGCTTAGAAGGTCCACTGTGTGATGACAGACAGCCCAAATAACAACATGCTTTTCTGCATTGTTATGTTATGCATTTGATTTCCAGTTCTTGTAACCTGTAAATTGCTCATTTAATCTCTGATGTAACAGCACAGAGGTAAGAACTGCCTGTATGATTGTGTATTGCAAGTCCAAGCACATCTGAATATGGGAAACCTGGGTTCAAACCCTGGCCCAAGCCATCCTTGGGAGAGAAAATGAACCCCCAAATTCCTTCAGGTCTCCCTTAAGAGGTTATTTATCTCAATGGGTTCTCACCTGATTAAAGAAAAGTAAAATGAAAAATGTTCAACAGCAGGTCATCTGCCAGCTCTTCTGACAGGTCTCAAGTTACAGTTTCATTTACAACAATGTGTTACAAGTGCAGTATCTGCATGACAAGTGAAATTTATAATGCCAAGTCATCTCAATAAAGTTAAGATTCTGACCTTTGTGCCTGGAATGTATGCAGGTTTTGATTTAAATTAATTGGTTACAGTCATAACTAGGTGAATTTCACTGATCACACGATAGCTCGGATTGGCAGTCATGTCTAAATAGTAACTGAGACCCAATTTATTTATTTTAATAAACACTTTAGTCTAAAAGTTTTCTAATACAGATGCATGCATTTTTTGTACACCGTGCTTAAAGCATATTTATCCTGTGCATCATGCTTTAAGAATATTTACCTGCACAGATTATTCCGAGCAGTGAACTGTTTCACATTATTTTACTCAAGTGTTGGGAAACTAGCATAAATTTGTTGAACGTCACTCAGAAACACAACTAACTGGCGCTAAAGCCGGATAAAAAGTTAAACCAGTGCATTTGGTGTTAAGACCCAAGATACCAACTTTAATAGCCTAATAATGACTTTACACAGCTCTGATCTTAATGTGATGAGAACATTCCTGGAGTGAATGAGCCCTGCTAGCCAGGCTAACCGAATCTAAACCATGCGGTGCCCCGAAGGCTCAATAACACAGCTAACCTTTCAACCAAGAATAATCAAAGAAAAACACAACAAGTGTGTAACACACCGTGATGTTTTACCGAGTATTTGACGTGGTTTAACCATCTGAAAGATCTAGATTCTTAGAGGCAAGGCCGAGCTCCCGCCTTTAAAGCATGTTGTCAGTCCGACAGTTAGCTAGTAGCTAAGCTAATCGTACTTTTCTGACGCTGCGCGCTCGCTGCTCACAACTTACATGTTTTGGGGTAATGTTAGCTTCTTTATCGCTGACAAACCAAGCTGGTGGAAACCCAGTAAACCCAGTTAAAGAAGGACAACTAGAGCCTGAGCAAACACCTCTAGCTGGTGGACTCCTTTCCGGGATCTCGTTGCGTATCCTGGGATGAGAATAGGAGGACTGACGCACTGAAACCAGCTGGACGTTTCTAGAGCTTTCAGCTGGAAGCGCAAGACATAATGACAATGAATAACGTCCAGTCAACACATTCATGATGAACTGAAGGGCAGTTTGAATTCTGTTATTGCCAAAGTGAATATTATCCTCATAAATTTATCTTAAATGAGTAAGATAATCACATTCAACAAATCAGTAAAACACTAAAGGTGTATTAAAATGTTTGAGCAGAAACTTAAAAATTAGTGCAAAAAGCTTAGTTTTTTTTTAAAGAAAAAAACTCAGGTCATAATTAGGTCAACAAAGATCTGAAATTTGCATCACAGCTCTGATGAACTAGTTATATTATGAATTCAAAGAATTGAGTTTTCATTTTCCAGTCTGAATTTGCACAAAGAAAGAACTAATATCTCCTTTAGAGTTTGGGTATTTTAAACATTGTTAATATAATAATGAAGTACTAATAATTGCTTGTTTGCCACCTCTGATAGACTTAAGAGGAAAATAGCTAAACCAACATTTAATGACTTTTTAACAACACTTTGCTTTGAAAAAATATTATTCCTTAACAATTACATGCTTTTTATTTTCTTTTAAAAAGTTGTTGGAAACTTATGTTCATGCATGTCAGTCCTGAATGCACATTTCCAAATCTAACTTACACACACAAGAATATCATAAAAAGTAATGCTTTTTGTCACTCATTTCAGAAAGTGGAACTCATATAAATTTATTACACACAGAGTGAAATATTTTAAGCATTTATTTCTTGTAATTTTTTTGATTATGGCTTACAGATAATGAAAATCTCAAATTCTGTTTCAGAAAGTTTGAATAAAAAATGATAATTTACACTGAAATGTCAGGCTTATGACAAGTATGTTCATTTCTATGCACTCAATACTTTGTTGGGCCTATTTTTAAATGAATTATTGCATCAGTGCAGCGTGGCATGGAGGTGATCGGCCTGTGGAGCTGCTGAGGTGTAATGGAAGCCCAGGTTGATTTGATAGTCTTCAGGTCATCTGCATTGGGTCTGGTGTCTCATCTTCCTCTTGACAATCCCTATAGATTCTCAATGGGGGTCAGGTCAATCAGAACCTGATAATGGAATGTAAAAGCAGCATATGAAAGTAAACATTTTTTTAAATGATGCTACAAGAAAGAGTACAATCAATTACAGGGTACAATCCTAAGAATTATCTCATGGCATTGTATAAGGAGCTTGATATAGCTAATGAGTTAAATAACTTGTAGATTTGACATATACAATTTAAAAGCGGAACTGCATGGAATTGAGAAATATGGGTGCAGGTACTGAAATTTCTTTAGATGAGGTCAAATCATTCTTTAGACACAGTCAGTGGGCCTGATTATATCAGCAGTACACTAAAAATGTGTGCAGTTCTCTCTCTAGAGTCTAGACACTGGTGTGGTCCCCAACCTATGGAAATTATTGTTGATAGTACCTGGCTGTACTCAAAAACAACAGACCTAAGGAACTTAATGCCCACTACACCCAGTCACACTGACCTCTACTGTTATGAAATGTTTTGAGAAATTTGTTTTAAAACAGCTTATTTCTGAGGTTTATACTTAATGGACCTAAATACAAATTTATGGATATATGCATGTATATTTACAGTATATATTACTATAAAGTATTGTATACACTGTATATAAACTTCCATCTCACTTCTTCCAAGTAGAAAGCCTGTGAGCTCTCAGTATCTTAGCTACTCCTAGAACTGTGCACTTCTGGACATAGATCTTGTTCCTAAGATCTGCTGAAACCACTTTACAAGATTGGGGGTTACAACCCCGACTGCTCTGATGACTTTAACATCATAGCAATCGGAGGGTTGTCGTTTGGAACCCCACTCCGGATGGGTCACTTTGTGATGGTGGTCAGAGGGTCTGGTGGCACCCGTTTGGTTGTCTTCGTGTATGCTTTGCCTGCCTGCACCTTACATCCTGCCATCATGTGCTGCTGACATGAGAAGGGGAACTGATTTGTGGCCACATACATACATACCACACGCAATGTACCGTCATTTGTTCTTTTAAGTTTGACCCATCCCCGAGGAGCAGAGAGCAGCCAGTTTTGCAGCGCCCATGTTGTGAAGCATTATGCAGAATGTCACTGCAGTATTCATGTCTACTCAGATACACACCTTATCAATGAATGTTCCAATAAGTACAATTGCTGTGTAGACATATGTATGGACAAACTGTGATATAACTTTTAATGCAACATATTTTCAGATTCTCATTTTTATTGTTCAGAGACAGGGGTGGGGGCTGACTATTGATTTTGTGTGTGTATGTGAGGATGAACAAGTCTGAATATGTGGCTCAAATTCACCATTTTGCCATCTGCGCTTCCAATTTCCGTTTTCAAAATGTTGACGTCAGGATCAGTTTGCTTAAGTATAAAGTAACCTACGGAACTTTCAGACCTTGTTTTGTGCGTGAGCAAGCTATATAAATGAAGACCCTGGTCTCAGGAAGCAGTCTTGAAACATAAAATTTCACAAATTTAAAATGAACATGTTTAAAACTACACAAAACACAGATCCTGTCCAGCAATGAAGGCACCTGTGTGTGTGTGTGTGTGTCTGTTAAATACGTAGCTGCAGAAAGAAGGGAATCCCAACTACGTTGTCCATTTAATCAGCCATGACAGGGCCAGTGTCACCCTGCTTGTGAAATCTTCATCAAAGTGAAACATCTTGCAACATCACTCAGGTAGTGCAGCTTGGACCCCAGTAAAGTCAGGATTAGTTTTAAAATGTGTGTGTGTTATACAGTATATAAAAAAGGTAGATTATGTAAAGTATACAATCCTACAAACTCAAGCATTTATGTGCCATTTATTCCAAATGTTTCACATTTTAAATAAATGCCCTGGACAGATTCTAATTAGGTTAATTTAATCTTAAATGAAAACATGTTACACTGTTGAGCCCGAGTCCCACCATGAATACACAAGTCGTGTATTTGGTATGTTTTCTGGTCTCACAGGGTGCATTCCTGAAGCGGAATAGTGAGGGTCACAATATCTTGTGGGAGCTGAGAACATCAAAAATAAAAAAGTGCATCGTCTGTCCGTGGTCAGAACTACTGTTGTCTTCTGTGACCCTATCTGTTCTTTGCATCATAAAGTCTTGTGCTCTCCCACCTCCACAATAACCCTTTCCTCGTCATTGTTTATTTTCTGCCTTGTTTACAGTCTGCATGACGCAGCACTTATATTTTTGCTGGAACCCAGGCTATAGAAACTCAAGAAGAAAAAAGAAAAAAAAAGTGAGCAAGTACAACTTTCAGTGGAGTTTTGGCCACAACACACACAAAAAAAAACATCATTATGGAGTGGTTACACACTTAACACTAAACCTTCAGACATATCAGCCCTGTTCCTGCCTCAAACATGTTAAACAGTAAAAAAAAAAAAAACATGTTTATCAAAGAACTGCAAAAACGTTAAAATTGTAATTTCACCAAGCCACAACTTTATTTTCATCTTGGGTATAAATTGTACAAACAAGCAACCTTTCTTCAACTCTTTGTTGACAGGGTCCCCTTACATCGTCAACTCCTGCAAAGCAACAAAAAGACTGAAGTCAGCACAGATCAAAAACAAAAATATAGCTTAAAGGGCTTCTCTCTTCTCAGGACAGCAAGGTTGGCTTCAGTAAACTCAGAAGAACGAAAGTCACTGTTTCATCATCACAGAAGAGCTTTCATAATTATCAATGAAAAATTATTTTCAATAAATGACTTAACAGATGTTAAATCAGTTAACAACATAAAAAAACCTTTTAAAATCTCACCATAATAGCATTGACAATATCGTTGTTGTTGTTTTTCAGAGCGCGAACAGCCTTTGCCCGTGACACATTGGCTTGTGACATGACGAGTTCAATGTCCTTCACCTCCACTCCGGTCTCATCAACCTATTAAAACAATAATCATGTTTATGACAAGTCAAAATTGCATAAATATTTACTAAAATAAAACGTCATTACCTCCTCTTCTTCACTCTCCTCCTGTACGGTGGGCGTCTGTGTATTTTCCTGAATGTTTGATACAGCTTCTCCCTGTACCTTAAACTTTTCTGCAGCTGCCAACTGGGCTTGCTGTGAAAGATCTTCAATCTATGGAAGAGAAAGATTGTAAATTCAGACCCAACACATGATTTAGTATCAACACTTTGACCATCAACCCACACCACTGGCTGAAGAATCAAAGTAAAGTTTATCTGACGACAGAATGACTCGTACTATGGTGACTCAAATGGTTGCTGGCTGGTTACCTTGGCTTCACCAAAGACGATGTATGTGTCGGACGCAGGGCTCTTGTAGACATCTGGTTTAGTGATGACAAACAGGATGTTCTTTGACTTGCGAATGGTGACCCTGGTGACACCTGTTACCTGCCTAAGACCAAGCTTGGACATTGCCTGCAAACAGCATAAAAAGTTATTACAAATGGGACTAAAATTTGAAAAGTTTCCATTTTCACAATACTCAGAGATCCACGACCCTTACCTTTCGTGCCTTCTTTTCACTGCGGCTCTGTTTGGCTTTGCTGACGGGTTCCTCATCTATTTCAGCAGCTGCTGCAAGCTAAGAGGCAAATATGTATATTGTAAGTCAGCAAGTCATTTTAGAAGGAAGAAAATGTTTTATAGTGATAAACATTTCTCAGGAAAAAAGAACTGGCTTCAGTAAGATCAGAAGAACGAAAGTCAGTGTTACTCATCATTGAAAAGTTAAAGGCTGACATCTGAACAGAATGTCTAACCTGGTTATCAGAACACTGATCAGCCTGGGGTCTTACCTGGGCCTGCTGTGTCTGCGTCTGTGCAGAGTCCTGTTCTTCCAGCTCAGGAACGGAGTCATCACTGTCTGACTCTGTGCCAGACCCTACAGAAGCCACATGTAGACATAGTCAGTTATGTACTACACACACACACACACACACACACACACACACACACACACACACACACACACACACGTCTTTTAAAAACTGCAATAATTATTCTACAAATGAACACAGTATGTACTGTCAAAACCCAATGTTTCAAAAACAGAAGCTCTAATTTGAGCAATTTTACCTAAAATCCAATTGAAGACTCTGTTCAGCAGATTGACACGCAATTTTCATCAAGTATATAAAACACCAAGGGCACATGGTTACACAAATTAAACTCCACATGGGTTTTATGCTGAATGTCACATGACCAAACTAGAAAACATGAGAAACTTCTGCTGCACTCTCCGGTAAGGCTACTAGTTTTGTATACCTCTATTAGCACTTAGGAAGAAAAACTGTAAATATCTGAAAATGAATTAATGACGAGCAACAAAATATTTGGAGGGTGATGACCCAAGCAGTGATTTCTGCTGTGTACTGCATTGCCCCAGGTCAGAGAAATTCAACTTTGCAGTAAGTTTCCATTACTTCTCGAGGAATAACACGATACATATATGGATACGTAGCATGAGACATGATAATCTAATAATTAAGATGACCACTACTGTCTTCAGTAGACATTTTATGTACTTCAATGATTTCATCCAAGGAGGATGATGGCACATAAAAGAGGGCGAGGTACACGCACTTTATGCCTGGAATAATTACTCACTGCTGTCAGCAGTGCTGACAGCTAGGCCAAGCGTCTAGGAGAGGACAACATGACCAGAGGATGGAGCTGTAGAGGAGGATATGGATGTTGAAGAGCTGTTTCATTGTCATGTTTATGACATTGGGCCAGAACCAGCAGCTTAAGATGGTGTGAAAATCATAGGAGCCCAGCAGCTAGTGATAAGTGACTATAAGGTCTTACATCAGTCATTTAGGCTGTAGAGATTTTGGCATCAGATGATCAACAGTAAGTTATCTAGTATAAAACAATGCCATTGCACCACTGTCTCCCGCTAAGTGAACTCAGGGCTCAAAACCATAAGGTAGTGATGCATCCCGTTCTGCTAAATGTGAAAGTTGGCCTTGCATAACCCGCATTACAAGTTCCTCCATAATGCAAGAGCAAAATTAACCTTGGTCAACCTGGAACAGATTAAAGATGATATAGGTAATTTTCAAACAAGCTAGCTATTTTACACAAACATGTTTCCGAGCTCTCACTCCTCCCGTCTGCTATGATCTTTATGCCACGCCTCCCCCAGACATGTGACTGCACATTGTCAAAGAAACAACAGAGTGCAAAACACCAGATGTTGAAACGCTATGCCAATGTTCACCCTGGTTTTTCCTCTTTTTACGTCCAAATGTTTGTTATCTGCTAGCTGAAAAGGTGTTTTTCTTTTTGGGACACTGGGATTTTTTTCCTCAGCCAGCCGTTTCAGTCCTCCTCTCATTTCCGGAATGTTCTGTTGAAAATTGCTCCAGCACGCATTAAAGCCGCACTCTGGATTATTTCAGCAAGAGAGCAGTTTTTGAATCTAACGTCCAAAGGCTCCTCCTCAAAACATCTCAACACGCGCATCCGGTGTGCACACGGCGCATATACTTCGGGCATAAACTGTACAGCTCAATGTGTAGGGTTTAATCACTCACAGTTCACAATCTTATTCCAGCAACACTACGAGGGTCTGATGAGCCCTCTCTGTCCCTGCTGCTTCTGATATTAGCTCTGTTAGAAGCAAGCTGCTGCTGGACTCTGAAGCTGAACTTGACTCGGCCCTGGATGAACTTTCTGACCAAAATAAACGCGTAACTCTGTCAAGCCTTGCCATTCTGTGAGGTGAAAGGTTTAAAAATAAATCCGTCTTTAGTTGGGAAATGGGTAGGTTTTTAGTAGAAATGAGCTGTGAGTCCTCAGTGAACGAGACGGTAAACAGAGAAACACACGGAGCGTCCTGTATGACAGCGCCCCCTACTGGTACAGGTTTGGTCGATGCGCGTGCATGTTGAGAGAATGCAGACATTTGAATTTCATTGGCTGAAAAATGTCGGCGGCAAGAAATAATGGAAAGGGGTCTCTAGGAGGAAGGAGGGTCTTCATCAGAATGACAGATGTTGTGGAACTCAACCCATAGATCATAGTTTAGACCTGAAATATCATTTAAAACATTTAGAAAACTTTGATACAGAGAAAAATAATCCAGAGAGCCGCTTTAATGGAGGATCTAAGCAGTGCAGAAGTGCGACGCTTCAGTGAGACAGACAGCCGGACTGTTCAATAGTTGCTTTTGGTTTTTGTATGATTGGCTGAGGTTTTTAAAGAACTGCGGGGGAACCACTTTATTAATTTCTTTTTTTAATTGCTACAATATATTTATAACTATACTATGTTAGAAAGGCATTAAAAATGTTTTAAGCTAATTTGTTTAGCAAATTACCTATATCACCTTTAAGTCTGAGTGTGTGATTTCACATCAGCAGTGTTTAGTCCGTTAATTTATGATCCATTTTCCCTCTTGGCGCGGTTTGTTTTGTGCAGGTTAGAACACAGTAATTGTATTAAGGTGGAACAAAAAAACAGTAGACCACCTCCTCCAACAAGACTCACATGGTTTGAAGTGACACGCGTTTTCATTTGCAATTTTCCCTGTGTGAAAATGTAAATGTCCCATCTTGTATAGCGCTTTTCTCAGACATGGTCTACAAAACACTTTACAACAGTCATTCACACACTGATAAGCTACATTATAGCCACAGAAGCAAAGTGGCCATACACAGGCACTACCTTTGACCACCATCAACAGGAAATGTAGGTGAAATGTCTTTCCAAAGGACTTAACATCAAAATTACCCAGCTGGAGCGGAGATCAAACCGGCAACCCTCCAGTTGCAAGATGATCAGTTGACCTACTTAGCTACTACTCACTGCTGCCCTAAAATTAAAAGATTTGGTTCACTTAAATCGTGAACGAAATCCAGTGTGTATTTTCTATAAGGATGTAAAATATAATTAAGTACATGAAGAAATTCCCAAAAGGCACCTGGAAAAGCAAATGGCAAACACAAAAAAAGAGAGAAAGGAGAAAATACCATAATCGTTCTTGATCACAGGCTCCACCTTGGATGAGGTTTTATCAGGTGTGGGGGCAGGTTTAGGAAATTCAACAGCATCCGAGGGAGAAATACTGTTTTTCTCAACTTCAAGCTTGACTGGTGCAGGTTTTGCAACTGCCTCTGCAAAGGTGAGTTTACGAGGAGCTGATGGGGGAGGGACATCTGGCTTAACTGGAGCAGGCTTTAAAGGAGCGGGTACGGCTTCAGCTACTGGTTTAGAAGTAGCCATAACTACAGCCTCAGCAGCTGGTTTTGGGAAAGCCTCAGCTGCTTCTTTTCCAGGTTTAGCTGCAGGTTTAGGCGAAGCCTCGGCTGCAGGTTTAGCTGCAGGTTTAGGCGAAGCCGCGGCTGCAGGCTTAGCTGCAGGTTTAGGCGAAGCCTCGGCTGCAGGCTTAGCTGCAGGTTTAGGCGAAGCCTCGGCTGCAGGCTTAGCTGCAGGTTTAGGCGAAGCCTCGGCTGCAGGTTTAGGCGAAGCCGCGGCTGCAGGTTTAACTGCAGGTTTAGGCGAAGCCTCGGCTGCAGGTTTAACTGCAGGTTTAGGCGAAGCCTCGGCTGCAGGTTTAGCTGCAGGTTTAGGCGAAGCCTCGGCTGCAGGTTTAGCTGCAGGTTTAGGCGAAGCCTCGGCTGCAGGTTTAGGCGAAGCCTCGGCTGCAGGCTTAGCTGCAGGTTTAGGCGAAGCCTCGGCTGCAGGCTTAGCTGCAGGTTTAGGCGAAGCCTCGGCTGCAGGCTTAGCTGCAGGTTTAGGCGAAGCCTCGGCTGCAGGCTTAGCTGCAGGTTTAGGCGAAGCCTCGGCTGCAGACTTAGCTGCAGGTTTAGGCGAAGCCTCGGCTGCAGGTTTAGCTGCAGGTTTAGGCGAAGCCTCGGCTGCAGGTTTAGCTGCAGGTTTAGGCAAAGCCTCGGCTGCAGGTTTAGGCGAAGCCTCGGCTGCAGGTTTAGCTGCAGGTTTAGGCGAAGCCTCGGCTGCAGGTTTAGCTGCAGGTTTAGGCGAAGCCTCGGCTGCAGGTTTAGCTGCAGGTTTAGGCGAAGCCTCGGCTGCAGGCTTGGCAGGTTTAGGCGAAGCCTCGGCTGCAGGCTTGGCAGGTTTAGGCGAAGCCTTGGCTGCAGGCTTGGCAGATTTAGGCGAAGCCTCGGCTGCAGGCTTGGCAGGTCTAGGCGAAGCCTCGGCTGCAGGCTTGGCAGGTTTTGGAGAAGCCTCGGCTGCAGGCTTGGCAGGTTTAGGTGAAGCCTCGGCTGCAGGCTTGGCAGGTTTAGACACCTCAGCTGCAGGTTTAGATGCCTTAGCCGGTGCAGCTTTATCCTCAACCAATCTGACCTCAGTAACAGGCTTGGCTTTCTCTACAGGTGCTGGCTTTGTGACATTTTCCAATTTGTCAACCTGAGCAGGGGCTGCATTAGGCTTAGTTACCTTTTGAGGTGAAACTTTAGTTTCTTTGGTTTGTTTAGGAGCCACGTTAGAGTCTGATTTTACCTCAACTGGCTTACCAGCCTCAGGAGAAGCAGGTTTCTCTTGAGTAGCATTTCCTGGGGCAGGCTTGCCCTTGGGAACAGCTTTAACAGCTTCACTTGGAGCTGCTTTAACAAGGTCAACAGCTGCAGATTTTACTGGGGCTACTGCTTTGGTAGCTTCAACAGATTTTTTTGGTTCAGTAGTCATCTTAACTTTAGTAGGTTCAGTTGAAGTAGCAGAAAATCCCAAAGGATTAGGCTCAGAAGGAGAAGCTCGCTTGTGATCCTTGATCTCAACAGGAGCTTCATTTACTGGCGTTTTCCCAGACTTTTCAGGTGGAATAAGTGGAGGGAGCTCATCTTCTGCAGCAACCATAACAGGAACCGCTTTAGATGAAGCCACCTTAACATCAACTGATTTTGGAGCAACAGCATCTGAAAATGAAATTGGTGCTGCCGTGGCAGGCTTTGAGGCAACTTTAAATGCAGCAGGAGCTGCAGCATGGCTTGCAAATTTAGCCTCAGTCACAGGTTTGAGGTGAGGCTCTTCTGGCTTTTCATCTGCATCAGTGACATTGCATTCCACCTGAACAGGAGCAGGTACAAAGGCCTCTCCTTTTTTAGCTTTTCCTTGTTTGCCTGCCTTGACAACTTTTGGGGTAGAACGGTTAGCTGAAGCACTAACAGGTGAGGAAGCTAAGGGTGAAGGCATGGGTGAGCGGGGGGTAGAAGAGGCAGGAGATTTGGGTGATGATGAAGAGGCAGACAGAGAGGAGCGTTTCCTTCTGCCAGGGACAGCCTTTGGGGCAGAGGAACCCTGCGAACTCTTGGCATCTTTGCCTTTTGGCTTAGCGGGGCCAGATGCAGCCTGAGGTTGCTGGGATGAAGCAGAGGCAGGAGGTGTAGCTGAACAGAAAAAAAGTCTTTCAATTTTTTTAACCAACTAAGAAATCTCACGTCATGCTGATCAAATGTCCACAAACCAAAAATTCCTCTTTGTTCATACGTTAGAAAAAAAAAAAGAGCATGCCTACCCAAGTTTAGGTGCAAACTGCCACACAAAAACACACTACACAGAACTTCCTCACACAAACCCGTTTATATGTTTAGTTAGAATGCACTTTGGGCAACGGTTGTATTTATTCAATGCACAAAATATTTAATGAATTACTGCACAACACACAATGCCACCCAATCAAAGCAATATGAGGCACTTTAATATAAAAACACACAAAAGAAACATGTTAGTAAAAGAACAACTACATATGTTTCTGAAACAGTCAATATGTTTAAAACTAATTAAATATGTTGAAACCTACAAAATTGTTAGCAGCTTTTTTAAATTCCATTTTTAAAAACAGAAAATTACTCTGGTAATTAGCTTGATCAACACAGGCAGGGCTCTAGACTCTTTGCACTAGTGAACCTAACTGGTTTTATTAGGTGCACCCAATTTTTTGACAGTATTGCATTTAATGTTGCAGTTTTACAGGTTCTTTTTGTTTTTAAATCACTGTCTATATATGCAATATTAATTTGTAAAAGATTAATCTATAAAGTTCTTTATTTGAATCAGATTTGTACAAGACATGTAACTTATTGACAAAGTGTTTAAAGAGCTGACATTTAAACTTAAACATTTAAGGATAAATTATAAGTTCAAATGTTTAAACTTCCCATGAACATTTCAATATGAACATTTCATGGCTTATCGACTATCTTTCACTGTATACACCTGTCCCTTGGATGGCCAACTCCTGTAGTTTGGCCTTGGCTATATATTTTAAGATTGTTGATCATCATCTTGGCCTCGTCTGATGATCAGTTTGCTGCTACTGAAAGGCAACAGTATACACTCAGCATCTCTCTGAAAAAATTTATATGATCACAATCAGGATATTTCCCTCCAACATCACTGTCAATTTTCAATCAATTTTGAAGCCTAATTGCACTCCTGTTTAGCTAAAGCCTGCAGGGAGAACTTGACACTTGGGTAGTGCATTTATTGCTGCATATAACTAGGGCCCTATAAAATCCATTTAATCTTTTCCCAAATTCCGTTTTATTTTTTCCTAAATTCCGTTTTTTTCCATTTTATTTTTTCCCAAATTCCATTTTTTCCATTTTATTATTTTTTAACTCAAAATTTTCATTCCAACCACATTTATTAACCTAAAAGTGAGTAAATATAAAGTTAATGACAAATAATTCATCAAATCAAAGCCACAGGGTTCAAAATCAGTTTTTTTAACTTTAACAAACAGAACAAAGTTCTGTGTTTCAGCTGAACATTGAGTGTTTTTGCAAGGTATTTAAAGTATTTCCCTGTTTTTTAAAGAACAAAAGTTTCTTTCTGTGCAAATCTGTTGAATTTCACTTTATTCCCAGAAAATATTTTTGTAAAATAAAATTGCTTTGGAATTGAACTCGACATAAAAAAAAATAAGTGTCACAAAAAACATAAAAACTGTCAAACGATACTAACTTAGCCTATTAAACAGGACTCTGTTCAGTTTTACCTCATCCATCATCCATCTCTCACAGAGAACACACGGAGTGTTCTGGCAGCAGCAGCGGGCAGCCCTCCCCCTCCCCTCCCACCTAGGGCTGTGCGATATGACAAAATATTTCGTCTGGACGATAGAAAATGTCTACCATCAGATAAAAAGCTCTATTGTTTAAGCCATGATAGAAGTTTCACAGCATAATGCACTTTACGGGATGTTCATGAACGCACCGCACAGCAACGCATAAACAAACATGGAGGCAGACGGTAGTGGACACGTTTTAGACCAGAGTCAACAGGATAACTAGCTAACTCAAACCGAGGAGCTTGCAACTAAAAGAGGGACAACTTCTGTCTCATCGATGTGGTTTAAATATAAAAAGACCGACGTGGACCAGACAGCAGGCAGCAGCTGTTTGTAAAGTTTGCCGACTCCCGGTCCCAACAACGGACTCGGACGCCACTAATATATTTTATCACCTGCACAAAAACCACATTGAAGATGCAGAGACAGTCAAAGAGCAAAAGCTGCAAAAGCAGCGTTGAGTGTTGGAGTAAGTGCTCAGAATAAACTCCAGACACAGATGCTGCAACAGGCTTTTACCCGCAGCACGTCATGCAGCTGCCAGCTGAGCGGGATGGAAGGAGATTACTGCTGCTGTTACCAGGCACTTATACAGAGATATAGCTCTAATCTACACGGTGGAGAAACCCGAGTTCTGTGAGTTACACTTGAACCCAGATATGAAACACCCAGCTGAAAACACATCACTTAAGTTATGTTACTGATTTATAGGGATGTAACGAGACCCAAAACTCACGAGACGAGACTGGACATTGAGTTCGCGAGACGAGATACTGAGTTCACGAGACGAGATTTAATAATAGTTTCAAGAAAACTTCAAAGATCAAATTTATGCAACAAAAAATGCTTTTATTCCACACTTTTAGAAGTTTTCCACAAACTCAACTGATGTCTTTCTTTTTCCGATTTCTTGACTCTTATCAGTAGGGGTGTAACGATACTGAAAACTCACAAGATGAGATTTTAATCACATTTTCAAGAACTTTTCAAAGATCAAACAATTGCTACAAATGATTTTTTTTTTCCTGCCTCTCTCCTCCTCTCCTGTCTCACCAAAGATTAAAATTTGATTTCAAGTGAAGAGGAGAGGTTTGAACTGTTTAAACAGAGCCATGATATTAAACCTACACCTATAAACAACCGGTATCCATTTAATATAGTATAACTATGTTTTTTGACAGTAAAAACTACAGGGCTCTAAACTGACTTTAAAAAGTGCAGAGGACATGTCCCCCCATTATGTCCATGTGTTTTCAGTCCTTTACCACTTCTCACCTCTCTGGGACACACAGAAGACGGACGCGCACACGCCGTTTTAAAAAGACAAAAACATAATAGTTACTGAGAGTGGCTGCACGGAGAGCGCAACGCAAACGCCGGTCCGTGCGGAGGCGCAAAAGATCGGTGCCGGTTCTATCTCAAGCGCCGATCTCGTTACACCCCTACTGATTTATGATGCATGTTGGGTCACAGTGGAGGAGGAGATTCATGAGGTGTTCTATCGTATGTTTATCGTTATCGGGATATAAAATGAGCTATATCGGGATACGAAATTTTGGCCATATTGCCCAGCCCTACTCCCACCCCCTGAATTTACTGAAGCATTTTCATTTTTTCTAAAGTAATAACACATTGAAACATAATTATCAATAACCTCACGGCTCGTTTCTATTATTTAGCTGAATGTTCCGTAGTACGGTTCGACCGGCTCCATGCTGCTGCCTGTTTTCAGACGTGACTCTTTGACTCAGAGCTCATCACATTACGCTGCCAGTCCATTGTCTGCTGACTAAACTTAAAGAGAAGTCATTCTTCAGATTCATAAAAGGTAATCTGGATATTGTTCAACCCTGAGCTTTGCACGAAACTTCGGGGTTTTTAATTTTCTGGAGGTGTTTTAGTGAGACTTTATCGAAGCGGACCGTCTTTTTTCTCTCTCTCTCTCTCTCTGTGGAAGCGAGAGCTGCGCTGTGCGCAGCATCAGGTACGGTGGCAGAAGTGGCCAAAACACTTCGGAAAATATTTTCTTTACTAATTTGCAGATATGAGAGAATTCCGTGAGTTTCCGCGTTTTATACAGAGTTCCATTTTGTTTGGCGATTTCCGCGATTCCGTCCGTTTTTTCCGCATCGCGGAAATCATAGGGCCCTAACATAACATGTAGGGCAGTATGAAATGTTTATTTTTCTTTCCAAATTCCATTTTTTATTTTGCTGAATTCCACATTTCCATTCTAATCATATTTATTAAACTAAAATTGAGTAATTAAAAGTGAGTTATAAAAACATTATTTGTGCAAAACAAATGAATCTTGTGCATCACTTTTTTTCCAAAAAGTATTTTTGGAAAATAAAAATGCTTTAAGAGTTGAACTCAACAACAAAATTTGTCTTAAACATAAAACCTGCCAACAGTTAACCTGCGCTCTCCTGCCCATTGAACAGGACCTAGGTTCATTTTTACTTCTTCCATCTTTCTCACAGAGAACACACAGGGTAGCTGGAATATCTGATTCCACAGACAATGCACCAAAATCTTCAATAAACCCCTCATTTCTACTTATTTATCTGAATGTTTCAGAGTTTGCGAGTGCCTCTTGCTTTCCCCTGTTTATGTTGGGGCTCTTGTGCTCATCACATGTATTCTTATGCATCCAGTTAACTGTGAGCTGACAAAACACACAGAAAAATGGTCTCCAGATTCATAAAAGTTCCTGGGGTTTGTTCTGCCTTAAACTTTGCATTTACAGTGGGGCAAAAAAGTATTTGGTCAGCTACCGATTGTGCAAGTTCTCCCACTTAAAATGATGGCAGAGGTCAGTAATTTTCATCATAGGTACACTTCAACTGTGAGAGACAGAATGTGAAAAAAAAATCCATGAATTCACATGGTAGGATTTTTAAAGAATTTATTTGTAAATTAGGGTGGAAAATAAGTATTTGGTCAATAACAAAAATTCAACTCAATACTTTGTAACATAACCTTTGTTGGCAATAACAGAGGTCAGACGATTACTATAGGTCTTTACCAGGTTTGTACACACAGTAGCTGGTATTTTGGCCCATTCCTCCATGCAGATCTTCTCGAGAGCAGTGATGTTTTGGGGCTGTCGCCGAGCAACACGGACTTTCAACTCCCTCCACAGATTTTCTATGGGGTTGAGGTCTGGAGACTGGCTAGGCCACTCCAGGACTTTCAAATGCTTCTTACGGAGCCACTCCTTTGTTGCCCGGGCAGTGTGTTTGGGATCATTGTCATGTTGGAAGACCCAGCCACGTTTCATCTTCAAAGCTCTCACTGCTGGAAGGAGGCTTTGGCTCAAAATCTCACGATACATGGCCCCATTCATTCTTTCCTTAACACGGATCAGTCGTCCTGTCCCCTTAGCAGAAAAACAGCCCCAAAGCATGATGTCCCCCCCCCCCATGCTTCACAGTAGGTATGGTGTTCTTGGGATGCAACTCAGTATTCTTCTTCCTCCAAACACGACGAGTTGAGTTTAGACCAAAAAGTTCTACTTTGGTTTCATCTGACCACATGACATTCTCCCAATCCTCTGCTGTATCATCCATGTGCTCTCTGGCAAACTTCAGACGGGCCTGGACATGCACTGGCTTCAGCAGCGGAACACGTCTAGCACTGCAGGATTTGATTCCCTGCCGTTGTAGTGTGTTACTGATGGTGACCTTTGTTACTTTGGTCCCAGCTCTCTGCAGGTCATTCACCAGGTCCCCCCGTGTGGTTCTGGGATTTTTGCTCACCGTTCTCATGATCATTTTGACCCCACGGGATGAGATCTTGCGTGGAGCCCCAGATCGAGGGAGATTATCAGTGGTCTTGTATGTCTTCCATTTTCTGATAATTGCTCCCACAGTTGATTTTTTCACACCAAGCTGCTTGCCTATTGTAGATTCACTCTTCCCAGTCTGGTGCAGGTCTACAATTCTTTTCCTGGTGTCCTTCGAAAGCTCTTTGGTCTTGGCCATAGTGGAGTTTGGAGTCTGACTGTTTGAGGCTGTGGACAGGTGTCTTTTATACAGATAATGAGTTCAAACAGGTGCCATTAATACAGGTAACGAGTGGAGGACAGAAAAGCTTCTTAAAGAAGATGTTACAGGTCTGTGAGAGCCAGAGATTTTCCTTGTTTGAAGTGACCAAATACTTATTTTCCACCCTAATTTACAAATAAATTCTTTAAAACTCCTACCATGTGAATTCATGGATTTTTTTTTCACATTCTGTCTCTCACAGTTGAAGTGTACCTATGATGAAAATTACTGACCTCTGCCATCATTTTAAGTGGGAGAACTTGCACAATCGGTGGCTGACCAAATACTTTTTTGCCCCACTGTAGCTCTTCTTGTTGTTTAAGGCTCTTCATGGTCTGACCCTGCCCTACCTCCAGAACCTTTTACTAATCCACACTCCATCCAGAACCCTAATGTCAATAAAACCAAATGCTCCTCACTGTTCCCAGATCCGAACAGAGCAGGGAAGCTTTGTTTGACCCAAAGCAGGAGGATAAAAAACAAACCCAGTCATGGCCAAAAAATAAATTCAAATCGATATGAAAATCATAAAATTACCATTTTTTGACTAGATAGTAGCTTTGACAGTGTTCTGCTCTATCATGTAATCTCCACAGTCACTACTGAGAACCAAATAATTTAAACTTAACAGGAAAACTAGTAAGAAAAAGACAAGGACCTTGTGAATAAATTAATGCTTTAGTAAGCATTTAGGCTACAAGCAACATATCAAAAACACCTCCATCTTGTAGCACCTACTTTTGAACTTACACTGAATGCTAGGGCTGGGTATTGTTAGGAATGTCACAATTCGATTCGATTTCAATTCTTCAGGCTCATACACCCATTAGATATTGATCTATTAGCTTCGATATCGATTCAATAATAAGTAAATACACAAGTAATTAAGTACCTAACGGCTCAACGTTAACTTTTTTAGCTCATAGCACTGGTGCTACAGAGGTTGCAGATTTTGTAGCACAGAACAAAAAGTTGCAGCACCAGCATAAAAATTCAGCTACAATATCTAAAAGCCACAATTAGTACTTGTCATTCTTAACACACTGACAAAGTGCTTATCAGTCCCTCCAGGATTTCGTGATCACAACTATCAACGCAAATTCAGCCAATCCTCGCAATTTTTGAACGTCTTACAATTTTATCCAATCAGCGCAACTTTAACGCAAATTTGACCAATCACGATGCATCTTCTTGGTTTGTTTTTAACTGACGTCATCATGTAAACTTCCTGTTTCTTCACGAGGGTGAAATATATCGCATTTGCCAACAAAAATTACTGCAAAGGACCGTGCCCTACAGTTTCCTCATTCTCTACATGAAAGTGGCGGTAAATTATTTTGTACACCATGCAATATTGTTGTCGAACACAAACGAAAGTCCTCGATTGACAAACACTTTTGCACCGCAAAACACCAATGGAGAGTCTCAGAAACACGGGAACGCACGAGGCAAATCACCATGACAGAGTCTTTAACATCCAGACCTATTGCAAGTGCTGAAAGAATCAAGGTAAGTTTGATTTAATAATGATTTGAAACGTGGTTTGAATTTATGCTGGACTACATGACAGAAAAGAAATATGCTTGTGTGTGTCCAAACTTTGTATGTGTTACTAAGTGGGACCTTAACGTATTAAAAAAAAAAAACAACGTAATTAATCGCAGCTTGCATTTAAAGAAAGGCGGAACACTCGTTAGCATGATATCCTGGTATCCCGACGAGTATCTGACCTAACGCTGCAGAGGCAGCAGCGTACGGGTCCAGCCGGTGCCGGTCTCTGTAAATTCGGCCCTTCGCTCTTTAAACCGCAAAAACTGAAAATAATCGGCAGTAAAATTAAATGGTCTCTAGCCTTTAGATTTATTCCTGCCCCTTCCTCGCTGTACGGTTCCGGTTCAGAAGGAGACCCGACCCGGATCCGTCATTGAAAACTAGGCATAAGTTGCAAGACCTTGGGTGGGTCCGTTTGAACACAGCACTGCAAAGAACAATTCACTCATACCGTGTTTCCACATGAAGGAAATCTTTGATTATTATTTTTAAAACAATACCCTTCTGAAAATGTACTTAAAATGAATAAATAAAATAATAAAGTACTGTATTTTAGGGTCTGTCCAATTAAGTCAGGGATATTTTATGGTTTTTGTTTTGAATCGAAATGTAATTTAAATGCTTTTTAAAAATGTTTTTATTAAAGAACCTTGAGTTTATAATATTAAAGCATAGGCCTATTATTTGATTTTGTCCAATAAAATTTTAAATAAAAAAATGGCTTTTTAGGGCAAATTTTCTAGTTTAAAATGCAATCTGCAATCAATCTGAAACAATTTTTTGTAAAACATACCTTTTTGAAGGGGGGGGTTATTAAATCAATAATAACAGCGTTTTTAACTTGAAACTGCTTTTGTTTCTACCTCTTCCTCCATAGATGTGTGAAGATTGGATGGCTACTTGTACAGCAGTTAATATTCCACTTTCAAAAAGCAACCACCCAGCAATGAGAAGATTCTTGAAGGAAAATGTAGTTAATGGAGGAGCCATTCCTGGTTTTCACCAACTACAAGAGAAATTTTTAGGAGCAGTTTATCAGAAAGAAAAAGAAGCTCTCAAAGAACATCTTACTGAAAAACCTGTTGCTGCTATTTTTGATTGAGACTCCAGATGTAGAGGGAAGATGTGTACTGAACATTCTCATTGCACCACTGGAAAAAGATGAATCTGGGAGAATCCTAGCCTACCTCGTTAAGTGTGTGTAATAGAAAGTATTTCTTTCTTGCTATGCATTCAAGTTATAAAAGAAATGTAAACAGAAGCACAAAATGTGCATCCTCTGCGTCTTTTACAACGCTGAACGCTCACTAGAGTGTTGCCCACTGGCCGGTGGGCTGAATCGATTCATAAAATGTGTTGAATCGATATTGAATTGAGAAATTAATAATTGCAATGCATTGATGAATCGATTTTTATTTTCCCAGCCCTACTGAATGCTGACTTTGAGCTTGTCTAAATCCAAACTTTTTTATGCCAGAAGCAGATAAAGGTTGAAAAAGGTGGATTAACCATCACTGAAAATCAATGCTGCATATTGTGAATTGCACCCTGACTAAAGAAACCTGCAGAATAATAAACAGTTGTGCATAGTTTCTTATTTTTCTCCAATGACTATCAAATGCAAAATAAACCCACCACTAAACTAAGTTATATGCAATAACAATTAATAGTACAATTGTGGCTGAATTGTAGCTGGTTTATTGTAAAAATGTAAAGCCTACTTTTTCTCTTATTAAAAAATGAAGAAATTAAATGAGAACAGGTATGAGTTTTCCATAAAAGATGTCCATACAGATTTGACAGGGAAAACAAAATCAACGAAATAATTAACCGAGGATTAAAATGTAAATAATTTGACAAAGAAAACAAGTAAATGCTGAATAGGATTGTACATTTCAAACCTTCAGTTTGAGTCAAAGCAGCAGCAGACTTTTTTCTGCTTCACTGCTTTATTGCTGGAATTTAGGCACCAGTAAAATATTAAGAATATTAAGAATCTCTCTAAATGAAAGAATGGTGAAACTGTAAACTGAAGTTACCCAAAAATATTTTGCCACAGACTTAACAGTTGCATACAAAGTTCCATGTTGCTACAAGCAATGTTACCAACTGTGCACTCCAAACATAGGGTGCAGTCAAAAGAAAAACACTCAACACCATGCATTGTGCACTAAATCCAGCTGTCAAAGCACATAATCACACACTTCAGCAATTGACTAAAAAAGGGGGAATGGGCAGTTTATTATTTCAAGGTATTGTTTTAGATTTCTAAGTGAACATTACCAAAAATGCATCAGATTGTTAGCGACACAGAAAACAGCTGTCATCGGTTCGATCACCTCACTGAAGTCTGTCAAAATCCTTAAACGAATTTCAATTTCCTCTCAACTACTTACAGCTGCTTTTGACTATCACAGCCTCATAAAAATCCAAACCCCAGCTTTATGAAACACATCAGCAAGCACATTTAACATATAGAAGCCACAAACCGGTCTCCACTTGAGGCTGCTGCATCTCCTGCTCGGTGACTGGGACAGTTTCTGTTGCTTCACCAGGCATGGCTGTGGGTCAGGTAAATAAAAACATTAGGTTAGCACAACTTTAGCCTCTCAGTGACTCAAAGCAGGATTCGGACAACACTGTCGACACGCTGACGTTAAAGCACAGAAGTGAAGCTGCCATGGCTGGAACAGCTGAGAAGCCCATGCTGTAGCAATGCTCGTAATGAGGCTATGGTTAGCTTCAGCTAATGGGCCCCATAAGAGAAGCTAACAGCTAATAAACGTATGTATTATTATTTATTCCCATTTAGACGTGTTTATGAATCAACAAACTGTCTGCCACTTATATTAAGCAAATATGTCGGACCAAATAGCTCACTGTACCCCTGACAAAACGCTACATTGGTGTTTTACATCATGTTCCCCCATTTTGAGCAGGTAATCAGAAACAGGGGCGTATTTCTTCTAAATCGAGAGACCAAATAAAATAATGGCTGTACCAGTCTGGTGGAGTTTAATTAAACGAATAAAACATTGCGTACGAGCTGAGATGTGTCAGAAACGAACGGATGAGACGAGATTGTAAACGGAGAAACTCACCGACTAAGGACGCTATTTCCAAGATGGATGTGAGAGAGAACTCCTGACCTCAGCTTCTCTGTAATATCCGGTGGAGTAACATTCTACTTCCGGGTTAATTAAAGGAACAGTCGAAGTTATTACTAAATAATACTACATAAAAACTATTAACAGATCAAAGTGCAAGTTTTATAGCTTTCAATCTGTTTATAATTAGAGGTGTAACTTCAGTTAAATATGACATCTAACTTTCAGTGGATGTAATGTTACATTTCTTTTCCTTTGACATTTCCCTTCAGGGGCTGCCACATCAATCCAGCTCCATCTAACCCTGCCCTCTCATCAGTGCCACAGTCTCTAGACCCTGACACTTTTCTCCATCGTTCCAACCTGCTTGAACACGTTTCTTCACCTTTTCCACACTCTCCATTACTCTGGACTGTTGAACCCAAATACCTAAAATCCTCCACTTTCTTTACCTCTGACCCCTGTAACCTTACTGTTCCACTTGAGTCCCTCTCATTCACACACATTAATTCTGTCTTGCTGTGGCTAATCTTCATTCCTCTTCTTTCCAGGGCAAACCTCCACCTGCTCCCTACTCTCACTACAGATCACTGTCATCAGTGAACATCAGTCCATGGAGATTCCTGCCTAACTTCATCTGTCAGCCTGTCCATCACCATAGAGAATAGGAAGGGGCTCAGTGCTGATGCAGTCCCACCTCCATAACCCAGTCTTACAGCCCTCATACATGTCCTACACCACTCTACTCCTCTGCCACTCCAGACTTCTTCATACAATACCACAGCTCCTCTCTCATGCCCTTTAGATCTGCACACAGCTCCTTCTGACTTTCTCTGTACTTCGCAATCAACATCTTCAAAGCAAATACTATGTCTTATTGTGCTTTCTTTTTCTTGGTTAGAAACCATACTGCTGAATTTAGTAGTGCATTTGGTAATTATTTTTCACTACAAAAGCAGTTTTATCAGTACTGTAAATGAACACCTTTTTATGTCAGTGAAAAAGCTGTTTTATTCATTTTGATACCTGTACTTTGATTACTCAATTGGGCACTTTTGTACTGTTATGATAAATGTTCAATAAAAGTTTTAACTTTTTACTTCCCGGGGGCCTTTGGATTTTCTGTTTTAACATGATCAAAAATGACACAAGTTTGTATTTACTAACCTATTCCACTAACATAGATAGCAGGGATTTTTGTTTTAATACATTAGTGATGAAGAGTGACCAACCAAAATTTGAAATGCCTAAAGAAAAACTAAACTAAGAGATGATCAACTAGTTACTGCATATTATTGGCAAAGACAGCTAGTCTGGTAAAACCCAAAAATGATCAGTTATGAAGTCAGCAAGTGTTCATTAATGAGATTTAAAGAAGTTTACACTAGCAAAATTTTGAAAATGACAGGAAGCATTTAACTCCCTAAGACCAGAACTCTTTCATAACATGCATTTTTAATTTATCTGCTATTTTGGCTGGTTGGGACCTGATGGATGTAAAAACAAAGAATTATTTTTTGTATACGATGTAGAAAAATTATGCCCACATATGAGGATGTTCATTTTAAATTGAGTTTAAACACCAGAGTCACTATTGAATAATGATGTGCAAAATATTATTTGGTGTCTGAACACAGTTGTATTTTTCCTGAGTACAAAAACAAACTGACTGTTATTTGTGCTTATGCACCAAATAGCAGTTCAGAGTACCCACCCTTTTTGGAGTCTCTGGGACGAGTGCTGGATAGCGCTCCTACTGGGGACTCCATAGTCCTGCTGGGAGACTTCAATGCTCACGTGGGCAATGACAGCGTGACCTGGAGGGGCGTGATTGGGAGGAACGGCCCACCCAATCTGAACTCGAGTGGAGTTCTGTTTTTGGACTTCTGTGCAAGTCACAGTTTGGCCATAACGAACACCATGTTCGAACATAAGGATGCCCACCGGTACACCTGGTACCAGGGCAGCCTAGGTTACAGGTCGATGATTGACTTTATAGTTGTATCATCTGACCTGAGACCGTATGTTTTGGACACTCGAGTGAAGAGGGGAGCGGAGCTGTCAACTGATCACCACCTGGTGGTGAGTTGGATCAGATGGCAGGGGAAGATGCTACGCAGACCTGGTAGACCCAAACGTATAGTGAGGGTCTGCTGGGAACGCCTGGCAGAAGAACCTGTCAAGATGGTCTTCAACTCCCACCTCCGGCAGAGCTTCGACCGCGTCCCGAGAGCAGTGGGGGCACCTCCAAGTCTGAGGCCATGGTTCTCGGTCGGAAAAGGGTGGATTGCCAACTCCAGGTCGGGAGAGAGGTCCTGCCTCAAGTGGAGGAGTTCAAGTATCTCGGGGTCTTGTTCACGAGTGAGGGAAGGAGGGAGCGGGAGATCGACAGGCGGCTTGGGGCAGTGTCTGCAGTGATGCGGACGCTGAACCGGTCTGTTGTGGTGAAGAAGGAGCTGAGCTGGAAAGCAAGGCTCTCAATTTACCGGTTGATCTACCTCCCAATCCTCACCTATGGTCATGAGCTTTGGGTAATGACCGAAAGAACGAGATTGCGGATACAAGCGGCCGAAATTAGTTTTCTCCGCAGGGTGGCCGGGCTCAGCCTTAGGGATAGGGTGAGGAGCTCAGACATTTGGGAGAAACTCGAAGTAGAACCGCTGCTCCTCCATGTAGAGAGGAGCCAGCTGAGGTGGTTCGGGCATCTGGTTAGGATGCCCCCTGGACGCCTCCCCAGGGAGGTGTTTCAGGCATGTCCTGCCGGCAGGAGGCCCCCGGGTCGACCCAGGACACGCTGGAGAAAATATATCTCTGGTTTGGCCCTGGAGCGCCTTGGGATCCTGCTGGAGGAGCTGGTAGAAGTGGCTGGGGAGAGGACCGTCTGGGACTCCCTGATTGGGATGCTGCCCTCGCGACCCGGATATACGGAAGAAGACGAGACACAAACAAAATGAGAGCCTGGTACTGGTCGACTCTCCAGAACCAGGTCCTACAACCATTCTGTAACCTATATAAAAACCTATGAGCTGATCTCCTGTCCAGATCATCCTAAAACATCTTGAGCTCAATGGTTTTAAAAATGTTGTCCCAACTCTACTAAATCAACCTGTATGCTTTTTCAAAAAGAAAAAGATGTTACAACATCAGAAATAACATTTATTTTCAACTTACAGCAACGATAGTCAGACATTTGTTAATGAAATCCTACAGCATAGAAAGAGATTTATTAAGCAGTTTAAGTAAAATATGTTACAGAATCTCACAGGAACATGAAAACTATTCTGATCAGAACTTATTTTAAATCAGACTGATCTTTACTACAAAACAGACCCCACGCTTGTATCAGCAGCTACATTTGAACAGTCCATGCATCCTCTGAGGTGTCGTTTTCTGATTGTTGATCCTTTTCAGAATTCTTTTTGAAGATCTACAGGGGGAAAACACACCAAACGGAATAAAGGATAAAAAGGCTCAAAAGATGCTTCATCTTTGTTTCATCTTGCACAACTAGAACTCACCACTTTTTCTGAGAAGTTCTCCTCTCCATGAGCGAGCCATTCCATCTAGAAACTGATCAAAGTGCTTCACATACTTTGCCAAGCTGGTTCTTTTGTAATCTGTGAGGAAAAATGATTTGTAAACCAAGTTATTCTGGTGCTCATTTTAAACTTATAATTAGATTTATGTCAAGCTGTCTAATTATAAAAACTGGACTTCAAAAACTCATCTGACAAACTGAAGGAGAAGAGAGGGCAGTAAAGTTTAATTTAGTCTTTATAGATGCATTGAAGATGCATTAAGAAGACTTAATTTGAAACACTGGATGGTTGTGAAATTAAAGCGGCTCTCTGGATTATTTTTCTCTGTATCAAAGTTTTCTAAATGTTTTAAATGATATTTCAGGTCTAAACTATGATCTATGGGTTGAGTTCCACAACATCTGTCATTCTGATGAAGACCCTCCTTCCTCCTAGAGACCCCTTTCCATTATTTCTTGCCGCCGACATTTTTCAGCCAATGAAATTCAAATGTCTGCATTCTCTCAACATGCACGCGCATCGACCAAACCTGTACCAGTAGGGGGCGCTGTCGTACAGGACGCTCCGTGTGTTTCTCTGTTTACAGTCTCGTTCACTGAGGACTCACAGTTCATTTCTACTAACAGCCTACCCATTCCCCAGCTAAAGATGGATTTATTTTTATTTTTAAACCTTTCACCTCACAGAATGGTAAGGTTTGACAGGATTACACGTTTATTTTGGTCAGAAAGTTCATCCAGGGCTGAGTCAAGTTCAGCTTCAGAGTCCAGCAGCAGCTCTCTGCTAACAGAGCTAATATCAGAAGCAGCAGGGACAGAGAGGGCTCATCAGACCCTCGTAGTATTGTTGGAATAAGATTGTGAACTGTGAGTGATTAAACCCTACACACTGAGCTGTACAGCTTATGCCCGAAGTATATGCGCCGTGTGCACGCGCGCACACGCGACCGGACGTGTGCGTGTCGAGATGTTTTGAGGAGGAGCCTTTGGACGCTAGATTCAAAAACTGCTCTCTTGCTGAAATAATCCAGAGTGCAGCTTTAAGTCATGCAAAAACAATTGAGGAATAAAAGGCCTTTCGACAAAGAATAAAAACCAGGAGCTGCCAGTTTCACACAAATAAACAAAACAATTCATCTTTTGAAACAAACAGGCAATTTCAGATAAAAACTTCAGTTAGATTTTTGTTCTATTCACAACAAAACAACACAGCCTATAGCACCTCTGATCTTCCGCTTCTCTCCCACATCCATCTCATTTTCCTTCTCCGTGGAGTCCTCCAACTTTTCTTCTTCCTCCCCAGCTGTGGGTCGATCTAGCTCCTTGCAGATCAGACTTTTAAAAATAAGTAAAAGTTAGAACTTCTGCTTTACTCAGGAGCACAAACTGCACACAAAACAGCACAGGATGTCCAATGACTTCTGACCTGATAGTGGGCACAGCGAAGGGATCAAACGTGTCCAATACTTTAAAGTCAATGGGAACAGAGATGCGTCCTGTCCAGGTGAAGAAGATGCATTACAAACATCTCATAGTAAAAACACACCGACCTCTTCTGTGTTCAAAGTACGCTCACCTGTTTTGGGATGAACACTGAAAGGGCTCTTCAGTAAATGGTTCACACCTTTACTGACGTTCACATCAAGCCGAGGGTAACAGTACTGCAGCATGATTTCTTTTTCAAAGTGTTGGCCCTTTTTAGCTGTGGACTGGAAGAAGATTTTTATTGCACATTATGTTAAATGTTTTTCTAAATATGAACATTTTTACATAAGCTAATTTCCAGTAAAGATAAAACATGATTTCAAAATGTCAACAAAAAATTAAATTTTTAATTTGTGAATTCAATAAAACCTAAATTTAAGATACAATAACAAAATTATTATTTTTTAGTTGACCAACTCTGTTTGCATTTTAAAAAATCTATAATTTGATGCAACTTGCATCCTGTTAAAAGTAGAGAAACAGGGGTATTTTTAATTGCTCCTGCATTTTTTTACATTGACTCAATTAGGAACTAATATTAATGATTGCTCTTTTACAAAAAGTGTTATTTCTAGCTGAATTTAAGATTCCAGCTGCTCATCAGTTTGTGATCCTCCAAACACAGAACAGGACTGTGAGCTGATCAGCTAAACTGAGAGCCTGAAGAGAATCACTGTGCAAAATGAAATCCTGCTTAAATAAAGGGCCTGAAAGCAGCAATACACTCATCTGCACTGATCAGTCATATGCAATACATTCCCTGATGCACCCATATCATCAGACAAAAGCTTTTGATTGTATTTATCATCTTTTGAAAACGTGATTATTTTTCCCCCAAATGTGGCTAGGTATCTGAAATAAGAACCAGAATGTTGCAGCATTTCTTCTGAGGGTGGCCATATGTGGCTGTCTTTTTCAAATAAAGTTTCAGGTTACTGAATAAAAGACGACAGTGATTGTCCCAAGTTCTCTAGAGTCCATGAGGCCACATGGAACACGAAAGGAGGACTATAACTAATGCAGGACCACCTGGTGGCTTGAAAATCAAGTTTATGTTGAATACTTTAAAATTTGTTTTGGGGTGGGGGTAATGACACAGTCATAATGACCAACCTGTTTTTTTCTTGCTTGGTCTTTGATCAGTTCCCATCGACTATCTGATTTCTTCTCATTTTGGAAGTGCTGCTGTAACTCTTTTCTAATATGTATTAAACAAATTAAGGTTTCACAACTTTTTGTCCAATTAAAAAAAAAAAAAAAAGAGGTGAATTTTGTCTTGATTCATAACGTTATTGTGAAAGCATATTGTCAAAAGGATATCATCAGGAACGAGAGCCAGGACTTTGTCTAAAGACTCTCTGCGGCCCAGTATGTCCTGCTCCTGCAGCGCGTACTGAGGAAAGTAACTCTCCACCACTGACAGAGACTCTCTGTTGAGATTAGAAACAGCTGAAGGCACTGAAACAAACAGAAACTACTAAAGTAAAAACAGTCAAGTCAGAAACAAAAAGATCAAAAATCACTTTTACCTGATGGAAGGGTGAATTGGATCCACCAGCACTACTTTCTTCACAGTGTCTTCACCACCCTAAAAGAGCATCAGATCTCATCTAGTTTCAGTTTTGTGTGCAGCTGTAAAAAGCTTTCTGGTGAGTGGCTTCTTTAAAATCTAAATTCAAGATGTGCAGATATTATGTAGCCTTCCAAAACTTAAAAAAAATCAACTTTTTTATGACTCCTGTTATTTATTTGATCTTTCTAATGTGATTTTGTGCTGTAGCTCCATGTTTATAACTTTACAGGCTTGCTTGTTTATCTTAACTTAGAAGATTTGCATTCTAAATAGTTCATTTATCTTGGGAGTTATGATTTTAAAACACTTATTACAAGTAAATCCCTTGTTACCTTGACCAGGCTGAGATATTCTGCGACAGCAGACCGTGCTGCTGCAGAGAGCTTCCTGGCAGCTTCATCACAAACCCAACAATGAACTCCTCTTCTCCCAGAATAAACCCACAGCAAGTGCTGAAAGCCAAAGTCCTCTGGGAAGGACATACAACAAGTGTACTTTATGCTGATTTGAGGCAAAATTAACAAAATCACATGCCTGACATGAAACTAAACCTCTGAGAGCTCTGTCCAGGATGCGAATAGCAATGGTCATCAGCGTCCAGCACTTGGAACAAATGTCTGCAGCACTGAATCAAATGTTATAAAATAACATCTCATCATCACATTGCTTGCAGAATATTATAAACACGAGAAAACACAAAACTAATAATACATCACAATTTATTTTACCTGCAGCAGCTTCGGACATCGTCATAATCCGTCATATCAATATCAAACACAAGCTCCTTCTCTAGAGCCTGGAAGCTCCCGGACTTCACAGTGTTGTGTTGACTAGGCTGTTAAAGACAAAGTGTGACTTTTCTACATGCACACATAACACACATGATGAAGAATAAAGTCTTACCCTGTGACTGTATACTGCTCCAATGTCTATCTTGTAAGGGTTCACTCTCTGCATTTCCTTCTCCAGTTCGTTCTGCGTGCTGAACGACTGGTAGCGCACATAGATGTCATCTTTGAGTGTGAAGGAGAATTCTCGGTTCTGAAAGTAGTTCTTCTGCACTGAGAGTGTGGAGAAAGTAAAGCATCATTTTTGTGTTGGTTCATCAGTGGAAATAAACAAAACAAACCCTAAGTAGTAACAGTCAGATCACTTCAGTCTCGACTGCCAACTTACTGAGTAAACATCATTTAGAGCACAAATAACAGAACTAGAAGAGACAACTGTTTTGTGAAGTTTATGGATGCAATTCTCAATCAATGCATTTTGTTCATAAGGCACCGTTCATGCTAAAAGCAGCTGTACAAAATTAAAAAAATAATAAACCCACAAAATAAAATGCAACCAAGAAAAAAAAAATTCTATTACACAGAGTGAAAGAAATGAAAACTGAAAATTTAGTGTCTCAGAAAAGTAGAATTAGAATATTAAATAAGATCAATAAAAAAGGATTTTGAAAAGTATGTTAATTTCTATGCATACAGCACTTGACTGAACCTCCTTTTGCATGAATTACTACATCAGTGCAGCGTGGCATGGAGGAGATCAACCTGTGGCACTGTTCTTGTGTTTCTCATCTTCCTCTTGACAATAACCTAGATTCTCTATGGGGTTCAGCTCAGGCCAGTTTGCCAATCAAGCTCAGTAACATTATGGTCATTAAAACGGCTTTTAGTACCTTTGGCAGTGTGAGCAGGTGCCAAGTCATTACACCTCTCCACTCTTTCTCCAGACTCTATGACCTTGATTTCCAAATGACATGCAAAAATGTACTTTAATCTGTAAAGAGGAATTTAGACCACTGAGGAACAGTCCAGTTGTTTTTCCTCTTAGCGGAGATGAGACGCTTCTGACCTTGTCTCTGGTTATGGAGAGACTTGACAAGAGGAAATGATAGGATTGGCACCTGCCCACACTTCTTAAAGGTAACAGATGCTGGTGTATGTTCATGTTAAATGGCATAGACTAGAGGTTAAAAAAAAGGGCCTCACTGTACAGCTTATTTTATATATTTATTGCCACTGGGTCCTGCTTTTATCCATCTATTATGAACTTTTTCCTTGGTATGTTTTTCCAGACCATCACACAGAAAATGAATGCCTTACATGAATCCTACAGAAGTAAAATGTTGCTGAACTTATTTGTTAAAATAAAATAAAAATGTAATCCCTGTGACTAATTTTTACGTTTCACATGCTAAGCTCTCTGAAAAGCTACTAAATAAAACCAGAGCTGTAGAAACACCATATTACACAAAGCAATGAGCACAAGTAAAAGTCACCATAGTCCAGTGGAAGAGAAACAAGCCAGGTTAGTCACAAATGCTAATCCCTACACTAGTACACACACTTCTAATGATTCTGTCCAGTTTGGTGAGTTACCTCCTCCATAGTTCAGCCAACGATAATACTGAGAGAAGGGAAACAGACGTCGATAGTACAGCGGTAATAAGTCCGGCAGACAAGCGGAGTCGTAGTCTGAAGATGACATTATAATGTAGTTAAAGGTGGTACTGAGATGTTTCTTCTTCTCTAGAATTATGGTGGACTGAGACGCTAGTTGTTTAACTACGGGCTAACAGTTTGGTTTGCTAAGGACAGCGCGGGAAAACTCCAAATCAACAGAGAGGACTGATAGAACGAGGTTACGACAACTACGTCACGACAACCAGGAAGTGTGTTTGACAGTTTTGTTTTTGTTGAACAACATATTTTCCAGTAATTATAATATCGTAGCTGAGTTGAACTCAAATGACAAACAGAACCTTTTTGGTTAAAAAAGTAAGACTATAAACCCGAAAAATGTTCGTCGAGGCTTTACTTAACCTTGCAAAATCTACCCTACTACTTTGGGTTAGCTTCTTTTTTATTCTCGCTGTGGTTTTCGAATGAAGGTAAAAAAAAAAAAAAAAAAAAGAGCGGACAGAAAGTGTGTTATGGTATCTTACCAGTGGAAAGAATTGCTACATTAAAAACAGCACCCAAATCAAAATACTAATTTTTGCATGTATTAGCCAGGTGGTGGCTTATTTTCGTGGACATTAGTGTATTTGATGCTATCCAGACTTCGCCCGCTTGGAGTGCAGCCGCATGTACTGATAGCTAAATGGGGCGAACTATGCAGCCGCCCACATGTTATTCATCCGGGGTTTTTAAACACACATTTAGGTTCAACTAATGATGTAAAAATAAATATTTAGAATCCAAATTTTTTTACTTAAGTATGCACAAAATTAAAATGTATTGTCACAACTAAACATATAAATCAAATTCAAATATCAATTTAAATACACAAAGTTACATTTTAATGTTTAGATATAAATCAAGTATTTACGTAAGAATAAAAATAGAGCAATAAAAATATTTATTGATTGGATATTGTTCTTAAATGGAGAATATATACGTTGGTTATGTGAATAAGTCATTACACAAATACATCTAAATAAACAGTAAGAAATAAAATAGTAATGGCAGGGTTGAGCATTGGTTGTTAAAAAGCGTCTGAAAGGATTGAACAATGTCAGACTTCAGCAAAAGTACCAAAGTACCTCTCAACTTCAGTGGTGGGAGTAAAACTGGACATATTTATCTTGTGTCACTGCAGCAAATAGATTTGTTCACATGTTTATGTTTATTTTAAAATGGCAACAACAACAAAAAGACCTATGTGACAGCTGAGGAGTTTATTTTATTGTTTTACACAGTTCATCATGTTCCATCCCTTCCACGGTGTTCTCTGTTATTTTGATGGAACCAGTTTTCAGAACTAATTCCTATAAGTTGCATAAGACTTGTTAAAGAGAATAAATAAATAAATAGATAGATAGATGATAGATAGATAGATAGATAGATAGATAGATAGATAGATAGATAGATAGATAGATAGATAGATAGATAGATAGATAGATAGATAGATAGATGATAGATGATAGATAGATAGATAGATAGATAGATAGATAGATAGATAGATAGATAGATATATAGATAGATAGATAGATAGATAGATAGATAGATAGATAGATAGATAGATAGATAGATAGATAGATAGATAGATAGATAATAATGATACATTTTATTTGTGGGCGCCTTTCCAAACCCAAGGTCACCTTATGTGTACCATACATGTTCACACTTAGTGGGTGTTGCATTTTGTGCAGCATTTTTATGCATTTTATTAATTTAGCCTTTGGTGTGGTTACTTTTGAACATGTGATCATGTAATTTATCAGCCATGTGTTTTGAGAAGTTTTTGTTCTGTTATGCTCTTTAACTTTTGCATCATCAACTTGACAGGAGCAGCAGATGAGAGTTAGTCTGTATGGCTACATCTAGACTATTGTCTTTTTCCAAATAAATAAATCTAAACAATTCTTCAACAACAGCAATTTCAAGCATTTCTGTTAAGCTAGCTAGATATTAATTCCCATTTTGAACCTTTACAAGGACCATGCATCATGTGACACTAAACAGAAAAACTGCAAGGTTGAGGTCATAAAACTCCAAATGTGTTCACAGATAACACACAAAATGTCAAACTGACTGCTCAAATTACAGACACAGGCAGCTTGTAGTGGAGGAACAATAACGTTCATGATAAGAAATATGAATGAGGTTTTGTTTCTGCAGCAGCTCTAAAAAATGTGAAAATTATTTGCTGCCAGACAAAAAAATTTCAGGATGATTAGACAGCAACAATCCACTGTAGGTTAGTTTTTGCAGTGAAATGCAGTGAATATAATTTTAAAAGAAAAACAACCAAACAGAAAGAAAAAAGTCTTAACTGAAAATATAATTACTGGGACGTTATATGTTTTTCTACAGATTCAGATTTAGATTTGAGTTCTTTTTAATTGGCAACTTTTTAAAAAGAAAGCACAACATTTTGTCTTTAAATAAAAACTAAACAAAAAATCGAAGACAGTCTGAAAAGGGTAGGGTTACATAAGCTATAAGCTAGAAATAAAGAAAACATCATCTTACCATTTACTGCATTCAATTCAATCCACATTAATAAGTTTTATAAAATAAAACACAGTCTTTTGCTCTTTGCTGTATTCACATGATAGTTTAATCACATTTGACTTAAACATATTTTTGAACTTTAACATTGCTGTACAGATTTTTAGCTCCTGGTTTAATTTATTCTCAACCAAAAACAAAAGAAATAAAGTGTTGTTTTATATTTGTTCTTTTAGGTTTTCTAAACATATTAAACCCTCTGGGATCATAAACACTGTCTCTGATCTGAAACAAACCCTGACTGCTTTGGCAAAAAAAAAAAAATTAAAAAATTTTTTTTTTCATTTTATACATGAATTTTGCACTTCTAAAATCAATAAATCACAAATTTTATTGCTTTTATATTGACAAAAATGTATTTGTATATTCTCTATAAGCTGGTTTATTTACCATTTGATTTGCTCTACATTGAATATTTTTGTAGTAGAATTTTGGTTGGAGTTTCCCTTCATGTCAACACAATGAAGTAAGGCAGAACTAAGGAACAATAACGTTTTTTTTTATATAAAAACACTTTAACTTTGTATAAAACTGCTAATGGTTTAGACAACTTTCCTCTAATAAAGTCAGTGTGGTTTCCAACTTAACTCGTTCTATAAAGAAATGTTACATCACTCACTCTTTCAAATTCTGTCTTCTTTAATAAGATGTGTGTTCATGTGCTTGCTGACCTTGTAGAAAAAATGTCTGATGCAACTGATAATAAACAGCATGCTGTAGGGCTGTTCATAGACCTGACCAGAGCTTTTAATACTGTCAGTCAGGAGTTATTAATCAAAAACTCTGCAGATATGGAATCAGGGGCGTGGCTATCTGCTGAATCACAGGTTATTTAGGGAACAGACTCCAACATCATCACACTGACAATCACATCTGAAGCCATATTGCTGTTCACAGAGAATATTAGGATGCACAATAAAATCACATACTTTTTAATGAAATATTTCTTCCAGAATTTTAGAAAACTGAGATAAAATAGAAATCGGTCTGTAATTAGAAAATGGTTTGTCCCCAGCCTTCTAAATAGGCATAACCATAGCAACCTCCATCTTTTCAGTAAATCTGGGACTGGGTACAAGTGTGTTTGAGTGGTTTTTATATCAAATCCATTCCAGTCTGCTGACTTTTTACTTTTGCATTTTCTAACAAATAAATTCATCTGTGCCTTGTATAAAGTTATAAATTTTTATTTAATTTTGTTATTTTACTTGTGGTGAATCAGAGGTCAAGTTCTGTTCAGAGGAACACACAAATCTCATTGAGCAATGAGTGCAAGTCTGCTGTTCATATCTTCAGAGACTCCTCTGTAGCTGGATGGTCTTGATTCTCACTGTCAGCCAAAATAACTGGAATCTTTCTCCTTTCCTCCACTTTGAAGCATAACATTTATATGTGTTTTTGTGTAAATGAAAGCTCTCCTTTCAGGGTCTGATTGTCTATTGAAGTGACAGGATGTTTTGATCAGTATACATCTTAAAAATTAATCATGTTAGATTTAATATAAATCAGTTTTAAAACTAGATATTTAAATGATTATTTCATAATTCAGGCTTTAGATGGTTAATATTCTTCAGTAACCTGCAAAGCAAATGCAATCTATTGTATAGAAAGTAAAACGTTAAACAAAAGACCATCAGCCAACGGGAAATGAACTTGACCTCATTTCACTTCTTGTGAAGTGGAAGCTGGTGAACATGGATCAGTTTATACTGCCCAAATTTCCACAGATTGAGTCAGAAAATGATTAACTTTTGGAAGCGGTCTCAGTGTGTGCATTGTTTACCATCCAAAAATATTACATTACATGCTTTAAAATGTTCTGATGAATCAGAGCTCAGGCATCAACAAAGCTTCTGATTAACTCATACATAAGATGTTTGAACTAAATTAAGGAAACAAAGTTTGATTAAGACAGATTTTCTTATAATTAAACTAAAAAGGCAGGAAAAATGTTAAAAACATATCAATTTAAGGGATGCACGTAAAAAATGTATAGAATGCTAAACGAAAACAGCAAACTTTAGTATCATCTCCTGAACTCCTGCAGAGATTCTGGTTCCGTCATGACGTCACAACCTTCCCACCAAAACCCACTTCAAACTATGCTTCAAACAACCAGATCCACCTCTTTACGTTTTTAATCTGTTTTTATTCTCCTCCTTTCCCTCCACCCTCTCTCTTGAGACTTCAGGAGGTTTCTCCTAAGCTCCTCGGTTTTCATTGGCCCCTCCTTGCGGCTCCGCTCATTGGTTGGCGCACAGATATAAAGTTCAGCCGCTGACTGCGGGTTGTTCTCAGCCGCAGCCCCGCGGAGCAGAAGAGGGTCCATCGGTGTTGATCTGAGCTGCTCCTGCATCCTCTGAGGGCTCCTCTCTGGTCACCATGAAGGAGAAGAGGCTCCCTCCGCCGTTCGTAGCGAGGTGTAAGCTGGTGCTGGTTGGAGACGTTCAGTGCGGCAAAACAGCGATGCTGCAAGTGTTGGTGAAGGACTGTTATCCAGAGGTAAGACTGCTGCTCACATCTGGGCTGATTCTGGGACGTCTCAGTCCAGGTTCAAAATCATCAGAAGAAATAGAGATTATTAGAATGAAGGAGAAATATCCATATTAAAAATCTGTTTTTGCATCATTTAGGAGACTAAAGGCTGATATAATTAAAGGTTGAATTATTTTAGAGAATAAACAAACATATGTTAAGTAATTATGTTTATAATTTATTTTTAATTCATTTAAAAAATAGAAACACAAAACAATTCGAATGAAAAGGAGCAGAGAGAAGAAAATATCTTATCATTTCTGTCCCTTTTACAAAATAAGATGATTAATAATTCTAACTTTTAATGCAAAAAAAACAGGTTCCAGGTCATCACATTCTTGTTCTGATTTTCAAACTTAATCACATGACACTTGCTTAATTTACATTTTCATAATTACTTAATGCCTTTGATTTAATACAGTTGTAAATATATTAAGTGACCTTGATTCTTTTATTTCCTTGTTAAGGTTGTTCCATAAGTTTACACGGTTTACAGAAATATTCAGTTCCTTCATTTTGGTTCTAAATGTATTTTTTTAAAATACTTCCATTCCTTTCCACATGTAACTCAGTGGTTAGAAGAAAGTAATCATTCTGATCAATATCTATTTGTCTCATATATGGTCTATACCTGTATTGTCACTGTAAAGGATATTGCCAAGCAATACACAGTGAAATTCAGCTTCTTCAGTGGCAGCATACAGCATGACATAAATCAATATGTAAGAGCAAGAAGGTAAAATAATAACTATAAAATACAATAACCATGCTATATATGTACGGTAAATATAAACAGTTCATGTGGAAAGTATTCACAGCATCATTTTTCCACATTTTGTTAGGTTACAGCCTTCTACACCCCATAATAACAATGTGAAAAAAGTTTTTTTGAGATTTTTGCAAATTCATTAAAAATAAAGATAAAAAACAGAAATCACATGAACATTACCATGAAGTAAAACTGAGCTCAGGTTCATTCTGCAGCCTAATTGAAGTCCACCTGTGGTAAATTCAGTTGAGTGGACATGATTTAGAAAGACACATACCTGTAAGGTCCCACAGTCAACAGTGCATGTCAGAGCACAAAAAATTGGAAGAAGTCTCTTCCTAGAGCTGACTGTTAAACTGAGTGATCAGGGGAGAAGGGTCTCAGTCAGGGAGGTGACCAAGAACCCGATGGTCACTCTGTCAGAGCTCCAGTTCCTCTGTGGAGAGAGGAGAACCTTCCAGAAGGACAACCATCTCTGCAGAAATCCACCAATCAGACCTGTATGGTAGAGTGTTCAGACAGAAGCCACTCCTTAGTAAAAGGAACATGGCAGCCCTCCTGGAGTTTGGCAAAAGGCACCTGAAGGACTCTCAGACCATGAGAAACATAATTCTCTGGTCTGATGAGACAAAGATTGAACTCTTTGGTGTTAATGCCAGGCATCATGTTTGGAGGACACCAGGCAGCGCTCACCACCAGGCCAACACCATCTCTACAGTGAAGCATGGTGGTGGCAGCATCAGGCTGTGGGGAGGTTTTCAGCAGCAGGAACTGGGAGACTCAGGATAGAGGGAAATATGAATGCAGCAGTGAACAGAGACATCCTGGATGAAGACCTGCTCCAGAGCGCTCTGGACCTCAGACTGGGGTCACGGTTCATCTTTCAGCAGGACAATGACCCTAAGCACAGCCAGCCAAGATATCAAAGGAGTGTCTTCAGGACAACTCTGTGAATGTCCTTGAGTCTCCCAGCCAGAACCCAGACCTGAATCCCATTGAACGTCTTTGGAGAGATCTGAAAATGATATATACAGGGATATACAGGCACGCAAGGGGTCCGCAGGTATGCGCGCTAGATATGAGTGCATATACCAGTTTTTACTGCCGCAACGCTCCTTTGTGGACCAGTGTTGCTGTACTGAGCCTGCAGCCAGTGATCACATTCTGACAGGCTGCAGCGCAAGCTGAGCGACTCATTGTAAGCTTCACTTCCTGTCTCTTTGGAGACGACCAGTGCAAATGTCCTTGAGAACAGGAAGTGGAGTCCCTATAATTTTCTCAGCTGCCCTCACCACCCTTTGCAGGTCCTTAGAGCAGCTGTTGAACCACGCTCTCAACAGTTGCTCGGGAGAAGCTAGCCAGCAGGTGCTGAGGAATGTGGGCCTGCTTTAGCTTCCTCTCTGCTAGGCCCTGCTCACCTGATAGGAGGTTAATAGACCAGGTGAAGTCATTTGTGATGCAAACACCAAGGAACTTGATGCCCGCTATCTTCTGCACCTCGTTTCTGTTGATGCAGAGGGCAGGAGTGCATGGTCTACTTGGACTTTCTGAAGTCTGTACAGTTTTCTTAGTTTTGGTAGATCCATGTTTTTGATCCAGCACCATTCACTCAGATGCTAAACTTCCTTCATGTAGGCTGACTCACTGTTGTCCTTAATCAGTCCTACTATGTTGGTGCCATCAGTGAACTTGACAATGGTGTTAGTGGGAATGGTGAATGGTGGAGAAGTCGTAGGTAAGGACAGAGTAAAGGAGGGGTCTAAGAACACATCTTTGGGGTGTGCCTACGTTCAGGATGAGAGTAGATGTGCCGTCTCCTACCCTGACATTCTACAATAACAAAATAACAATAACTCAATAAACAATAGTTTTCATGTTATTTGAGTTTGTTTTTTTTAATATTTGTTCCTTTTAATAGAGACATTACATGATAAATATTGAACTATTTCCCATTCCTAAACCTGCTCTTTTGACTGTACACTCATAGACCTACGTCCCCACTGTGTTTGAGAACTACACGGCTGGTCTGGAGCTGGAGGAACAGCGTGTTGAGCTCAGCCTCTGGGACACATCAGGTGAGACTGATAATATTCTCATTTCTCCCTCTTTGAGTCACTATCAATCTGAAAGGCCTTTAAGAGCCAGAGTTGAGTCAGTCAGTTCCAGAGCTGGTTGACTGGTATTTGTTATGCTGTTTACTCAGACTTTACTTCAATTCTGTTTTGATGCAGTTTATGTGCAATCTATTCTGCACATAAGGCTGATAGCTGAAAGTAAACTAGTTTCATCAATTAGAATATCTTGAACCCAAAATACACTGCATGGAATCTCAAAAATGTACATCTTTTACCAGTTTCCTTGAGTTTTGAAGTGTAAACAATTCTTGTTAATGCTCCTTTTTATTCACAGTGGTAATATTTTCAAGCAGTTTTGATGAAAAATACCAGTTTATCACTTCTATTAACTATAGAAACATTCACCATGTCTATTTCTATTAAATTTCATGTTTTTATATATTAAGAACTACATCTTATTGCATTTACATGTATGAGTTAACTGAACAGGCTCTTGCAACTTAACCTTTTAATTTCACCTTGCTCACCTCACTGTGCCTTGCTGTCGTCCACTTATCTTGTTTTTGGGGTCATGGGAGCAGCATCTTCAGTAGGGAAGACCAGACAGTCCTCTACCAGGCCACCTCCACCAGCTCAAACAGTGGGACCCCAAGGCGTTCCCAGGGCAGCCTAGAGATATTATCCTTTCAGCAAGTCCTGGGTGGACCTGAGGGCATCCTACCAGCAGGATATGCCTGAAACACCTCCCAGGGGGGCATCCAGGTAGCATCCTCCTGATCAGATGCCCAGAACACCTCAGATGGCTCCTCTTGATGTGGAGGAGCAATAGTTCTACTCCGAATCCCTCCTGGATGTCCGAGCTCCTCACTCTACTCTTCTGGACTAGCTTCTTCTTCACCAGTGCAGAGCTGCAGGTTACCATGCAGGTTATGAACAGCACTGATGAAAAAGGGCAGCCCTGGCAGAGTCCAACCTTCACCGGGAAAAGATCCAACTTACTGCCAGCTATGCAGACTCATGCTCTTTTAGTAAAGGAACTGAATGGCCCTTTACAAGAGGCCATCCACACCATACTCTCTGAGCATCCATCACTTTGAGATGCAGGTTAAACATAATAAAAATAGACCTCAACTGAAAAAGACTTGTCATTTTACAGATTTACCAAATCACTGAGAAGCTAAAGAGCTGATTAAATGAAAACAAAGTAATTATTTGGACTGGTTTTTGATGTCTGGTTCACTGAGACAAACTGCAGCAGTCTAGTTACCTAAACATACAGAAAAAAAGATGTAAATGGGATCAATAAGAAAAGCCTTCATGTGGATCTCTTTCATAACCGTGCTGGCCGACGTTAGACTCCAAGGCTTTGTGTTCAAATTAAGTCGAGCTGTGCCAGTTGGCCTGCAGAGGAGTTGTTTCAAAGAGGAGGGGGAGGGGAATGCCTCGGCCATGCAGGGGGTAGTAGTCTGCAAATATGAAGGCAGGCATGAATGTGTGCATGCATACAGTGTGAACAGAAGGCACAAACGAGGGATACTGACAGAAAATATCAGCATGACCTCCAAGCTTATATAACACAAGGCAGCGCTGAACTACTTTAGGTTTGTTTTGTGTGCTTGTCTTCCATGGTCTAAAAACTTTTGAGACTTACTCCTCCTGAAGGAAGTGTTGCATAAGATTGATTTACATTTGCAGCAATGGATTTACAAATCCTCCTCTTGATCTTTAGCTTTTTTTTCTCAACAAATTAGCTTAATACTTGCTAGAAATTTGGTACCAATGTGATTATTTTCCTCAAATTTATAATAGTGTCTCTAAATTATTCTGAAAATAGTAAAAAAAAAAAAAAACTAGAAATGCTCAGATTTTGAAAGTTAATATCAATTTCTTATTTTTGTACAGTTCTGTGTCGCTGATACTGACAATGACTCATTCTGATTTATCTAAATAACTAAAATTAACAGGTTATATATATATTTTTTCTGATTAACTTGAGAATTATGATCAGGGTTTGTGTTTTTACTGCTGCTCATCAGAGGTGTGTTCATGAACAAAAACTCCCAGAAATCAGATTTTTCAGTTTCAGATTGGCTGGTCACTGATTAGGCTGATCATGCTGAATATCATGAAACTAATCAACATCCTGAAAAATAGTATCTTTGAATTTTTGGTGTGATTTAAAAAATATTTTGTTTCTGTTGTCAGTTGAAACAACTGTGAGGTTTCTTGTGATAAATTATAATTTAATTATAATCAATTTGTTTTCAAGCCTGTCTTACATGTTTTTATTTAAATGGCCTGACCATATTCTTGGTTGTGAAGATGGATGCAGATTTGGCCTTTTGCTTTTTTTCCTCTGAATATAAACCAGATAGGTTCAACAGATTAGCTTGTGTTTGCTCAGCAAAAGGATTGTGTGTGTGTGTGTGTGTGTGTGTGTGTGTGTGTGTGTGTGTGTGTGTGTGTGTGTGTGTGTGTGTGTGTGTGTGTGTGTGTGTGTGTGTGTGTGTGTGTGTGTGTGTGTGTGTGTGTGTGTGTGTGTGTGTGTGTGTTCAGGCAGGGAGCTGCTAATGTGTGGGAGGAGGCTGGAGCTGGAAGTTTGTCTGCCTCTTCTTTCTCAAGCCTTACATCGTCATAGATGGTGGGATGTGATATGTGCTTGGATTTCAAAAATGGGAAAAGATATTCATAGAAACTCCTTGTATAGATTTACTTACAAGTTAGAAAAAAATCTGCCTGCTAAATAAACCATGAGAAGTTTATAAAGTAATAATAAAGTAGATAAGCATGTTATTAGTGTCTCAGTGGACCGCAGCCTTCATCAGAACCATATAATTGTTAGTTCCATTAATAGAAGTGTGTCTTCCTTTTAGAATTATATCCTGTTGGTTTTAAAAAGAGCGATTTTTGTGCAGATTTGGCCAATCTGTTTTTAGCACAGGAGTCTTCCTGAGAGTTAGAATAAAGTTTGATACAAATTTGTTCTGTTTATGAAGCAGAATATTTCTTTAAACTCTATTGCCCTCTGTTGCCCTCATTCTGCCATCTTTATTTACTCTTTTTACATGATAAATATGATGCCTCTTCCTTGAACCGCCACCTCACCCTGGTGGAGGAGTTTAGGAGAAACCTCCTGAAGTTTCAGGAGACCTGAAGGGTCTGGTTCATTGTGGATCGGGTAGCAGACCAAGGTGGACAGGTACTGAGGACCAAGCAGGATGTGGCAGTGACAGTTACCAAGGCAAAATCTTGGGTGTGGGAGGAGTTTGATGAGGCCATGGAGAAAGAATATTGGCTCAAAAAGGTTCTGTCAAACCATCCAGTGCCTCAGAGAAGGAACTTACTCACACGGTTTACAGATGGGGAGCTGCTGACCTCAACTGGGGCTGTAGTCTGGTGATGGAAAGAAAAGTTTCAATAGCCTTAATCTTAGAGATAGGGTGAGGAGCTCAGACATCCAGGAGGTACTTAGAGAAGAACCGCTGATCTTCACATTGAGAAGAACCAGTTGAGGTGGTTCGGGCATCTGGTCAAGATGCCTCCTGGGAGGTGTTTTGGGCATGTCCTGCCTGTAGCAGGCCCCCGGGGCAGCCTAGAGCACGGTGGAGGAAGTACATCTCTGGGCTGGCCTGGGATGACCTTGGGGTCCCACCAGAGGATTCCCTACTTGGAATGCTGCCCCTGTGACCTGGATAAGTGGAAGAAAGCGAGACGAGGATTATGAGGATTATGATTTCAGGATGTCACCTTGCACAATGTAGAAAATCTCTAAACAAAAAAGATTTCTAAACCACATAAAAGCACAAAAATAACTTAAAAAATGTTTTTTTTTCCTTCCTTTTGGCTGTCGCTTTAGGCTCTCCATACTATGACAACGTCAGGCCTCTCTGCTACAGCGATTCAGATGCTGTGCTGTTATGCTTTGACATCAGTCGACCAGACACGGTGGATGGAGCCCTGAAGAAAGTATGATCTTTGTCAATCAGCAACCTGCCTACGGTCTTTTCTAGCTGTCATATTTTCTACTGATGCTCATTTTTATTATTTTGCAGTGGAAAGCAGAGATTCAGGACTTCTGTTCCAACACTCGCATCCTCCTTATAGGCTGTAAGACAGACCTGCGTACAGATGTGTGCACACGCATCGAGCTATCCAATCAGAAACAGGCTCCAGTCTCCTATGAACAGGTTTGTTTCTTGATTTTCTGTCTTCTTTCAATTTTCTGCCTCCCTGACATCTATAACCATGTCTGTTTTGTAGGGAACGTCACTGGCCAAACAGCTTGGAGCTGAGGCCTATTTGGAGTGCTCAGCCTTCACATCGGAGAAAAGCATCCAGAGCATTTTCCGTACCGCAGCTCAGGCCTGCACGAACAAACTCCAGCATGCCAATAAATCCAGCCCAGTCCACCGCGTCTCCAAAAGACTGCTACACCTGCCTAGCAAGACGGATCTCCTCTCCTCCACCTCCAGCAAAGAGAAGTCCAGAAGCTGCTCCATCATGTGAGGACAGCTTGGAACTTGCTGGGAAGAAGAACAAAATGGGACAGGGGACCTGTACTGCAGCCGGATCAGCAGGCGTTCAGGCTGTGCAAGGGAGAGGGAGAGATGGTGTGAATTTTTATAAACCTTTCTTTACTCTGCAGCATCCTCCCTTAACTCATGTCAGTCACAGAGTTTCTGCAAAAAAAGAGAAATGATTTGTTGTAGAATTTAACAATCCTGCGCAAGCAGAGCCTAAATGCACTTCATGGTGCAACCCATATAAATGTTGCTGTGAATCAGTTCAGTTATTATTACCTTCATTTCTTCCCATGAATAGGCTGTAAACTCCACATTAAATTAATGTACAGTTTAAACTTCTGATAGTTGTCTTTTCCATCCAGCTCTGCCTGAAGGTCTGATAAAGGTCACTGTACAGTTGAGTGACAAGAAAGAAAATTCTGATTGTGACCATTTTCGTCTACAGAAACAGGCTCATCCACCCTGTATTTTATTTGAAAATTAAAGCTGACGGCAGAGGAAAAGGTGGGAGAAAAGGGAGGGATTTGGCAAGCCTAGAATGCACCTTCAGAGGCAGCGAGAGGATGTAGAGAGTCCATCTGAAGGAGAGCATGACTCAGCACTCAGATGAGCCACAAGGTCAAAAAGGATGGAGATGGTGTGATACACATTCTGAATGTGAACGTCCCTCCTGTAACCCACCCCTGCAGCCCCATTGAATCAGTGTGACCTGTTACCTGTTACACTGACCAAAAATAGTTCCAGTTGATGGAACTGATTAATAATTTTCCAGACAACTTTGTTTTTGATAAAGAAAACTGAGAACAAAACACAAAAGCCAATTTACCAAAAAACCTTGAGCCATCCCGTCTTTAGAATTGTTCTTGTAATCTGTATTTTTGTTGAATTATTTGTTATTTTGGGTCTCTAAATGTGTTTTTTAATACTTCACAAGGTCCTGTTTGGGAAGGATCATGCATATTGTAGTAAAATAAACAACAGATGATAAATCAAAATTAGACATAACTTTTTATTTTTCATTTCTTGTCAAAACTTGGCATCTGTTTGATCTATAATCCACTTGCTGCATAACTGAGAACCATCTAGCTAAGAAGTGGCAGTAAACAGTGCCACTGTGCTGCTCTCAACTAGTATCCAGTTCTTCCTGCTTTCTTGGTCGTTTTAGAAACAGTTAACAACAATGCATGCTTTTATGAAGAGTCTTGTCCTAGAGACTTTACCTTATATAGAGCATATTTCTAAATGCAATGGAGGTTTTAGGAATGTGGAACCTGTATGAAGGTTTCTGACATGTGAGAAATGGTTTTGGGGCTGCAGCAGATTTGGACATAAACTTGAAAGAGTTGTGTGCACCATATCCAGCTCTGTTTATATTAATTTCTATTAAAGATGAGCAAATATGAGTAGCCAGCCACAGGAGTCTGAAAATATTTCTTTATTCAAAGTTGTGTTTTTCAAACCCCCGGCTAAAGTGGCCTCAGGTTTTGTGCAGCTCCTACTTTTCACACAGTTCCCTCACATCATATTAAAGTTGATGTAAAATGAATCTTCTGCTTTAGGCTCAATTTGAACTGCTTGTGAGATGATCCAGAGACAGATAACATCACAAACAGGCTGGTCCTGTGGGGTTTCTGCATCATTAATGGAACATATTCTCCTCTGTGAAACCAAAACATCATCTATGTTTCTGCACTGGAGTCCTCTGGCATTAGCAGCTGTTGACAGCTCAGCTAATGGAAGACTTGATGATTTGTAGGCTTGCACTGGGAAGCTTGGCGATGTTCAGTACGGAGGAATTTAGCTTGTTGCCTAGCAACAGTGCGAGCAGGGGCATCGCCTATCTCAGACGAAGGGAAGAGATGGCTCTCAAAGCGTACACCTCACCTCTTCTTTCTAACATTAAACCTCAGCAGACGTGATGCTACATATCAGAGAGTTGTTGTTTAAAAAACCCTGATGCTGTTTTCAACCATAAGCAAAAAGAGGTCTTATCATGCTTTTTGGAGCATTCCAACATCCTAAACAAGTTATTCAGTTTTAATTTGTGTTTATCATCTTCATAAAACTGTTCAATAGAACCTCCTATGAAGAAATGCTTGTTTGAAGCCACCTTCATGACTAAATTCTGTATTTTGTAAGATCACACTTTCTTTAATTTAAATGCCTCAAGTTATTTTACATGTTTCTGATAAACCGATTAAAATCTGATGGATGAATTGTGAAACTGAGTCATCAACTTTGTTGTAATCTGTACCTACCTACCCTAAAAAGGCTAAAGTCTGTCTGCCTGATAGATAAAAACAGTACAATCTGGCATAATTGTTCCCCAAAATGCATTGAGCGAATCTCCACATTTGGCCATTTGAAAATCCAAGATGACAGCCATTTTCAAAGCAACAAACAAATTTCTGTTTTTAGAATTACATTCCTCGACTGTGGCTCAGGGGAAGAGAGGCCATCGATCCTGCGAGAGATCAAAGCCAATCCTCGGTCCAAGCCATGTGTCAAAGTATCTTTGGGAAAGATACTGAACCCCCTACTTTCTACTGAGCACCATCAAACTAGCTGCCCTCTGCTCCTCAAGCTTGGGTCAAATGCAGAGAACTGTGCTAACTACGTTGTACTGACGTATATACTTATGTGGCTACAATTTCACCTTTCCTGTCCCCTGCATGACTTTAAAAAAATCCAAAATGTGCTGGAATCATCTAGTCAAGTAACTGTAACCAGACTTTGTTAGTCCTGCTGACTGGGAACAGATTCATGACAGGTCTGTTGGATCAGTGGATCCCAAACATTTTTAGTTATTCACTCAAACACTCATGACACCAACTTTTACTGGTTAAAGTAACTTAAAGAGCCAATTTGTTAAATAACCATTTCACTATTTGCACTGTAACAAAAAAGTATTTTGTACTTGTGTTTGGTCACAGTTACTTCAGTATTTGTGGTTCTGCATCATTTTATTTGCTGAATATGTAAGTATTGTTGTCTTTTGATAATAAAAAGTCTGTTGATTTTGTTTTATTATTATTAACTTATTCCATATGTGAGTCAGTTGACAGTTTGAGACAGTTGGAATGTGACTTCAGCATCATGAGCATTATTAATGTATGAATGAAGCTATTAGGAGGACGCCTTTGTTTAAAGCTTTCTTCCGTCATGTCAGACCATCTCAGACTTTTCACTTGTGGTTTTAGAAACCATATCAAAGTAGAACAAAATATTATTTGGAAATTTGATCAAATTCAAGGCCCCCTAAGAGTAGGACTGATAGCTTGGCGGCACGTTGTCTATGTCGTCAGGATGGATGATTATGTCATCCAGTCAAGGGCACAGTCCACTTCACTTCCCTCACTAAAAACTAGCAAGATGACACAAATGCTGAGCAAGAAGCAGAAACAGGTGTAGGAGAGATTCTTTTTATTTTTCAGTTTCAGGCTAAGTTCTTACATAATAGTTATTTACAATTCAGCTTTTTGCTGCAAAACACAATTTTAAGCCTGTAAAGTTGTAAAATGTCTGGTAGAAAGAAATTAGGCTAAAACAGGGAAAAAGTTGCAAAAGAATTACAATATTTAAAACATTATTAAAAAATTTCATTTGAGTAAATAAAACAGATCTGATGTGAAAGGCTTCCTCCAAAGCAAGTGTTTGGTTTGTCCTTTTAGAGCTACTGTAGCCCTTTTTATTTCACATGGTTTCACAGATCTTTAACTTGATTGCCTTTCTGGCAGCAGACTGATGTTAGGTCTGAATTGATTTATTTCATCAATACTTTTTTTGTCTTAATTTTCAACACATTTTGAATAATTTCTCAAACATTTGATGTGATATTTTTCCAAAGGTTAATTCCTCTGAAAAGGGTTTATTTTTCTTCTTTGCTCTGTCTTCATCTTTCACTTGATTTGACTGATCTTGGCTGTAATCAGCTGTCTGAATGCTTTGCATTCCTGGGCTATTACATAGGATACAGCTTATCTGTTAGCTTTACACAACATTGGGAAAACACTTCACATCAGCTTGGATGAGTTTCATGACTGCTTCAATGCTGATTTTCTATGGCTAGAAATAGAAATGTCAGAAAATAATTTGGGTATACTGAGCCTGTGCCTGTATACCTGTCTTTTGAGAAATATTCCCCTCTCATACCTTTCTCTTTGCTTTCTGTAGTCTCGTCTCTCTCTCTCTCGAGCAGATTTATCATGAAATTGGCCTGTGCACATGTCTCTGTAAATCAGATAGCCCTCTGATAAAAGCCGAAAATTATGCACAGTTTATTGCAAGTAATGCAATGGTCTATTACACAGTCAATTTTATTCAAGTTTATGTGTAATTTTTACATTATTTTGTTGAAATTTGCTGTACTATGAAAGCTTCAGACAGCTCTCAGTCTGTTTGTCCACCAACACAGCCTTTCATTCTTTCTGAACCTTGAAGACTAATTCATGAATAATATTAAATATATTATGCTGAATTAACATCAGCTGCAGCACAAAATATGCTAGAAGCCAAATCAAATGAACCTTAAGTGTAATGTGTGTCACTGGGTCAGTTATGTGTTTGCAATCTAATTATCAGTTCATGTGTGTGAGGGGATGCATCTGCAGCCATAGGCATCCGTTTGATCATATGAGTCAATCATTGTATTTTTGTGTGTGTGTGTGTGTGTGTGTGTGTGTGTGTGTTAATATATTAGCAATTTATCTTGCATTCTTGTCCAGGGTGTCCCCCGCCTCTCGCCCCTTGACCGCTGGAGATAGGCACCGGCTGCCCCGCGACCCTCTGTGGAGGACTAAGCGGCTACAGAAAATGGATGGATGGATGGATCTTGCATTCTCTTAAACCTTCTTCAGTTTCAGTTGCTGATGCTTGGCACAGCTCTGCTGGGATGGCAGCTCTACATGCACACATACCTTGTCACCAAAGGTAATCCCCCCCCCCAAATAAATAAATAAATAAATAAATAAATAAAATAAAATCCCATCCTCCCCTTCCCCATTCTACTTTTCTGCCAAAACCCCCATTTTTCACTTCTGCTTACCCTCTACAGATCCATCCTCCCTCACCATTTTCCTTTTCTTGCACATGTGCCCCATTCAGTACACCCTGAGGGCATGTCAAGAGTGAATGCTCTTCTAGCAGTTTAATTAGGCAACCACACTTGATATCAGGGAGCATTGGGGAGCAGTGGGGGGAGGGTATCCATAGGCTGAACAGCTGAGGTGCATCACAATCTGGGTAAAGTCGATGTGAGAGAGTGGAGAACAACTAAACCATTCCATTCAGGAATTCAGGAAAATTCTGTTTCTAGTGACGATTCACAGCTCAGGGAAGCCATCTAAATTTTTATTTAAAAGGATTTAGCTACAATATTAATTATTAAATCAAAGAACATTTAAACATTTGGATATATTGATTTCTTGCTTATACAAAGCTTGCAGCTTTTTTATTTTATCTTTTTAATTTTAATTATTTATTTATCTGTTATCATGGCCAATATTACACTGTGTTGAACAAAAACAAGTTGTCCCTCTGGATTTGTTTAGGGAATCATTTGCAGGCTGTGACTTGTGAAAACATTGGAAGTCCACTTCTGGGAAAATATTTTCCCTTTATTTTGCCAGGTACAATCTTATTGGGATATCAAATCTCATTTTCAAGAGTGCCCTGGTCCAAGAAGGCAGCATTAAAAACAATTCAATTAATTTGACACAAACACACTATACAACACAAGCACAATCTCCAGACAATAAAAACAACAGAAGAACAGGCTATACAGCATTGCTGGTCTCACGACTGTCTTCTACACCTTTCTTTTCATTCTTGAAGACTTTTATCATACATCACCCCTGACACTTTTCTCTGTTCCAACCTAAACATTATAGGTGATAAATATATACCCTCTGTGGAGGACTAAGCGGCTACAGGAGATGGATGGATGGGTGGATTGTTATAAATAAGGAACAACAGAGGACCCAAAATGGAACCTTGTGGTAAATAGATATGGGTCTATATTGGGATAATTGGAAGGATCACATGCTTTAAACAGGGGGACAACTTTTGCAATTTTTAAGTATTCTGGCACCAGTTTGAAGAGACAAACAAAAGATATAAAAGAGCAATTAAAAAAAAGTTTCACCTGCTTAATAGATACCAATATATTATCTTGCCCAGCTGCAACTGGTCAATGACAACACTTATTTCCAGACAATCAAGGGGTCTGATGCTATAAATGAGGACATACTGGTAATAGAAAATTAACCATCAATGATCCATCACGTCTTGGAATTTCAGCAGCTAGTTTTCCCCCAATTCTTGCAAAAGAATTAATTGAAATGCTGCTCTCCTATATCAAAAGGATTATTCAAAGAAACCTAGGACCAATTTGCCATGGGTGCCTTCACCAGGGCAAACATGCCCCAGAAAACAGCTGCTATATGATCACTAAGGCTACTAAAACTCCTCCACCACGGTAGGGTGGTATTTCAAGGAGTTTTTATCTTTACTAATTATTTTTGAGAAGGCATTTAGGCGTCCATTTGATAAACAACGTGGGTCTTAATAAACATTATGTTTGCTGGACAGTGTAGTTTTTCAAAGCAGTCTTCCAGTCCGAAACCATTACCCAGGACTTCATTTCCCACAAATCATTACGTGCTGAACGTCTTGTGCATTATGGCGTCGTTTTGAAGCGTAAAAAATCGCAAGGATTTTGTTGACAATTGAAAAAGGTGATATTTTAAGTTTAATTAGACACATGCTGATCGCATGGGTATAACTATTAGATCATAGTTAACTTCACTGTGTTTTCAGTGTTGCATATTGGAGCTGCTTTTGTTAACAAAGTTGCCTTTTTAGCCAGTCTGTAGCTAACTAGCTAACGCACTCTACCCGTACTGCAAACGTTCACGTACCAAGTTGATCTCAGTTTAATTTCAGACCTAAGTTTTGATTTGATTTTAAAAATATACGATGTTTAATCTATTTCTAAACCTGTGGTTTTTAACACTCGAAGAGTATTAATCATTTCCTTGTTTTGCACACGGCTGTGGACACGCTAAGCTCAATCTAATAAACTGAGTTAAATGTTTGTTTTGTTATTTGTAGAAGTGACTGTGCAATGTTTGGCTTTAACACTAAAATCTTGCATACAGTTTCAAGGAAAAATAGACTTGTCTATAAAATACATTAACCTTTACACGTTCTGCCACAACACGTATAGGTAAAAACGTTTTAGTGCCATAAATGTATCTTGTTGATTGAAACGTCCACTAAACTCAATATAAAAATAACTAAACACAACGAAACAGTCTTACGTAAAAATAAATAGGGAAGCATTCAGTAATTTAAAATGGTTTGAGCTATTTTTGGAAATTGTATTTAATGTTTTTTGTCAAATACATGTTTAAATCTGTATAATTAATGACACTGATAACACAATTAAAAAAGCTTAAAAAAATAATAATGAAAACTGTCATTAAACAATATTCTGGACTTTATGTGTCAGTTCCTGAAAATGTATTACAGTTCTCAGGTATTGTAATAAGTATTTATTTTGGAGCCAGGCTGTTGAATTATGGCTTTAATGATAAATAATCAGTAGTGGTGGTGAGCCACTGATTATTACTTTAGTAGGTAGAGTGGTTGTCTGGTAAACGGGTTGTCGGTTTGAGCCCTGCAGGGTCACTTTGTCATTGTGTCCTTGGGCAAGACACTTCATCTGTCTTGCCTATGTGTGAATGTTGGCGGTGGTCAGAGGGGCCGATGGTGCAAAATGGCATCCTCGCTTCTGTCAGTCTGCCCAAGGCAGCTGTGGCTACTGATGTAGTTTACCATCACTAGAGTGTGAGTGAGTGAGTGAGTGAATGATTAATGAATCCTCTGTTAAGCGCTTTAGATGCATGAAAAGTGCTATATAAATCTAATCCATTATTATTATTGTTGTTGCTGTTCTTTTATAGTTGCTGTTATTTCAGTTTAAGTTGAAATTCATCATGACAAATCTCTCTTACCTTGTGTTTTGTTTTTGCAGATGGCAGCTGACTCCATAGACAAGAAGGATGCTGAATCCTCCGGAACCAAAGACAGAGAAAGGAAACGCAGTCGGTCTCGAGATCGAAAAATGTCGCCTTCACGCAAACGTCATCGGTCTCGTGAGCGAAACCGCTCCAAGTCTCCTGAGAGGTAACTTGATCATAGCACACTAACAGAAATAAATCACAACATTATACCCCGTTACTTACATGCCTTTATTATGTACCACTCTGTTGCGTCATTGTTTCTACAAATTCAAGATGAAATTTGTGTTTATCTTTTAAATTTGTGTTGTGCTGACAGAGACCGGCGCCTGAAAGGTAGAGACAAGGATCGTGACAGAGACAAAGACAGAGAGAGGAGCCGCAAGGACAGAGACATCCATCGACGGGAAAAAGATCGGAAAAGGTCTGTGTTTGTCTTAGTCTTTCAGATACTGAGTGTGACATTTATACTGATGAGCCACAACATCATGACCACTGGCAGATGAAGAGGACGAACTCAGTTTGGATTTTTGTATATTACTATGTTTTTCTTTTTTAATGGTTTTTAAAAATAGTTTGTACATTCTTCAAGCTTGGCCATTTCTCATGCAGTTTTTTTTTTTTTAAACTTTGTCCTTTAGACTTAGATTATTTTGCTCTGTTAGACACACTGGCTTCTGAAGTAGTAGAAGACTGCAAAGTGAGGATCATCATGCAGGCTGTTGTATGCTGGTTTATAAGCTTGAATTTCACTTTCCTTTATAGAAGCCCTTCACCAAGGTCTAAGGATAACAAACTAAAGAAAGAGAAGGATATAAAAACAGAGGAAGAAGAAGATGAAAAAAAGAAAGAGAAGGTATGACTCTAGTTTGATTGAAGTTTCTACATGGTCAAATTGTCCTTTAATTTTCCATTTCAAGTCCTTCTACCAAGTATTTTTTGCTATCTGGTAATAAATTAAGGTTGGTCACACTTTTCAATTTTTTAATAACTGACAAGTGTTTTAATTAGATGTTTTAATTAGATGTTTTTGTGGTGCAAAAAAGACTGCTTCTAAAAATTTACCCATTACCAGTGATGTCTTCTGAGGGAGACCACATACGTAGGTCGATTTAAAACTGCTGTATTAGTGAATAGCACACAATAGAATATATTTTCAGTTAATTATAGTAAATGATTCTGTATGTGGAGGTTGTTCAAACTCCAGGTACATCAGTTTTCTTCAAGGAAAAACCCAGTATTTAGGGCAGGATTTCACCGTAAAGAGTGAATTTACAAACTCATGATCTGGGCCGGAGCCACAGAGCTACAGTCTTCAAGAGGAAGAGAAGCTCGAAAACTCAGAAGTTTCTCAAGTAGTTATTACATTTAAATCCTCACATTTAATTCTAAAATATTCTCAGTAATGTAGTATTTTTTTACACATGTAAGAGGTAACAAAAACACTTACTGGTGCTGGACAAGTGCTAAACTTCTCAGAAGCCTCCTTTTAGGATGAGTTTGATGAAAGTCTGGAAGTTTCTTTCTTCCATAAACATGATTGATTGACGAGAGACAGCGGTATGCTGCATAAGACAAGTTAATCTCAAAACCCACAGCAGACATGACAGACGTCTTCTACACACACAAAAAACAACAATGTGGATTTATGTAAAAATTGTTTCTGTACATGGTGCAGAAAAATCTACAAAACATGCGAAGTGAATGAGTTCCTGTTAAGGCGCCACTTGGTTTTTGGTGACAAACAGGGTGACAGTCACCAAAACTCGCATTTACATCTGAAATACTAATTATATATGTCCAGCTATTCAAAATCACATAGCTTGGTTTAATGTAAAAGATGGCCTATAAGACAATAGTCAAAATATTTGCTATTACATTTTTATTTATTTATTTTTTTGCAAAAACAGCTGAAAATTTACTTTAAATTTATGTCTGAATGGGGAAGAACTTTCCATAAAATGAAGAAATATAGGGTTAGGCTTGTTAAAGCATGTCCTCTCAGTGCTCTTTGTTTGTTGTTTCTCAACCATGTTTTGTTGCGGTTCAGGTCCAGCCGTTGTCTTTGGAGGAGCTTCTGGCCAAGAAAAAAGCGGAGGAAGAAGCAGAAGCAAAGGTGAGATGTTACCTGACAAACTTGGATTTTTGTTTTTTTGCAAATTTTATTGTTTGACCTTTCTTTTTAATTCTTTGTTTTCAGCCCAAATTCTTGTCCCGAGCAGATCGGGAAGCAGAGGCTTTGAAACGCAGAGAGCAACAGGTGGAGGAGAGGAAGAAGCTGCTGGAAGATGAGAGAAAGAAAAGGAGGGTGTTTCAGGATATGGGGAGAAAAATGTTGGGTGTGTTTCAGACTGCAGCAAGTAAATAGATAGCATTTTCTTATGTGCTAAAAATGTCTGTTAATAAGTTGTTGTTTTTTTTACAGAGGACCCCCAGGAACGGGAGAGACGAGAGCGAAGAGAACGAATGGAGCGAGAAAACAACGGAAATGAAGAGGACGATGGTCGACAAAAACTCAGAGAGGAGAAAGATAAAAGCAAAGAGCTTGTAGCCATCAAGGTTTGTTCAGTGTTAAATAGTTCAGATCCATCAAGTCACATCATTAATGTAGGTCTCCAAGCAGCAGGACCTGTATACAAATAAATTGAATTTCCAAAAGGCTTTACATTTTCAACATTTTAAGCCCAAAGGTCATTTGAAGAAGAAAAAAAAGCATGTATAAAAATATAAATTGTATTTGACTCACTGAATAATAACAGGAAGACATAATTCGCAACAGAAATGCTGATTTTTCTGAATGATTTTATTGAATTACAGGAGCGTTATTTAGGTGGCATCAAAAAACGAAGGAGAACTCGTCACCTGAATGACAGGAAGTTTGTTTTTGAGTGGGATGCTTCTGAAGACACTTCAGTTGACTACAACCCAATGTGAGTGGAACTTTAGCTGCTTATTGATCAGGACTTTGATTTTTTGGGTCCATAAACAAATAATTTGCCCTACAGCTATAAAGAGAAACATCAGGTGCAGCTGTACGGTCGAGGCTTCATTGCTGGCATTGACTTAAAGCAGCAGAAGAGAGAGCAGTCTCGTTTCTATGGCGATCTGATGGAGAAAAGACGCACGCTGGAGGAGAAGGAGCAGGAGGAGTGAGTACAGCTGTGAAATAATTTTGGATGAATTTACGTAGATTTACTGAGTTTCTGAAACAAAGGTACCACTGGAAGTGGTAAATCGATGTGTTTTTAATGGACCCATTTGTGTTTTCTTTGCAGGACGAGACTGAAGAAGGTGCGTAAGAAGGAAGCCAAGCAGCGCTGGGACGACAGACACTGGTCTCAGAAGAAGCTGGATGAGATGACGGACAGAGACTGGCGAATCTTCAGAGAGGATTACAGCATCACCACCAAAGGAGGAAAGATCCCGAACCCCATCAGAAACTGGAAGGAGTATTCGCTGCCCGCACACATCTTGGAGGTCATCGACAAATGTGGCTATAAGGTCAGACTTTGTTTAGTTCTCTAAATCTGTCTGCAAATGTAACATTTGACTTGTTTAAATCTGACTATATGTAATCCCTTGATGATGAGGATAATAGTAAAAACAGTACTACATTTTATTTATAATGCACATATCACTTTCAGAGAAGATCTTGAAGTGCAACATAGAAAACCCATGAGAATACAATTAAAACTCAAAAGAACCTTTGTGTTTCTCAAGGAACCAACACCAATTCAGAGGCAAGCCATTCCTATTGGCTTGCAGAACCGTGACATTATTGGTGTGGCAGAGACAGGTAGCGGTAAAACTGCGGCTTTCCTGATCCCACTGCTGGTCTGGATTACCACTCTGCCGAAAATCGACAGGTAATCCTGATAAAACTTCAATAATCTTCAGTAAATTGCTTCCTGCGTTCGAACTCTGATTTTTTTGTGTGTGTCTTTTTTCTGTCTGCTGCTTCCTTTTGTTCTGCTCGTGACAGGATTGAGGACTCGGATCAGGGTCCTTATGCTGTGATTTTGGCCCCAACTCGTGAGTTGGCTCAGCAGATTGAAGAGGAAACCATAAAGTTTGGTAAACCTCTTGGCATCCGAACTGTAGCTGTGATTGGAGGAATCTCCAGAGAGGACCAAGGCTTCCGACTCAGGATGGGCTGTGAGGTGAAACATTTAGCAGTGATCCATGTCTGTTCCAAAGAACGGCAAAAAACATTAGCTGGAATGAATTCTGTTTAATTCAATTAAAGGGTCCATGGCTCCATATTTAAATCACTTTATATTAAACAGGTGTAATCTTTGATGCCTCTAGATTAGCGTTGCACCATTATAACTCAAAATACGCTGTAATTATTTCCTAACAAGCAACTCAGAGATCAGAAGAAAGGGCTGACTTCCGGTTCTGCTGGGTTTCTCCTTATTTGGCAACCTGACACTTCTGCTGCAGTAGGGGGCAGTGCCGTCACGTGAAAGTGAAACGAAACTGAAACTAAACACTACACGGTCTATGGGCAATGGCGGCAGCAGCACTGGCGTTCTCCTCGCTCCAGGTGTCGTGAACGTGCATGTGGGCGGAGAATTTACCATATAAGCAAGTCCGGATCACTATGACCTCATAGCGGGCTGGAGTGAAAAAAAACAGTTTGAAACCTGGGTCTGAAATCTTGAAGAGCTTCTCACTGGCTGTACTAGGAGACAGATGGATGCCGTTTTTTGCTCTTTCTGGCAGGTTTAAGGTGAGAACTCAACGTTGCAACATGATAGATAAGTCAGAAAACACGGAAAACCATGTCATGGGCCCTTTAATTTATTTTCCTGGCTATGACATGTAGTAACTGAAAAAACTGAAAAGTGAGACTGCAGTTGTGTTTGTGGGATCTGTGATCATCTTGTGCGGCTTTTTGAGACAGGAAATGGATTATTCTTTAAAACATTCATTAGGGGTTTGTTTTTCTTGCCTAACAGATCGTCATCGCCACTCCTGGTCGTCTGATCGACGTGCTGGAGAACCGGTACCTGGTCCTGGGCCGCTGTACCTACGTAGTTTTGGATGAGGCAGATCGTATGATCGACATGGGCTTCGAGCCTGACGTCCAGAAGATTCTGGAGTACATCCCAGTGACCAATCAGAAACCAGATACGGACGAAGCAGAGGACCCCGAGAAAATGATGATGAACTTTGAGTCTGGGAAACATAAATACAGACAAGTATGTTTCTTGTGAACTGCTCTGGTAGTCCTCTGGTGAACAGCGCCTCAAACTGTTTTGTTGAACCTTTCAGACGGTCATGTTCACTGCTACGATGCCTCCTGCTGTGGAGCGACTGGCCCGGAGCTACCTCAGGCGTCCTGCTGTGGTGTACATTGGATCGGCAGGAAAACCTCATGAGAGAGTTGAACAGAAGGTCCTGCTGATGTCAGAGGGAGAAAAGAGGTGAGACTGATGCAGTGAAACATACCAAACATCTCATTTGCATCAGCATGTTGATTGAGTGAGTGAGTATATGATGTTTTTTTTGTGCTGTGCAGGAAGAAGCTGCTGGAAGTTTTGTCACATGGCTTTGAGCCTCCCATCATCATCTTTGTCAACCAGAAGAAGGGCTGCGATGTTCTGGCCAAGTCTCTGGAAAAGATGGGGGTAAGTTATGGTGGACTAGACTCAGAATTGAGTTGATTTACTTTATTGATCCCACAATGGGGAAATTCACTAATCACAGCAGCATTCACTAGAGAATAAAGAGCAAGTAAACAACACACAGACAATATATATATAAAATATATATATATATATATAAATATACAAAAGTGAACTTACAAAGCTGCACAGAAATGTACCGATATCTGACCATTGCGCAGACCCTCCTTACAGGTTAATGTTATGAAAGAAGAAACTAAAGTAAAGTTGGACAACCTTACAGCCATGAGAGTAAATTATCTGTGGTAACGCTGTTTTACATTGTGGTTAGGTGTTAAAATAATTTCTTCTGTTAGGGCTGCTTCACACAGCAGGATTTTCAAATTGTTGGTCGATTTCAAATCATAAGAGATCACACGTGCAGTGATTAAAAAAAAAATCACAGATGCTAATCTTTTTGGTCCTACAGTGCATGGTTTGCTGCTACACGGCAAAACCAGCACATCACACATGAACCAATGTTACCCATAAACATTCCCAGGTCAGACGTGAAATCTCACAGAACTTCTTGAAATAAAACGTGACTTCAGAGTAAACAAACATAATGGCTTTTATTTTTATTATAAACAATATAACAAGGAATACAAACAGCTGTTTTGATTTAGGATTCCCCTCGCTCCATGTAGCTTGTGTCTGTCACCTCGCTCTCTGATTGGCTACACGTCACATTCCAGACTGCGCCTCGGGGGGGACACTACACAGACTGTGATGTCCGGTCAAGACAGTCTAACATGCTAAATTTTCCCGATTTGTGATCGGAGCAGTCCCGATGTCCTTCCAGAGAACTCTTAACACACCTCACATGGCAGGAATATCTGATAAGATTATCATTAGAGCATTACGGTAACCAGGGGCATCAGAAGGGGAGAATCAGGGCAAAAATTGGCTTTAAAATCCTGCAGTGTGAACCAGGCTTAACTGGATCTCAGTTCAGGATATTCTGTGTGGCAACAACATGAAAAAAATTACAAAAATTTATTTTGATACTTCAGAACTTTAAAGTAAAGCCTTTATCTAACTGGGCTATTACTGCTGACTTAGTTGGAGACAAAGCGTGCAGCTCATCAGAACTGGAACTGTTATCAGAGGACAGAGCAGCTTGACCTAGAGCCTCCCTTTATCCACAGTTTGGTCGGCAACTTCTCCCAAAGTTCTCTCACACAGGGTTTCCGCCCGGTAGTAAAAGGTGGTAAAAGGTAGTAAATGAAATGTGCTCAAATTAAGGCCCTTAAAAGGTAGTAAATTACTGCATTTGGTAGTAAAAAAATTCCGACTTGGTAGTAAATTTCTGTCACAAAATTAAAATATTTTAACCTTCCCCATTCGTTTAACTAAAAACGGCTTTTTATCGTGCTGACAGGACAGCAGAACCCTGAACGCTGTTGATAGCCTTGCACATGCGCACAACAGCTTTATTGTGCGTGCTGATGTCAGGATAACTCATGTAGAAGCTAGCAAGTAGCACCGCAAACAATGGGGAAAATGTAAGTTTTCCAAAATTTGGCTCGAATGCCCATTATTTCAAGGCTGGCTAAAGCAGTCATGGGCAATGATCGAGAGGCTTTTTGTCAGGTGTGCCGAAACGTACATTTGACGTGGAATGGGGGTGACCATTGTCCGGCTTTAGGACGGACTGTCCAGTTTTCAGGAGGTGTGTCCGCTGTTCGGCGAGTCCTTGAGACGGACGCCGGCTTTTGGCTGAATTATTTTCTTCACATGGTCCAGAGTCTCTGGTCCAGAGAAACGAAATGTAAAAAAAAAAAAAACCTGGAGAGCTCTGCTCAGCGTGCGTGAAGTAACTCGGGGTGCTCTCCGCACTCAGCTGTGCCCCGGACACGCCTCCTCCTGGACCGGATAGAGAACTCGCGCTGCAGCTGAAACCTGAACCATGAAACAGGTCGACTAGAAACCGGAGCGGAGAAAAAAACAGAGACCTCAGAGCTGTGCCATGTCGCGCCGTTATTTTGATTAAAAATCATGATCAAAATAATAAAATAATAAAATGACACAGTGACAGGGACAAACACAGCGCATCCCAGAAACGCGAGTCCACGCCACGGCACTAATTAAGATACGCGCACCAGTTTAACTCCAGAGGGTCCAGGGTGGAGAATCACAGAATGAGGAGATAAATCCCCACTAATAATCACACCTATTGTCTCTAATGACAAATTTAATGTACCTAAAGTAAGCAAATTTGGTGATCAACAAGTAAAACTTTGTTTTTTATTTTATAAAAAGAGCCCTGAAGATCATGAGTAACAGATCCCTCTAACCTGTTATTTATCAAATATAAAATACTGACATGATTTAGTTGACTTGAAAATATTACAATGTCCAAAGACAGTAATATTCAGAAAATGTTTCAAGAAAAAGTTAGTAGTTATAATTTGAAAGGAAGTGAAGTTTGTAAAAGGCCTAAATTTAGAACCAAAAAGAATTGAATATTTCTGTAAATGGGGTAAAATAATATAACAACCTTGGCAAAGAAATAAAAGAATCAAAATCATTAATATATTTAAAAATGTATCAAACTGAGGGGTAAGGAATATGATTGTTTTATAAAAATGGACAGAAAATATTTTTTAAAAGTCTCTGCTCCTTTTCATTCATCTCTTTTAGTGTTGATTTGTAAATTTTATTAAAGTGATACAAAAGTAACAAAGTCTAAATGCAATTATGCATCCATATGATGTTTTTGTAACAGATTATTGGATGAAGTGTCAAATAAATATCAGAAATGTAACTGGTTAAAGCCCAAACCTAATCAGATTAGCCATGTTGACGAGGTTGATGCAGGCAGACCAACCTATCAGAAGCAGCCTGGGAAGAACAACATTTTTTTTTAAAACTTATATTTTGGGAGAGTACAACAATCATACTATGTAATGGGTTTGATATTATGTTAATAGTTTTTTTCGTTGGTCATCGCCGAAAAATGTCCTCCTTTTTGATGTTGTGGAAATGGCCACCCTAATACGGCGATCAAGTCTCACCGAACATCCGGCGTTCACTAACAGTGGATTCGCACACGGGGCAAGCAGCTCCATATTTTGTTTTTTTTTGGCGATGCACAGAGCAGCGTTCCTGCAAATTCGAACTCAGAAACCACAACAATTGAAAATAAAACACTGGCTTGTGAAGTCTAAAAGTGATTTCATTTTGTCTATATCCAGAGAAGACATTATGTTCCAAATCCTCTAGAACTGAGTTTGGAATGTTTGTGTCAGATGTCTTAGTCAGTGCTGCGTGGGTCAGTGCCGCCCCACCCACTACCCACCCCCCCAAAAAAGGGCCGCTGCGTGATGTGTTAGTAGTAAAAAATGTTGTTGAGGTAGTAAAAAAGGTAGTAAAAGGTAGTAAATTCAGTTCTAGTTTTCCTGTATAAATCCTGCTCACATTTCTTGCACCCTCTAACTCAAAAATTCTTGCACATTTTTTTAACTTGTTAAAAGTTTCAATGCTATGAATGAGGCCCTGCAACTGGTGAAGAAATCTGGACTTTATGCTAACATTTCAATACTTTTTTGGAAACTTCAACAGTTGCTGCCCTGTGAGATCCTGGATTAATATTAGGCCACATTCACAATACAGGCTGAAGTGACCCATGTATGATTTATTTTACATGATGGTCTGAATGGCACAGATCAGATTTTTCCCCCCCAAATTCAACCCAGGACACTTTCAGATGCGGTCTAGTATTGGATACGTATCTGATTTTTTTTTAAATGACCTCAGTGTGAACGACCGAGTCACATTTCATCCAACTTTTACATCATCAACACATGATGAACGGAACAAATCTGTACCTGATGAGGCAGGAAGCAGCAAGACCACATGTAAACAATGGATCATAGAACAAGCTTTACTTCATCACTGTTCTGTGTTGGTTCTGATTTAATTTCAGAATTGATACACAGATGCTAACGTGCATCCATATTTACTTCAGCAAACACAGCAGTGTGTGACATCATGCCTTCTACACATGCAGGGTCACTTTAGAACAGCAGACCGTTCACACTGGAGTCTGATAGTGGAGAATTTAAACCATGATGTAAACAACCAATTTAAAAAATCTGAATTAAGCATCAAGACCTGCAGAGTGAATGCTACTTTAGTGTCTTGTGGTTTGAGGAAAATGTGGTTTCTAAATCTTTAATGTTGTAGAAACAAAATGTATAAAGCAGTCTCCCCTCTCCGTCTGTTTTTCCCCTCAGTACAATGCGTGCACGCTGCACGGTGGCAAAGGCCAGGAGCAGAGAGAGTTTGCCCTCTCAAATCTCAAGGCAGGAGCCAAAGATATCCTGGTGGCCACAGACGTCGCTGGTCGAGGTATCGACATCCAGGATGTCTCCATGGTCATCAACTACGACATGGCAAAGAACATTGAAGGTCATTCTTTTTCTTTGTCCGCTTTTATTATTGTCAGCAGGAATTCAGTACAAAAACAGATCAAAGTAACTAAAAGTGTGATTGTTTGTGTCTTCCTCCCACAGATTACATCCATCGTATCGGCCGTACTGGTCGTGCTGGTAAGAGCGGTGTGGCCATGACGTTCCTCACCAAGGAGGACTCTGCTGTGTTTTACGACTTGAAGCAGGCGATCCTCGAGAGCCCCGTGTCCACCTGTCCCCCGGAGCTCACCAACCACCCAGACGCTCAGCACAAACCTGGAACTATCCTGACCAAGAAGAGGCGCGAGGAGACCATCTTCGCTTGATTCTATACTTTTTTTTTTTTTAACTTTGTACTTAACACAATATAAAGTTCCAGTCACCAGTTTCTCATCACATTATCTTTTGTCCCCTTTGACTTTTATTTTGGGGTATTTTTGTCCCATTTGTGGATAGAAAAAAATTTGTGCTGAGTGTGAACGGACAGTTTGGGACCTGAATCTGTAAACCAGAGACCAGATCAGTGAGCATCAATATCAATCAGATTAGTAATGGTAAATATGAGTAGTGTTGTAATTTTGCAGTTTTTTTCATTCAGATGCAGCTCCTGGTTAACTGCTGTAAACAGTTTTAAATATAAACATTTGTATGATGTGACTTCAGCAAAATTCCTTTTGTTGTTCATTTCCTTTGAGTTTCTTTCAGATTTGTGAGACATGATGAACACACACAGGCAAAAACATAACATCATGAAACAGACAATCCAAACAATTAAAAGTACATAAAATTTCATTTTTTATTTAGTTGGAAGTCATATTTAACTTAGCATTGTAAATCTGTTTTGAAATAGAAAGCATTCTTTACAGCATCAGGCAGGAAACGTCTCGCATTTTTCTCATTTTCTGTCTCTTTGATAAGTACAGGGAGGAGGTGTGTCGGGCCACGCTGTGGTAGTCTGGTGAATATATGGTTATATTTAGTGCAGTTATTGCATTACAAAGCAGCCCCCCTCCAAAAAAAAAAATAGTGCAATTTTTTTTTTCTACTGACATAAAGAGGAAGTCCAGATGGTCTAAGGCGTTTATAGTTGTTTTTTTAATGTTAGGCTTCATATTGCATACAGAATAAGAGAAAATAAAATTATAACCCTTGTAAAAATTGTGCTTCATAAATTGAAAATCCTCAACTGCCTATCAGTCGCTAATTTGGTCCACTTTGAAAAACAAAACTGCCAAAATGTTAGGAAATTATCTAACTGTTGAACTTAGACATGCTAGGCTGTGATAAACCATTAGCTTAAAAACTTAAATCAGCCTTGGGACTACTGTTGGTGACTTTAAAGTGTGTAAAAAAAAAAAAGAACCTCGCTGCTCAGGGATTTGGAGAGGGAAATACATTTTTGGTAATCGTGTCGTGAGTAGCCCCAGAATATCACTACAAGATGACGAGGACGGTCAAAATCAATGCATTTTACTAAAATACTGAACTGGAAAAGAAACAATCAGGTTTCATGCAACACTTGCATAGATTTTTTTTTCTTTTTTAAATCATGCTGTTTTTGTATTTTTCTCTTTAAATATACAGAACAATAGATAAATATGTGACATGTGGAAGCAGTAAACAAGTAAAAGTTGACCCTGTGTAGCAACAGAGAGGGCGCCGCTCGACGGCATCAAACTCTGCTCGTGGACCAGAACGTCAACAGGTGCTACGAGTTGTTCAGGAGCCTGTTGGGACGTGGGGGTGTAGCATGACTTAACCTGAAGATCTGTCTTTGTGGAAAGAAAAAAAACTTAGAAATTACGTTTGACACAGAGGTTGCGATCTGTGCGGGAATTATGAGTGCTACAATCAGTAACGTGCTACGGTTGGATTAATGTGATCGATAGAAACCTGGAGGTGCTAAAGGCATGCGAGCTTACATTCTGTGAAGCTTTGATTCGAAGGACAGCTGCAGCTCTGCAGCGTGTGCTTGATAATATGGGAATGACGATGTAGACAAACATTTCGGCAAATAATTGTGAAACATTCCCTTTGTGTTGTATTTACATTCTGTGTGCCCGTTTTTTTGTTGTCAAGGTGTCGGAGTGATTGTGCAACATCGAGTGAACCTAACACAGATTGTGACTGTTCAGAGGCTGTCAGTGAACACATGGATGGAAACAAATGTTTGTCCACGCCGACAAAACCAAACGAAGTAACAACGAAACAAAACCAAGTGCTCATTCAGTATATATACATAATCATCAAATGCATTACAATTACCCATAAATGGATTTAACACAGGACATTCCTACATTAGTTTATCCATAAAGATAATTCACTTCCTGTTCAGCCATAATGTGCAAATAGTCTTAAAATAATTACACATGCAATAGTAAAGATCCTAAAGTCTTAGGAAAGTTAAGGCCAGTGTATGAGACATCCTTCAATAGAGAAACCTCAGGCAGAGCAGCTAGTGTTGAGCTGGAAACCTTAAACCTTTGTCGGATTTAATCTGAAGAATAATCATCTGATTTTGGAAAAGTCTTCTTTAATAATTTGTTTGGCAACGTGCGACAGTCCGGGGGCTTAGAGGTGGGCGCGGGGCAGGGGACCTGGAGGTTGGAGGAGGGCCCTTGTTTCAGTAGTTGTCTCGGGGCCAGGGGCGGCTGCGCTGCCGTTTGATCCTCTGGCTGTGACCTTGAAGAGCTTCGCGCTGGAGCAGCCTGTCCTGTGACTCATGCCCGTTGGCACTGTGGGCACTGCCTGGATGCCCACAGTGAGAGGGGTACATGTCCCTGTATGTGCGGGTATAGCAGGGGGAGGCATACTCATCCTCTTCCTCAACGTCTTCATCCTCCTCAACCCCCATGTGACACGGGCTCCCTCTGCCACCGCGAGACAGGGAGTCACTGGCCTCATCAAACGGCATGAGACTGTCCTGCTCCAGGGGAGAGTGGGCCTCCTCGCCAGCCTCCTCCTCTTCATCACCCTCCAAACCCACTACCTCCTGGGGCTGCGCCTGATTCTTGTTCTGGAGGATTTATTAGAAAGAAAAAAACAAAGGTAACTGGAAAGTCCTAAAGCCAACAGTCAAAGTAGCTTTTTGAAAGAAGAACCAGTAAGAAGAAAACATTTAATTTGTTCCTAAAGGATATTTTTACCAAATAATGTGATGATTCTTGCTGTATGAGTCAGGCTAACATCAGTGTACAGACAAAAACAAAGATAAACCTCTGGAATCAGGTCAGCTGGTACGATGCCTTAAAGCGGCTCTCTGGATTATTTTTCTCTGTATCAAAGTTTTCTAAATGTTTTAAATGATATTTCAGGTCTAAACTATGATCTATGGCATATGTGTCAAACACAAGGCCCGCGGGCCAAAGTGGCCCGCCACGTCATTTAATGTGGCCCGCGAGAGCTTAAAAGGTCTGAGTATTCAGAAATAAATAGGTAAAAAGCGTACTTTGACCAAAAACTACATTTCCCACAATGCATGTCAATTGTGTTACCCGCGACTTGACGGCTTACCGCCACTACAGGGCAGGGTGCACACAAGCAGTAGGCTGGTCCTCATGAGAACCGGATTTCCAACGCGCCTTTACGGACCAGCGCTGCGCGGTCCCGATGGGAGACCCTCAATCTGACGAGCTTCACATCCTGTTGCAGCGCAGTGAATGAGACCTCTGAAGCTAGTGTACACACACGGTAAGACCTCCGACACAAACACACACACACACACACACACACACACACACACACACACACACACACACACACACAGCATCTCCAGTGCGCCATTACGCACAGGTCGGCGCGCGCTTTAACACACACACAATCACAGTACGTCCGACCCACGCACGCAGCTCACACATGCCCAGTAGGGGTACAACGGGTCACAATCGATCTGTGATCTGAACAGATCGCCCTCTTTGGTTCGGGACACGGTTTGCGATCCAGCTAGCTGCGCTCGCGCGCTTTACTAACTCCTCCCCGACCCGACAGCTCGCGCTCTCAAGCTGCTGATAAATAATTCCCCTCTGAGAAAGACGTTCATTTTGTCATCACATATCCAGTTCTCTTTATCAGAATCAGTCATTTTAGTTGACCAGAACAAAAGATCACTGGTCGATTTTTGATCCATGATGCGTGTGCGCGCAGGGAGCTGCTGATCCTCCACCCCTCCATCAGCTGATCATTCTCTTCCCTGATGGCAAACCAGATTAACCAGTTTCTGCCTAAGATAACGTGTTGTGTTGGACTTTTATACGAGCTAATGAACATTAATATGAACGGTGGTCAGTCAGGAACAATCAGAACACCTTGATCGTCACGCCTCCTCACCTGCTGCAGCTGTCTGACTGCAGTGAGGAAGAAACCGGGTCATCGCTCTGTCAGACCGGAGAGGTGACTAGTAGAAGGCTTTTCAATTTAATTGGTTTAAATATGTTTAAAAGTTTTATTTAAGCATCAGAGTGACCTCATGAGTTAAAGGTTGTTTGAATTTATTGAGCATTAAGCAGAAAAATGTTGAGCCAACAGCAAATCATCATCTTCAACCCCCCCCCCCAAACACCAGAGCCAGGTTCTCCCTTGAGGACATGTGATGACAGATTGTGTGCACCCCTAACTATAACAAATGTTTTGATCAAAGTTATTATAACTTTGATGTATTTTTAATTCACTTGAATAGTTTGATCCTTGATTGATGGAGTTCAGTGGGTTTCATAACCTGACAAATCAAAAGGATTTATGTTCTAACAGAGCAACAAGCAAACCTATTTTTCATGCATTTGTAATGTTTTATCTTGTAGAAGTAATAAATTCAGAGTTATGTAATGTTAAGGAGTTGTTACATTTATTTTACATTTAATTTGGTTACATTTTTAAGTTATCTGGCCCTTTGAGGCCAGCTATTATGCTGATGTGGCCCTCGGTGAAAATGAGTTTGACACCCATAGATTCTATGGGTTGAGTTCCACAACATCTGTCATTCTGATGAAGACCCTCCTTCCTCCTAGAGACCCCTTTCTATTATTTATTGCCGCCGACATTTTTCAGCCAATGAAATTCAAATTTCTGCATTCTACACACGCATTGACCAAACCTGTACCAGTAGGGGGCGCTGTCGTACAGAACGCTCCGTGTGTTTCTCTGTTTACCGTCTCGTTCACTGAGGACTCACAGCTCACAGAATGGCAAGGCTTGACAGGATTATGCGTTTATTTTGGTCAGAAAGTTCATCCAGGGCCGAGTCAAGTTCAGCTTCAGAGTCCAGCAGCAGCTCTCTGCTAACAGAGCTAATATCAGAAGCAGCAGGGACAGAGAGGGCTCATCAGACCCTCGTAGTGTTATTGTAGTGAGTGATTAAACCCTACACATTGAGCTGTACAGTTTATGCCCGAAGTATATGCGCCATGTGCACGCGCACACACGCGACCGGACGAGCGTATCGAGATGTTTTGAGGAGGAGCCTTTGGACGTTAGATTCAAAAACTGCTCTCTTGCTGAAATAATCCAGAGTGCGGCTTTAAAGGTTAATAATAATCTATGAGGTAACAATAAAAACTACATGTTCAATAATTCATGTAATGACATCATGATTCTGGGAACTTATCGGATGGAGATTGTAAAACCCTGAACTCACAATCATCCTTCAACAAGAAACCGTTGGAGCTGTGGAGCTAGAGATCAATCTGTACCCACCAGATATCAAAGATGGTCCTAACCTCAAAGTTTGTCTACACTGCAAGTTTCTACAGACAGAAACAAATTCATAAATGTTTGAGAAATTATTAACAACCAGGCTGAACCTGGATGGTTGGATTTCCCACAAGCAGGAAGAGCTAGTACTGTCTGATCACGATGGATTAAACTCTTCTCTCTGTTCACCAACAAATGGATTAAAGGATTACAAATGAAGATTCTACCAACAACTGGATCAAAGATTTGTCCCTGAATTAGATTACAGTTATAGTTTCAAGGCCTCAGCTCTCAGAGATGGCATCAAATCAGGATGAGTGAATTCTTTACCGTTTTGATTGATTTAAAAAAATGACCTATGACTTTTTTGAGCGAGTTTTTTTTAGCTGCTAGTTTACCTCCTGATCTGACAGATGACTGCTTCCTGTTTCTAGAGACTTCGCCAACTTTGAGTGATGTCACCGGTGGGTGTGGTCCTTTCTGTTATAGAAGTTCACTTCATAATGAACCAAATAGTCCTCATGAACCATTATATTAAACTTCTTTTTAGCTTCAGTTTTTAATTCTAAATAGTTAAAGCTAAAACTGTAAGAGAATCATTTTTAAAGTTTATTTGATTTCTGTAGATTATGTCAAGACCCTCCACTTGTTTTGTGACCTACACCAACCCTAGCTCTGGGAACCAGTAGAGAGTGGTGTGTAATAATGATTCACCTGCTGCTTATTTTAAAGTTCAAACAACAGAAATGGAACAAATGAGCTCAAAGCTCAGAACTAGTTATGTGTAAAACATTTAAAAAATGTGAGAAATCCTGATTCTGCTGATACAGCAACAAGAGTTGATAATCTAGAAGTGACAGAGAGTCAGAGCTGTTTGGTGACGCTCATGCAGCAGCAGCATAGTGATGATTGTTGTTTCTTCTTTCAGATTCATCACAGTTGAGTGAGTGTGATGACGTGCCAGAGTAAGCCGTTACAGCATTCACAGAGCATGCATGAAAACAGTCAACTGAAACAGGAAACAATGGCAGCGTTTTACTTCACACGAGCACCGTATCTCAAATAATGAGGTCACATAGAAGGCGGGGCTTCACTGCTTTGTGAATTTTCTCCAAAATTCACCAAAAACCAGCAAGTTAAAAGTAAAAAAAAAGGGGGCACAATGCAAGAAAGAAAACATCTACTCTGTGGTGAGATCTGAGTCAATAAAATGGTTCAGTCACTGTCTCAGCCGCTGCGGTGTGTTCGAGTGTCGAGAAAAGTAAAAGAGAAGGGGAGGGGGGGTGCAAATATAAACCCTACTACTCACCCCATTTTGTAATCGATCATTCAATTAATTCCTGTGTTTCAGAAAACTGCAAAAATGTTAAGCATGAATGAGTGAGAGGACAGACAAGACAACCGGACACAAATACTGAAATGGGACAGCAACAACATACGCATTCAAAACACCATTCTGACCATGGACGTAATTTTAGGGGGGGACAGGGGGGACATGTCCCCCCACTTTTTCAAAAAGCAATGTGGGTCCCCTGCACTTTTTAAAAGTTTTTACCATCCAAAAACAATATTCCGCACTATTAAACTAAAGAGGGTTGAGCACTAGGACCAAGCGGAAAGCAGCCGCTCCAGCTGAAGCCTGTTCCCGCTGTCACTCATCCGGCTGTAAACAGTCTCACGTGCTAACCGGTGTTTAGCTCGTTCACCAGGAGTCCGTGTTCATCAGCTGGTAAGATATTAACATGTTGGTTGTTTGTTCTGCCGGAGTCACGTCAGCTAGACTGATCAGAGGTTCCTTCCTTTATGTTAAAGTTTGTAACTGTAAGCGAGTTAGTCAAAGGAACACCCGACCCTCTGTCTGGACCTCCTCCTCCTCCATCAGAAACTCAGACTCTACTCCTTCAGAAACAATCTCTAAACCACTGGCCTCCTCACAGCTGACTGCTCAGACACCTTCCATTACTGTATATTCTATTATACTGTAGTAGCCTGGTAGTAATAGTTCCTCTATTGTTTTATGATAAACTATGTATTAGAATTAATATGTTCATATTATGTCATTGTTTTAATCATTTAGGTGGCTTTGAGTTTTAAAGCACATTATAAATGCAGAGTCTCAACAACAGATTTTTAATCGGCTTAATGCCAAAGAGATTGACTTTTTCAACCTATTTAATTTTTAAAAAATGTATTATTTGAGTGTTGAAAGCAACACCGTTTAAAAAAAAACATCAATAAAGGTTTGTGTGTGTGTGTGTGTGTGTGTGTGTGGGGGGGGGGGGGGGGGG